>VBSM01000662.1:4041549-4082355 GCA_008086735.1 Cheirogaleus medius
GAGGGGAAGGGCATGCCTCTAACCCTCACTTGGGTGAGGCAAAGACATAAAATGCAACCAAAATGTTTGTACTCTCATAATACCCTGAAATTAAAAAAAAAATTAGAATAATAAAAAAGAAATCACTGGTTGGAAGTAGCTTTATTAATCCAGTTCTGGTTTATCCAGTTTTGTTTTATTTGAATTTCTCCCACATACTCCTGCAGGGTAGAGTCACAGTTTTTCCCAATTATAGGTGTGTTGGAGAGGGCTGCCTCACTACTGTTTTGGCTTGTCTTCACTTAAGGGATGGCTGAACGCTCTTCTCAGGATTACCTGAATTTTCATATTTTAGATTCCAGTAATAACTGTTGTTGATGATAACAACATCACACCTGTATTGACACTACATATAGGACTATCCTGAACACTGTGTGTGCTTTCTCTCACTTAATCCTTACAATGCCCCTTTGAGGTGAGAATTGCAATGATTTCAACTTAAAAGTAAATAAATTGAAGCTTTAAAGAGTTAAATAACTCAAGAAAGCATGGCTAGTAAAGAATGGGCCAAGAATTTTGATCCAGGCAGACCTGACAAAGCTTATGCTCTGTTCTCAATGAATAGAGTTCTTACCATGTTCAAAATACTACAGCCAATGTGGTAGGGATTTCAGAATGGCTGCAGACAACACCCTGTCCTCAAGGAAGTATAACTGGATGAGAGAAGACACCATAAGTCCAATGAAATTAGAACATGACACAGAAACATAAGAGATGAAAGAGGGAAGAGTGTGGCCAAGAAGTCAAACAGAAGAGCCGTGGAAGCTGGGGTGGTCCAGGAGAGCCCCATGGAGGAGGGAGGGAGAGGCCCTGGGAAGCCCAGACAAGATTCAGAGTTTGAGAGGATGCGGCAAGGCATTCTGGGAAGGGAGGCGGCTGAAAGGCATGGCAGTGAACAGGGCGGTTTGACTAAAGAGAAACTCATGAGGGAACAATGGGAAGGAAGAACTTTGGGTTTAAAAATGTGAGAGACCATGAGGAGAACATTCATATGTTCCCTGAATGCTAGGTTAAGAACCTTAAGAATTGCTGAGAAGTTCCTTATATATGTAGGCAGTGTTTATCACCCTAGGCTGTGACATTTAAACCAATTGTCAATGATATATGATAAATGTATAAGGCTATTAGATATATATTTTATTATCTTTTGTAAGAAAACCAGGACATAGTAACTTCTAATTTGTTTTCCCTCGTTCTTGACAAGTTTGACAAGTTTATCTCTTAACAGTATGTAAATAAGTAATCACCCATAAGTAGTAACTTATTCACATAAGACAAAATCATTCTGCTTGATCTATTAGCCATGTATCACAACTATAAAATGCTAGATTTGATTAAAGCCGTTTTCTCATTAAAAAAAAATTACCTCCATTCTGTAGGTAATTGTGGGTGGAGTAGTGAAGTTTTCTGAGTGCTAGAATCACATATTATTTGCGGAGATGTTCCTGGCAGAAATGTGCCAGTGGGTCATAGCTGGAGATCCTTGGAAACCTGTCTGGAGGCTGTGGCAGAGAGTGACAGAACTCAGAATCACAGAACCACATGATTTCAAAGTTAACTGAATGGTAGATGTGGCGGCAACTGAGTGCCGAAGAGTGGCATGGTGTGATTGTTCAGAGTCACTATAGCTAAATCACTTCCAATTGTGGACGGTCTCTAGATTAGCTGTGGATGGATTTAACTTTGGGCTTTGTGCATAGAAAATTTACAACTAATTTACTTATAGTCCTCTTCTCAATCTAATTAATTTCAAGAGTTTTAAACAAGTATTACCTCTTTGGACCGGACAGGACATCTTCTAATTGGAATAGTTGCTTATGATCTTGGAAGGAAGGCTCTCAATGTACACACCTGCCATCTCAGCTACATGGGTCAACCACAGGCTTTTAAGTCTCTTTGCTCTCAGCTCAACAAAACTGGAGCCAAGGGCTGCCATTGCTTGTAATTTTGCCTTTGACAATCTGATTTTAATTTTAGTGGTCTGTACATCCCCTAAAGTCCATTATTAGCCCAGATTAGAAAAACCAAAGGATTCAGGAATAGAGATTAATTGAGCAGAGAATGCCAATTGGAGAATGCCATGTGAATAAGAAAATGGTTTTTTTTTTTTTTTAAAGAGTAAGATAAAACTTTAAGAAAGAAGGAAAAAGTCAAATGAAAAGAAGGAAATTCTGCAAAGAGAATGATTGAATATTTTAGGAATTAGCTTCCTCCCTTCCTTACAATGTAATTCAAGAATCCTGGGCTTCTCACTGCTCCTCAGAGTTGTCACAAGTAGCCTGGCCTTTGCTTGTGGGGTCCCGCCCCATCTGCACCCTACTCGCTTGAGAAGCAAAGCCTAGAATTTGGTCCTGCCATTACTTATGAGCTCCATTTAGCACGGGCAAAGTTTGATTTTAGCCACAAAGGGACTATAAGGTATACCGCTGTGGGGGCACTTTATAGACTCCAGTATACGGAGACAGAGTTCAGAAAGCTTGCCTGTGGGCAATTGTTGAGCAGAAACAAATTCCAGCTTCCGGTGACTTCTCAGCTTTGGGGGCATTTGGCCAGAAAGCTCTGAATTTCCTTACAGCTGCAAATTTTCTCCTGCCTCTGAGTAGATTCAAACCCTGCCCTAAATCTCTCCTTTCCTTTTCTTTCCACTCAGGTTCCTGCTACCCACACACCAAAGGGGCCCGTGGGAAAGTATATATGGTCAGGGTTGGCTGATCTGCCATCAAAGGATGGCAGAGCTATAGGACCTTAAAATGATTTCATCTAATCCCCTTATTTTACTGCAGGGAGTAATTTACCCAAGGTCCTGCAGCTGGCTAACAGGATGAGGACCCAGGGCTTCTCCTCCACTTTCTCCCTTATTGTTCACACAGTTGCTGAAAAGATGGATGATGCAATTTAGGTGAAAATGCCTTGTAAATTGTAAAGTATAAGTTTATAGTATGTGTGTGTATTATAAACAAAAGTCTCTACTGGATGCTTAACACACAGAGAGTGGGCAAGGTCTCTGGCTCTGAAGATAGACCTATGTTTGACCTTTAGGCTCCACCATCAGCAAGATACTTAACTTCTCTGAGAGCCCCAGTTTCTTCATCTTTAAAATGGGAATAACAACTGTGACTACCATATGTGGTTGATGTGTGGCTCAGGCCTGGAGTATAGGTGATTCTCAGTAAATACTGTCACATAAATGAAGGAATAAGAATCCACTTGCTCAGAATATTCTTAGACATTAAATTCAGTTAATAGGAAGTTCATTTCCACCCCAGCCACACAATGCTTGGCATATAATGAAGGTCAACAAATATTTTTTGAATCTACCCACAAAGGACTCCCTTGATTTTCCAGGAAATTGTCATTTTTACTTGATAAGTGAAGCCAGAACAGGGTGGCTGGATACTGACTGCTCAGGGTAAGAAGTATGGAGGCTGGGAGGGGCCTTCTGGAGGACCACATCAGAGGCTGACTCACTAAGATGTGAATGGAGCTCAAACTTCAGATTCCCATGGAAGCCAGGGGTTGCTGGGGTCTGTAATGGTCTAGGCTGGGAAAGGAAGCCAGAATGCAGTTGTAAAGCATTATGTTGTCAACTAAATGATCACAAGGTCTATAAATTTGGAGAGGAGAGCTTTATTTCTCATAAAGGGTTGTAGCCTGCAGTCTGGTCATCCAGCAAGCTGGGAAGGATAGCCTCTGGCAGAAACCAAAAGCCGGCACTTCAAAGGAGGGAAGGATGGAACAGGAATTTGTGCCAAATGGGTTGGTTGACTATACATATTTATAAGTTATAGAGGAGCTATGAATATTCATGGAGAAGGGTACACATGTGTAGTAAGCAGACATGCATATTACATACGTCCCATGTTCATTTTGGAGTGAAGAGAACATTTAAATGTGTTAAAGTTAGGCTCTGTACATCAAAAGGTGAAACAGAGGATACAGAGGCATCCTGTGTGCAACCTCTGTAAACCAGCCAGAACAAGCCCAGGGTCTGTGGTCTCCTCTCAGGAAGGAATGCTGGCCAGTTGTGTTGAAACTACAAAAAGCTTGGCCAAAAGAAGCAGTGGAGCAAGTCTTTCAAAAGGGCTTGTTTTTGTTTATCCCTCAGGAAAGAAAGTCTAACAGTGGTTAGCAAGGGAGGGGGGATAAGGAGGCATGTCCTACCTCCCATCCCGTCATGGACATAAACTAGTTTTTAAGGTTTCTCTGGGGTCCCCTTGGCCAATAAGGTGTTCAGTCCATTGGGGAGCTTAGGATTTTATTTTTATTTTTCACTATGTAACCACTTCTGGAAAAGTGGTTTCAGAAGAATGAGACCTGAATCTCCAAGGTGATTTCTCATTCAAAATAAATATTCATTTTTATATCTAATTTTATGTTCATAATTTTGTATTTTTTAAATTAATTAGTGTCCTTCAAATTGTACAAACTTTAGATACAACTATACCTGAATCTGTTCCCATATGTTTCCCACAGAGAATAGAATAAGTTAATCAGGGTTATACTTCTCCTTAGAGAGTGAATATTTAAGTCCAGACCTGGTCTTCGGCAGCAATTCTACACAATTTAAATGGAGTTTTGTGTGGTCTTTGTTGCCGTATAGGGATATACATGGCCACAAAAGGCATGGATGTAACAATTATAAAAGAAAAATTGTCCTAAACATAGACTAAGAGCAAGAATTTTTTGTGAGATGAAGTTCAGAACCTGGTTCTGGGAGGAAATTGGCATTCCTGATAAAGTCCTTAACCTATTTTCTGGAAACTCTAATGGGATAAAGACTTGCTCTGGGAAGCTAATCACCTACCTACCTACCCAGCTGTCTGTCAGTCAAGAGTCTAGACCTTTAACCAAACATTCTTTTTGCATCTAGTTTAATGGTGATTATTAAACAATTCTCTTTTTTAATGTAATTTCCCTACTAAAAGGGAGTCTTTGGATTGGCCTACTGAAGGCTTCATCTATTGTAGCAAGATTGTAATAAATCTCTGACTGATCTCCTAACCAAATTACCTGGCACACTCCTCCCTCTGTCTGCTTTCCTCCTGTCTGCACTTTCCTCTGTC
The DNA here is from genome assembly GCA_008086735.1 of Cheirogaleus medius. Taxonomy (NCBI): domain Eukaryota; kingdom Metazoa; phylum Chordata; class Mammalia; order Primates; family Cheirogaleidae; genus Cheirogaleus; species Cheirogaleus medius. Next base: position 4,046,652 of record VBSM01000662.1, read on the forward strand.
TGCACACTCCTCCCTCCTGTCTGCACTCCTCCCTCTGTCTGCTTAAACTCCCTTGACAACCTCCAGCCACCATGTTGTACATTCTTTTGGCAATTTCCCTCTTCATTTTGTCTTGCTAAATGTCCCTGCATAGATATCTTCTGTCTCTAAGTGAATAATAAGCTTTTTTTTTTTTTCTAAAGTGTAGTGTTGTATTAATTTCTTTCATCTTTTGTTTTCCTGCCTCACTCCCTGACCCTGATTCCCCCACGGTCTAGCACAGGGAAGGGGCATACACAGAACTCAATAAATCTTGGACCATGGACTGGTTATTTCCTTGCAGGCACTGAAAGATGAGCTAGGGCTTGATCTTCTCTACCCATCATGATGAGTCCAGGTCACTTTGGCCTTGTCAAAGCCTGCAGGTGGCATAGCCTGCCCGAAATTGGCATCCCATAGCCACAACCCAGAGCCGTGAACCCAGAGCCATGAATTCAGTCTGGAACATGGGAGAGAGTGTCAGCTTTTTGGATTCATGGCTTTGGATGTGGTTTGTAACCTTACAGCAGATTGCTAGAACCTGTCACCCCAATCCTTTATTTTTCATGTATTGACTAACATTTGAAATTTCACAATTACAGGTAAGAGGAATGGGCCCATCAAATGCAGATGGTCCAAGAAGTAATGCTTCAACTTATTACTAAATTAGAACTTAGTGATTGACAAAAAGGTCTGACTGGGCTCAGATCTGGCCCCTCCCACTCAGTTTTCTTTTTTCCTCAGTGTGTCATCTAATCTCACTGAGCCTCAGTTTATTCATTTGTAAAATGTAGGCTTGCCACTGTTCAGTATTAGAATGGAAACTTTTGATTGAAATAGACACAGTTTCTCAAATTGTAAAATAAATTGATTATACACCTGCTCAGCATTTTACATTTTCTAAAAGTTTTGAGTATGTAATGAGGTGCTTTGAGACTGCCTGTCAAAATTTTGGAACCCTCTTGGCTTGAAATAGAGACAAAAAGGCTATTCTAAAGATAGTGGCATTTTACTTCCTTTAACTCAGAATGCGAATGTGGCAGCCAGCCTTTGGGGCGGAGTCTTGTTTCTAGAAGAAACAGCTTTGGTGAGTCCTCTGTTTAGGTGAATATAAACCAAATAGCTATTCATTTTTTTAAAAAAACTTACTCTGAAGTTTATGAAGTAATCTAAATTAAAAAACGTTAGCTTAGAATTAAAATATTTTTGATTATGTAAAATTAGATGCAATAAGGATAGATGCAGGGAAAGGGTACAACTTTGTAAAAAGACATATTTGTGTTTGCCCCTCCACATTTTGTGCGTTGGAGATGTGTTAAATTTGAGGCAGGTAGTAAGAAAAAACGAAGAATACTTACCCCACAGGATTGTTGTAAAATACTTGTTTAAACATAGTGTTTTGTGAATTGTAAAGTGCAGCATGAAGAGTTGCAAATGTTATTTCTAACAATAAATGTAGCAGGGGTGGGTGTCCTTTCATCCCTGTCCAGCCAGGGGACTCCTAGAGCACACGAGGGCCCTGGGGTATTATGGGGCGGAGTGACAAGGGGTGGTGATGGGTCCAGGGGACAAGTTCCCAAAGCCAAGGCAGGGCAAGGAAACTGCGCATTCATGGCAAGTCTGTCCTGGAAGCTGTCCCAGGCCCAGCATAGGGTGGGCCACACAGTGCCCCTCTGGTATGTCCCAGGCCCTGGTCCAACCCTGTGCTGAGTCCAATGTCTGACCCTTGGACACCAAGACATCTTGCTTCTCATTGTTTCTCTTCTGGTCCCAATTCCTCTCATTTAATGCCTTCAGCACAAAAGAACTCATTAAGCCCCTTCCTTCCACAGTGAGGCTTGTTGGTCCATCAAGCAGGATAGTGGAAAGATGAGGATCCAGAGAGTGGAAAGATGAGCTGCTTATTTTCCCTGGAGGGCAGGGACAGCCCAGATTTTGAAATCTCTACGTAGGCCCACCAGTGGTGGCTGGTCAGATTTACCTTCCTCCTCTCATACCTCTCTCCATGTAGCTTATGAGCATATTCCTTTCGAACAAATACAGCTCTCTCCAGAAAGGAACTCCTCTTTCTCCATCTCATTAGGCCTAGAACAAACTTGCGAAGAATGTGGCAGACAGAGCAGATGTAAAAGGCCCCCCTCCCACTTTTAGCACACAGAAATGCTTAGTAAAACATTTAAAAATTTTTATTTAAATGCATAACTGAGTTTGAAAGAAAGTGAAGAAAATCCTCAGGTGCCAAAAAAGAAGGGAACAGAAAGTGTGCGGTAAATGGGAGCTGATGCTGGGGTGGTCGGGGTGAGGTGGGGGAGAGAGGTGGGGCCCAGATGCCTTCAGGGCTGGGGTGGGGGTTTCACTCCTGTGCAGGTGGGGAGTTAAAAGGGAACCCCCTGCATTGAACTGGGAACTTGAAAGGGCTGCTCTTTCCTTGAACAGAAGACTAAACTAATCTGACAGTCTGGGAGTGTGCCATCTCTTTGAGACTTTGTACATAAAAGATACCACCTTAGAGAAATCAGAATTCTAAGTATGAATCACACCTGAATATTCAGTAAAGCTTTTACTTTACCTTTATACTGCAGAATGTCAGTTTGAGAAATGGAAGCGAAAACTGTTCCACCCAGTAAAACTATTAAGATCCCGGCAGAAGCCCTTGTAAGGAGGAATCCACAATCCTGAGCATCTCAGTGCTCCCTAGGAAATCATTCCTGTTGCCGATGTGCTTAAAATAAAAAATCACAAACCACACTGGGAAACAAATCCCACGAGGGAAAGATATTCGAGGAAAAGAAATAGTAAAATTAACATCCCAAGAATTAGAGAAAGCTGAATAGACTTAAAAAGACTATAAAGTAAGCATCTATAAAATTATAACAATACTGAGAACTTACTATGTTCCAAGCACCGTGAGAAGCACTTTATATGTTTTACCCTTCCCACCAGTCCGGTGAATTAGAGACTATTATTATCTACATTTTACAGATGAGAAACTAAGGTGCATTTTGGTTAACTAAGGTCGCACAGTTAGTAAATGATGGAGCCAGATTTGAACAGCTGCCTCATCGCAGAAGTCATTGCAGAGCTTGCCCCCTAACCGCTGTCACAGAGACTGAGATGTCCACCTCCACCTATTCTCTCCTTCCTCACAAAGATGGAAGGACCACTGGGCGTGCTGCGGCCCAGCTAGGTAGCCTCCGCTGTAGTTGGGCATGGCCTCGTGACTCAGTTCTCTCCAATGGAATGAGAGCAGAAGTGATGAATGACACTTCCAAGCTGGCACCTGAAGGTGGTGGGGTTTTTCCCTTTGTGCTCGTTCCTTCCTTTTCGCGCTGGCTGTAACCCAGATGTGTGGTACCCCGGCTCCGACCATGCCCCCGAGGAACACCTGAGGGATGACTAAAGAGTGAAATAGAAGGAACCCTTGGTCTTCAGTAACCGTGTGGGTCAGAACTATCCACGAACTTACCCCATTTACTGTGGGTTGTTACAAGAAAGAGAAATGCCTTTCTATCTCCTTTAAGCTTCAGCATTACTGTTTGGTCGGCGTTGCAGCTTTAGCTCCTTTTGAAAACCAACTGTGTTGCCTGGGGAGATCACTCACGGGGCAGGCGGCCACACTGCACCGCACCATGAACACACGCTGTGAAGGCAACTGGTCAATGGAATAGGAACCAGAAGACAAGAACTGGTCAGAATGAAAAAGAATAGATGGGTTTAAAAAGGAACAAAATTGCATTTTTAGAAATAAAAACCACGGTGCCAAATTATACTGAAAGTTTATTTTGAAGGATTTTGCCTAGGACGTGCTGGCACAGTAAATGATCATGAAGACACAGCCAGGGGCAAAAGGAAGGAGTTTTGGTGGCTCTTGGAGGAGCCCAGGGCGGAGAACTGGGTGAGGACCCCCGGGCCTGTGGGCTGCAGAGCATGGAGGCCAGGCCTGCTGCGACGGAGGGGCATGTTCAGAAAACAGCCTGCTCTGCGGGTCGGTGCTTGATTTGGCTCTGTCCCTATTGAAGGTCTGGGTGGCCCGTTGGTGGGCATTAGGGAGTCCTCTCAAGCTGGCTGGTCCCTTCACCTGATCCAGATGAGTGCTTATTCTCACTCTCGTGGTGGTCTGGGTGGGGAGAGCCCACGGGCCGCCTGGGTGTATTAGCACTAAACAAAGACATTTCTCGTCTGCTCAAAATAGCTCTGACTGCCACTCTGAGAAGCAGGGCTGAAGAAAGGAAAAGAAAAGGCACAGAGAGGATGTGCGGCAGTCCAATTTAATTGTCCTTTCTTACTGCTGGGCGTTTCTGTCCACCTTTATGGGTCACTTCAGGAGACCCTTTGGAAATTATCGGGATTCACAATGACCACTCACTTCAATTCTTGGCCTCTTGGGTCAATTCATGCTCTTTCTTCACACCCTTGATCTGAAAGACCTTCTAGAATCATTGTCTGCGGCCCAGCTTGGTGGCTCACGCCTGTAATCCTAGAAGTCTGGGAGGCAGAGGCGGGTGGATCGTTTAGCTCAGGAGTTCGAGACCAGCCTGAGCAAGAGCAAGATCCTGTCTCTACCAAAAATAGAAAGAAATTAGCTGGACAATTAAAAATATATAGAAAAAATTAGCCGGGCATGGTGGCACATGCCTGTAGTCCCAGCTACTCAGGAGGCTGAGGCAGGAGGATTGCTTGAGCCCAGGAGTTTGAGGTTGCTGTGAGCGAGGCTGATGCCACGGCACTCTAGCCCGGGCAACAGGGTGAGACTCTGTCTCAAAAAAAAAAAAAAAATAGAATCATTGTCTGCGGCTCCCCTGGCAGACTGAAAACCACAAGAATCCTGGCCTTGTGGGCCAAGGGACAGGGTGGGTAACTGTCCTGGTTACCCCGGGAAAGAGATTTCCTGAGACTATGAATTTTCAGCATTAAAACTGGGACAGTCTCAGGAAAATCAGGATGGGGGGTCACCCTACGGACAGGACATGTGCAGGACCATAATGCCCCTGCTCCAAGGAATGTCCCAGATTAATTGAGGAACTTATTTGGGGGCTATAATCAGTAGAGCAAAGGAATATTACCAGGCTTGACTGAGTTTTCTCTGGATCCCATATTTTTTTCTTTTCCTGAATGTGAAGCCAAGTGTAAGAAAGCCGACCAGTGGGAGAACGCACATGTCACAGCCGTGACAATGATTACCAGCACACCTTTAGCCCTGGCAATGTGTCGCCCTCTCTGCTCATGCCTCCAGACAAATCCCTAAAATCCAGTCTCTTAAATGACCATGTAATCCAGAGATACCAAGTCTAAGCTAATGGCCCATTTATTTCCAGCAGTATTTGAGACAATGACATTCTAGCATAGTCAGGGATTCTAGGCTGTCCCTTGGAAGGGAATGGCCTAGGACTTGACCTGTTCCACCAGGTCTGGATAAGTGTTTGGTAGGTGATTTATTCGTTTCTTCTTTGGGATTTGATTCCACTGCTCTGCCTGGGAGAGAGGTCTGCCCTAGATTTCTGCACAAGCATTTATGCTTTTATCTATCTGTTTGGGGGCAGGGAAAGGGTACTTATTAGTGGTAGGAAGAGTTACATGTATACAGCCTGTCGTGTGCTAGAGTTAGCTTGTACTGGATCACAAAAGCCAATTGTTATATTTTCAGAAAACTTGAGAGCCTGTTATTTTAATAATTAAACAAACTCAGCAATTATGAAAATTATATTATACAAACTTAAATTGTATTAAAAACAAAAGTAGTACTTACTTAAAGCCCATCATTTCCTGAGCATTTTTCTATTATCTACGTTCTAAAGATTATATATGTTTGTTGTATCTGTATGGTATTAATACTCTATAATGAAATGCTACTATGCATCTCTTCCTAACTCTGTGTTCAGTGGTACCAGATTAGTAGCTGAAATCAGCTATGATGGGAGTATTTACACCACAGACATCAGCAAATAGCAAAAATCAACCTCCTATCTTCTGAGAGCCAGTTGTTAAACATATACTAGTATATACACACAGTTTGGGGCAATGAAACAGAAACAATAACAATAAAAACCTGTATACCAGTACACCACTGTGTAAAGTTACTTTTTGAGGTCCTACTATGTGCCAGGCATAGTTCAAAAAGCTTTGTAAATATTTTTCATTCATTCAACCAATGCTGATTAATTACTCAAAATATTCCAGTACTACCATTATTATTATTATTATTTGCTAATATTTATTGAGTACTGACTGTGTGCATGCCTGGCATTCTTCTACATGTATTAGTTGCTTAATTCTTGGGTTTACCCTTTGAAGGAGATTCTATTATTATCCTTCATTTACAGGTGAGAAAACTGAGGAACTGAGAAGTTAAATAATTTTCCCAAGTTCGCTCAAGTGGTAGTTGGCAGATCCATATTGAACCCCAACAGCCTGGCTCCAGGGCCTGTGCTCCTAACCACCAAGCTCTATTGCTTCTTGACGGCTCTAGGTACCATAGGTGGAGTAGGGAAGAGGCAAAGTTTCTGCCCTCAGGAGCTACATTCTGATAGATGAGGGAGAGAAGGAGACAGACATTAATCAATAAATAAAAAATATATAGATGTCAGATAATAGTGCCATGAAATAAAAATAATTATGGAAGGCACATTATTTTATTTTTAATACTATCCCCATTTTACAGATGAGGAAACTGAGGCTCCGAGAGGATAAAACTACAAACTAAGGATACACAACTAATAAATGTTAGAACTGGTATTTGTGTATATAAGAGCCTGGTTCTTAAGTCTGTTCACCTTCTCTCTACATCACAGGCCTGCCTCACTCTACTTGAAGCTCCCAGATTACCAGGCCTTTAGTTAAAGCATGAGCTTCCTGTGCAGATTCAGCTCGGCTGAAATCTGCCCTGTGTCCACCTGCCTTTGTTTCTCTGTGCCCTACAGCCACAGGAGAAGATAAATAAGAGTCCAGTTCACAGTGATGCTGAAGCCCACACAAGCAAATGTAACATCTGACACCTGGAGCCAGCCACACAGCCCTTTTCTACTGGTCAACGAGGGGGCTTTGTTGGTGAAAGCAGACTTATTGTGGCCAATGTAGGTCGCAGGTGGGAAAGGACGGGGACTGACAAAGAGTTTAACTGGATTCCATTAGCACTCAAAACAAGCTCAGTGAATAGGCATTGCGGGGGTTTGTGGGAACTGCTCTTTAAAGCACCCTGTGTTGCCCCACTGGAAATATTGTATTTAATGTCAACTTGCTTTGACCTTTAGTTTTGGTGGCATTTACTAATTCTATAAAAGCAGCCATTTCTCACTTCCCCTGCAGCTTAATAGAAAGTCAGACCATTAGTTAAATCCAGCCCAGTCCATGCAGAAGGGAAATGTCTACCCTACAACCTGGGAAAAGATACAGGATGACCTCCACTATTTTGGTTCATTTAAATTTCTGATACCAGGAGAATCAGAAGAAAAGAGCATTTCAATAATAGGTCAAAGCATCAGTTTGACATTTTGGGGAAACCAACAGAAGCCAGATCTCTCAAAGTAGGCCTGACTTTTGGATGGAAGAAAGCTCTCTGATTATGAATATTTCAGGGTCCCTGGTCACTCCGTGATAGCCACCTGGTGTATCAGTTTTCCACTGCTACTGTAACAAAGTATCACAAATTCAGCAGCTTAAAACAATACCCATTCATTATCTCACAGTGTAGCCATAATCCAGGTGGGCTCAGCTGGGTTCTCTGCTCATGGGCTCACAATGCCAAAGTCAAGGTGTTAGCCAGGCTGGCCTCTTATCTGAAGGCTCTGGGGCAGAATCTGCTTTCAGGCTCATTCAGATTGTTGGTAGAATTCAGATTTTTTAAGTAGTAGGAGCAAGGTCCCAGTTTTCTTCCTGGTTATCAGCAGGGGGTTGTTTTCACTTCTGGAGACCACCTGCATTCCTTTGCTCATGGCTCCTTCTTCTTCAAAGCCAGCAATGACAGGTCAAGACCTCGTCTCACATTTTAAATCTCTTTGACCTTACCGCCACATTGATCCTGCTTTCAGCCAGAGAAAGTTCTCTGCTTTTGCGTTGTCATGTGATTAGATTGGGTCTACCTGAATTTTCCAGGCTAATCTCCTTGTCTTAAGGTTTTTAACCTTAATCACACATGCAAAGTCCCTTTTGCTGTATAATGTAACATATTCACAGGTTCTGGGGATGAGGATGTGAACATCCTTGGGTTGAGGAGATCCAGCCTGCCCTACTTGGCTTCCCCTTGACCCATGGAGCTCAGATACCTGGCTCACAGGAATCTGTAGGGAACATTCATGAAGGTGCTTTGAAAGTTGAAAGTACAATATAGCTGTGAGGTGTGAGACCTGTCTTACAGGTGAGAATAAACAGATGTGTAGTTAGGTCCAATTTTGTGTGAAAATGGATTTTTCCAATTATGATTTTCTGCCTTTTAATATTATGATAGCTCCTGTAAGGACATTTATTCATTCATTCTTTTCACAGTATTTATTGAGCACTTACTATGTGATGGGCACAATTCTAAATACTAAGAATATAGCAGTACAGAAGAGACAAAAATCCCTGCTCCCATGAAGCTTACCTTCCAGTATGAAAAAGCACAAAATAAATTATACTATACATTAGAAAATAAAAAATATTATGAAGGAAAGTAAAGTAGGGAAGGGAGAATGGGAACGGGCTGGTGGGGTTAGGTAAAGTCTCCTGGGAAGGTGACGCGTGAGCAGTGGCTGGAAGGAGAGGGCAGGGAGGCAGAAGGAAATGCAGAAGGGAGGTAGAAATATGGGAGTTGTCTGTAGATGTGTAGACAGTTTTTGATTTTTTTTTTTAAGCCATGAGGTTGGATGAGTTCCCAATGGGAGTGAATTCGGATATGGAACAGAAAAGAGATGTGAAGTGGAAGAGGGCTGCTGAATGAGTCCCGAGTGCTCCGCAGTCAGAGGTCAAGGCGACGAGGACAGCAGTCGGGGACCGAGGCTGAGCAGCTGGGGAAGCAGGGCACGATCAGGAGCGGGCACTGCTCTCAGAAGGCACTGCCAGGTCAAGGGCTTGCTCGTCCGTGTTAAATGTTGCTGTTGAGTCAAGTAAGAGGAGAATGGATACTTGACCATTGGGCTTAATAATTTGAGGTCTCTCCTTCCTACGTCATGGAAACAACATCCTAATTGGAGAATCTCAAGAGAAAATGGGAGTAGAGGATTTGAAGACAGTAGTAAGTATAGACCGACCACTCGGGAGTTCTGAAGAGGAGCAAAGAGGTGGGGAAATCAATACCTGGAGGGCCATGTGTGGTCAAGAGATTCTCGTCAAGATCAGATAGCATGCGTGTGTGCCGATGAGAAGGAGGAAGTACAGAGGAAAAACAGATGAGCAGGAGAGAGAAGGGTCATTTCCTTGCCTTCTGACTTGTCCCTGATTCACAGTGCTCATGGCTGAGAGTTTGCTCCCCGCTTCCTATTCGCTAACTGTTGAGTCACAGAATCCAAGAAAGAAATTGTTCATTGCCTTTTGAGGGAGATAACAGTGCAGTACAATGAAAAAGAACTTTGAAGCCAAATAGCCTTGGCTTCAAATCTAGGCTTTGGTACCTACTGGGTGTATACATTTTAGCAAGTTGCTGAAATCCTCTGGCCTCCTGTTATCTGCTAAACGATGAAATTAGACCCAATTTACAAGATTGTAGGGAGAATGAAATGAGGTAATATATATCACTGTATTTGACATATGTGGTTTCTCAATGCATCTATATCCCTGTCTTCTCTGGTGATCTTGTAGCTGATGGAGAGGCCCCGTGAATCCAGAGGCCGTCAGTGGTGGGCACCTGCTGATTGCTAACTAGCATCCAGAACCCCTCCTCTGCCTTCCTAACAGTACCCACATTTTCCTTTGGGTTACGATCTTCTCTCCCTCACCGTGTAGCAGCCGTGGAGTTTAGGGGTGATTGACACCCTCTCCTGCTGAAAGTCCCTTTGAGGGCATGGGGACAATGCTATTCTTCAGGTTCCTCTCAGGTATTTAAAACAGCATTGAAGTAATTGATTAATTAGTTGACTTGGGGCCCACCCAGCTTCAGGTGAGAATTCCTAGGAAAAAGCTGTGCCTGACACTGTCATGAATGAGCCAGCCGCAGAGCCAGTCAACCGTGGCCACCGTGGCTAGGTGGCTATCGAGTTGGTGTGTTCTGATGTGACAGCTGGGAATCTCACCAACCAGACTCACCTGATCACTGATGGAATATTTCTATTCTCACCATCTCTTGGGACTGTGAATGGCATTAATCATTGGACCAGAAAGTGCTTCTCACACACCTGCCTCTTATCATTGAAGTCCATTCCTGTCTGAAGCCTCATTTCTTCTCATGGCAGAGAAGTGATGTCTCCTACCAGGATGCATCTGGCTGTCTTTGCTCTGTCTGAGGGCTTTATAGAGCTCTGGATTTATACTGGAGGCCTCCCAAACTTCCCAAGTTATGCTTGGCTCAAAGAATCTCACCTTAACTTGCTGTTCCAAGAGCTGTGGTCCAGCAGTGGATCTGCCTTAGACTTTCAGCGGAAGGAAGGAAGGAAGGAAGGAAGGAAGGAAGGAAGGAAACTAACTTTTATTGTGTACTGGCTCCTTGCCAGGGGTTGTGTTCCTGGGGATCTTCTATGTAAAGGTTAATATAATGGGTCTTAATCTCACTTACTAGCACCATGACCTTGGACAAGTCACTTAACCCCTTCAAGTGTGCTTTTAATCTATGAAATGAGGAAAGCAAAACCTACCTTTGAGCATTTGGGGGAGGAATAAATGAGATATGTGTGTAATGTCCTTAGTATAGTATGGCATTTAGTACAAACTCAACAAATGCTGGCCATGATTATTATTATAAGCATCATGCTTGGTATAAACCAACTCCTCCATGAATGTTGGCTATTATTATTACTATTATGTTAAATAGACTTTATTTTTTAAAACAGTATTAGCTTTACCGCAAAATTGAATGAAGAGTATACAGTCCATGCACCTCTTGCCCCCACATATTCACAGCGTCCCCCACTATCAACATCTGACATCAGAGTGGCACATTTGTAACAATTGACAAACTGACATTGATACATCATTATCACCCAAAGTCCATGTTAGGTTCACTCTTGGTATTGTCCATTCTATGGGTTTGATAAATGTATAATGACATATATCCACCACTGTAATATCAAACAGAATCATTTTACTGACCTAAAAATCCTCTCCACCTATTCATCCCTCCCCATTTCCAACCCCTGGAAACCACCGATCCTCTTACTATCTTCATAGTTTTTCCTCTTCCAGAATGTCATATAGTTGGAATCACACAGCATGTAGCCTTTCCAGATTAAGCTTCTTTTAGTTAGTATATGCATTTAAGTTTCTTCTATGTCTTTTCATGCCTTGATAGCTTATTTCTTCTTATTTGCTGAACAATAATTCCATTGTCTACATGCACCCCAGTTTATTTCTCATTCACCTACTGAAAACATCTTGTTTGGTTCCAAATTTTGGCAATCATGAATAAAGCTAACATAAACATCTATATACAGGTTTTTGTGTGAACGTAAGTTTTCAGTTCATTTGGGTAAATACCAATAAGCATGATTGTTGAATTGTGTGGTATGTTTAATTTTGCAAGAAATTGTTAAACTATCTTCCAAAGTAGCTATACTATTTCGCATTCCCTTCAGCAAAGAATGAAAGTTCCTATTGCTCCATATCCTCACCAGCATTTGATATTGTCAGTGTTTTAGATTTCAGTTATTCTAATAAGTATCATGTCATTGTTGTTTTAGTTCGCAATTCTCTAATTATATGATGTTGAGCGTCTTTTTATATGTTAAACATCTGTACTTCTTTAGCAAACTGTTTGTTCATATCTTCTGTCCATTTTCTAATCAGGTTGTTGGTTTTTTATTGTTGAGTTTAAGAGTTCTTTGTATATTTTGGATAACGGCACTTTATCATATACATCTTTTCTAAATATTTCTTCCAGTTTGTGGCTTGTCTTCTCATTCTCTTGACAGTGTCGTTTGCAGAGCAGAAGTTTTTGATTTTAATAAAGTCCAGCTTATCAATTGTTTATTTCATGGACTGTGCCTTTGGTGTTGTATCTAAAAATCCAATGTCATAACTAAGGTCATCTAGGTTTTCTGCTGTGTTATCTTAGTTTTATAGTTTTGCATTTTATAGTTTGTATTTTACATTCATGTCTATGATATATGTTGAGTGAAATACAAAAGAAAAACATTTTGTGAGTGGTGTAAGTAAGGCCTTTGTCTAGATTCTTTTTTTTTTTTTTTTTTTTTTTTTTTTGCATATGGATGTCCAATTACTCCAGCACCATTTGCCGAAAATACTATCTTTTCTCTATTATGTTGCCTTTGCTTCTTTGTCAAAGATCAGTTGACCATATTTATACACTTCTATTTCTGGGCCCTCTATTCTGTTCCATTGATCTATTTGTTTATTTTTGCACCAGTACTACACTGTCTTGATTACTGTAGCTATTTCATAAGTCTTGACATTCAGTAGTGTCAGTCCTCTGATTTTGTTCTTCTTCAGTATAGTGTTGTAAGTCTTTTGCATCTCAATATAAAGTTTAGAATCAGTTTGTTAGTATACACAAAATAACTTGCAGGGATTTTGTTTAGGATCGTGTTGAGTCTACAGATCAAGTTGGGAAGAACTTACATCTTAACACTATATAATCTCCCTCTCTGTGAACATAGAATATCTCTTCATCTATTTAGTTCTTTGATTTCTTTCTTAAGAGCTTTGTAGTTTTCCTCATATAGATTTTGTACATATTTTGTTAGGTTTATGTATAAGTATTTCATTTTGGAGAAGGGTGCTATTGTAAATGGTAATGTGTTTTTAATTTCAACTTTCATTTGCTTATTGCTGGTATATAGGAAAATGAATTTTGTATATTAACTTTGTATCCTGCAACTGTGCTATAATCATTTATTAGTTTCAGGAGTTTTTTGTCAAGTCTTTAGAATTTTCTGCATAGACAATCATGTCATCTACAAATAAAGATATTTTTATTTCTTCCATCCCAATATGTACATTTTCTTTTCTTGTCTTGTCTTATTGCATTAGTTAGGACTTCCAGTATAATGTCAAAGAGGAGTGTTGAGAGGGGGAATCTTGCCTTATTCCTGATCTTAGTGGGAAAACTTCTAGTTTCTCACCATCAAGCACAATATTAACTGTAGGATTTTTTGTAGATGTTCTTTATCAAGTTGAGTAAGTTCCCCTCTATTCCTAGTTTGCTGAGTGATTTTTTTTTTTTTAGTCAAGAATGGGGTGATGGATTTTGTCAAATATTTTTTCTTAATCCATTGATATGATTGTTTGATTTTTCTTCTTTGGCCTGTTGATATGATAAATTACCTTAATAGATTTTCAAATGTTGAACCAGCCTCGCATTCCTGTGATGAATCCCACTGGTTTTGTTACATAATTGTTTTTATTCATTGTTTGATTCAATTTGTTACTATTTTGTTGATTATTTTTGCATTTATTTTTATGATATTGGTCTATACTTTTCTTGTACTGCCTTTGTCTGGTTTTGGTATTAGGATTTGCTGGCCTCATAGAATGAATTTCTATTTTCTGGCACATATTGTAGAGAACTGGTATACTTTCTTCCTTAAATGTTTGATAGAATTTACTAGTGAACCCATTTAGGCCTGGTGCTTTCTGCTTTGAAATGTTACCAATTATTGATTTTGTTTTTTAAATAGATGTAGGCCTATTCAAGTTGTTTATTTCTTCTTGCATTAGTTTGGGCAGATTGGGTTTTATACAGAATTGGTCCATTTCATCTAGGTGATCAAATATGTGGACATAGACTTGTTCATAGTATTCCTTTATTATCCTTTTAATGTATATTGGATCTGTAGTGATGTCTCCTCTTTCATTTCTTATGTTAGTTATTTGTTTCTTTTTTTCTTAGCCTGGCTAGAAGCTTATCAATTTTATTGATCTCTTTAAAGAACTAGCTTTTGTTTCATTAATTTTTTCTATGGATTTCTTGTTTTCAACTTCACTGATTTGTTTGCTCTAATTTTAATTATGTCTTTAATTCTGCTAACTTTTGGTTTAATTTACGCTTCTTGTTATAGTTTCTTAAGACAGAAGATCTGATTATTGATTTTTGGTCTTTTTTTCCTAATATGTGCATTAAATGCTACAAATTTACCTCTAAGCACTGCTTTTGCTGCATCTCTCAAATTTCGATGAGTAGAATTTTCATTGTTATTTAGTTCAAAATATTTTTAATTTCTCTTGAGATTTCTTCTTTGACCCATACATTATTTAGAAGTGTGTTATTTAATCTCCAAGTATTTTGGAATTTTCCAGCTATCTTTCTGTTATTGATTTTTAGTTGAATTCAACTTTGATCTGAGAGCAGACATTGTATGACTTGTATTCTTTTAAATTTTCTAAGGTGTGTTTTATGACCCAGAATGTGGTGTAACTTGGTGTATGTTTCTCGTGAACTTGAGAAGAATGTCTATGCTACTGTTGTTGGATGAAGTAATCTAAAGGTGGCAATTATATACAGTTGATTAATGGACACTATTGAGCTCAGTTATGACCATACTAATCTGCTTGCTGGACTTGTCAATTTTTGATAGAGGGGTTTGGAGTTTCTATCTATAATAGTGTATAGAGTATTCATCTATTTCTCTTTGTAGTTTTATCAGTTTTTGCTTTATGCATTTTGATATTCTGTTCTTAGGTACATGAAGGTTTGTTATGTCTTTTTGGAGAAATGACCCTCTTATCATTATGTAATGCATCTCTATTCCTGATAACTTCCCTTGCTCTGAAGTCTTCTCTGACTGAAGTTAATTATAGCTACTTTGATTACTATTAGCATAGTATATTTTTTATCCCTTTACTTTTAATTTATATGGGTCATTATATTTATAGTGGGTTTCTTATAGATAACATATAATTAGGTTTTGACTTTGTGAGCCATTCTGACAGTCTCTGTTTTTTAATTGTTTAATGTATTTAGATCATTGATGTTTAAAGTGATTATTGATATAGTTCAATTAATTTTTACCATATTTATAACTATTTTCTATTTATTGCCCCTATTACTTTTTCCTATTTTTTGCTTTCCACGCTTTTTCTGCCATTTTAGTTTTAATTGAGCATTTTATATAATTTTATATGAGCATTTTGATTTTCTCTCCTTTCTTAGCATATCATTCTTTCTTTTAAAATATTTTTAGTGATTGCCCTATCGTTTGCAATAGATATTTATAACCAATTCAATTACACTTTCAAATAACATTCTGTTGCTTCACAGGTTGTCCAGGTACCTTATAATAAAAAAATATTGCTAATTCTTCCCTCTTATCCCTTGTATTATTGCTGTCATTCATTGCACTTATACATAAGCTAGAATCATCAAAGACATTGTTGCTATGATTATTTAAAACAAACTATTATCTGTTATATCAATTTAAGAATAAGAAAAATAACAGTTTTTCTTTTACCTTCACTTATTCCTTCTTTAATGTTCTTCCTTTTTTATGTATATCCAAGTTTCTAACCTATATCATTTTCCTTGTCTCTGAAGAACTTCTTTTAACATTTCTTGGAAGGCAGGCCTGCTGGCCACAAATTTCTTCAATTTTTGTTTGTCTGAGAATGACTTTTTTTTTTTACTTTTGAAGGACAAGTTCACAAGATAAAGAATTATAGGTTGGTGGGGTTTTATTTCCCTCTCAACATTTTAAATATTTTTCTCCATCCTTTTCTTTCTTGTATGGTTTCTGAGGAGATGTCCAACATAACTCATATCTATAGGTAAGGTGTTTTTTCCCCTCTGGCTTCTTTCAAGATTTTTTTCTTTATCTTTGATTTTCTGCAGATTATGATATAGCTAGGTGTAGATTTTTTTCTTTTAACATTTATCTTGCTTATTATTTTCCAAGATTCCTGGGCCTTGTGATTTTGTGTCTGACATTAATTTGAGGAATTTTCTTGTCATTATTGCTTCAGATATTGCATCTATTCCTTTCTCTATTTCTTCTCCATCTGGTATTCTCATTATATGTTTTGTTTGTTTGTTTTGTTTGTTTTGTTTTGGTCTTTTTACACCTTTTTTTGTTATCTCACAGTCCTTGGATATTCTATTTTATTTTTCAGTCTTTTTTTCTCTTTGCTTTTCAGTTTTGAAAGTTTCTATTGATATGTGTGCAAGCCCAGGATTCTTTCCTCAGCCATGTCCAGTCTACTCATGAGCCCATCAAAGGCATTTTTTATTTTTGTTACAGTGTTTTTGATCTCTAGCATTTCTTTGTTATTATTTCTTAGAATTTCCATGTCTCTGCTTACATTATCCATCTATTCTCGCATTCTGTCTACTTTTTCTGTTAGAACCCTTAGCATATTTATCTTAATTTTTTTCAAATATTGCTGGTCTGATAATTCCAACATTCCTGCCATATCTGACTCTGGTTCTGATGCTTGTTTAGTCTCTTCATATTGTGTTTTTGCCTTTTAGTACACCTTGTAATTTTTTGGTAATAGCTTGACATGACATACAGGGTTAGAGAAACTGTAGTAAATAGGCCTTCAGTAATGTATTGGTAAGGTGTGAGAGGAGGGAAGCATTGTATAGTCCCATGATTAGGTCTCAGTTTTTTAGTGAGCCTGTGACCCTCAGTTGTGAACTTCACAAATGCTTCTTGGTCTTTTCCCTTCCTTATGTGGAACAGGATGGTTAGAGTAGGCTGGAGTTGTATATTTTTCTCCTCCCACGTGGAAGACTAGAGTGGGCTGGAGTTGGTTGGCTATTTCCCTTTCCCCCAGGTCAGTTGGGCTTAATTAAAGCCCAACAGGTTAGGCTCTGGTCAAATAGTTTCTTTTGGGCAGACCTCATTAAGAAGAAAGGAATGCTCTGTCATATTTCAAAATGACTACCTTCCCCCTCTCCCTGCCAGAAGCATGAGGATATTTTTTTTTTTTTTTTTTTTACCTTTTCTGATCTTCACTGTCAGAACCTGGTAGAAGTCTTAGAGGTAAAACTTCCAAAAGTGTCAGGGTCCCACTGTGAGTGGGCTCTACCCACCTCTGGAGATTTTGTCTCTCAGACTTGTGTACACTGAGCCTCTAGCAGGTACAGTTCTGGTTTCCCTACCCCTGGCACTTGTTCCCAGGGAGATTTCTGTTTGTGGGTTTCTGCTCTGGTAAATTGTGATTTTCTATTCTTACCTGTCTGTCTCTACAGTTTTGGGGACAGCAGTTTGCCTTGCAGCCTTATTTTCCTGATGACTCTAAGAAAAGTTGATAATATTTTTAGCTTATTATGCCTCATACTTGTTGTTAGGATGGAGTGATGACTTTCAAGCCCCTTACATGCCAGATCAGAAACCCAAAGTCATTATTTTTTCATGTAATCCTCATGTAATTTTTTCATGTAATCCTTGTGAAGTGAATATTGTTAGTTTCGTTTCAAAGATAAGGAAATAAGCTAAGAAAAGTTAAGGGACTTGTCTAACTTCATATGGATTGGAGGTGGCAGAACTGGGATCAAACTCAAATCTCATTTCTCCAAGGTGGCCATTCTCCTTCCACAGTGCTGCCTGTCCCTACTAATCCAGAGCCAGCTGTCTCTTTTCATGCAGAGCATCACTGACTAGTGCTTCATTTGATCAGATTTGTGTTGGTGCTTACCTTGAAGCTCTTTAAATTAAAGTATAGGTGTTTTGACCTGATTTTGTAAACTTGTAGGTCTCCTGGGGAAATCCAGCTCTTAATCATTCAGTGAACTCTTACCTAATTCCTTTTTAAACCATGACTTTTGCTTCTCCTTAGGGAAAGGAAAATAATGCAAAGTGAAATATCCTCATTTTATTACTTACTAATCAGTTCCAATAAAATGATTTAGGATGGCATAATTTTAAAGGGAGAGATAAAATATTGCTGCAGGAATACACATGATTCTCATTAACTTGTGCCCAAGAAATGGACTTAGAGTCATAAGGCCAGAGTTGGAGTTGAGTCACTGCTTTATCCCTTGGTCTGCAAACAAGCCTGAGCCTCAGTTTCCTCATCTGCTATATAACTACTCTCTTATGTTTGTATCATGGTTCAATTAAAAAGCATCCATCCACAGTTACTGAAAAACTTCATGCTCAAAGAAAACTAAAAGTAAGGATATAAGAGAAATATAATGGTGCTTGTCTGTTGGATATTTATGGAGAGGGAACTATGTGCTTTTGGAGATAGTTTTTAACTGTTAGACTTTCTATCAGAGTCACTTCTGACCTGCAAAACAGCTGAGACATCCTCAGCTCACACGCTTTGTTTTTGGATTCTAAATTCTGAGGCTGATGTTCAATTTCCTGATGTCTTTGGCTACTGCTCAGCTGACCATAACTTTCTGTTGGTCCCAGAGACCATCTAATTCCATGTGGTTGCACACTCTAGTTTCATTTAGCATTGTTTTGCAGAGCTCACTACTTCTCACCTGCAGGCCCATCCTGACCAAATGCTCAGGGCTCCCTTCCACTTCTAATTTCATAATTTGCTTCATCTGGACCTGTTTCACCTTAAAGAAAGCCAGTGTCAAAAGTATGCCTTCCCAACATCTCAGTATTAACCTATAGAAAATAGCTAATCCTTGTCCTCAAGCACACCTCACAATGTAAGACCTTCCACCCAACAGTGGGCAAAATGTGCAGGAGAGGCTTGTCATTCTGAGTCCTGCTCTGGTCAGGTTCAGCTCAGGAGCAGAACACTGGAGTCTGTGCCTTCAGTGAGTTGTTTCAAGAATGTGGCAGAGGGGGTCAGCTTCCAAGAGACAAATCAGGAAGATTTAGCAAGCAGTGGATGCACTTGGCCAAGGCAGAATGGGGCCCAACCTGAGAAGTGTTTCGTCCATGTGCTGATGGAGACTTAGGAAACAGTCAAGTACAGCTGAGGGTATGGCCTTACGCCTGGATTTCACAGTGGGAAACATTTTTTAGTAATCCTTTGGAAGGAGTGGTTTGGTTAAATGGGCAGGCTGCACTGGACTTGAAAGCGGCAGCTGGGCTGTTAAATCCCACCAGAAGAAAACACACGAGGGGCAGCACATCTAGCAACCATGTGGGTGGGGGTCCTCACAGAGGTTCTGCTGGGGTACAGATTTCCTGTGGCCTGAAGGAAACATTCCTGAAGACCAGCGGTTCTCAACTGGGCAATTTTGTTACCCAGGAAGCATTTGGTCATTAACTGTATTATCCAGTTTCCTTGAAGAATAAGTTTTAGCCAGATTTCCCCTCATCCCTCTTCAGTTCCTGACATTGTAGTCTGGGTGTGTGGGATGGCCGATTACCCAGAGGTCAAAAGAAACTATAAAACTTTGTAGAAAGAGATGAACAGAGGATGACGGGGGTACAAACATGGTGGAAAGGTGCCCAAGGGAACATTTTTCTTACTTCGGTCCATTCCTTCCATCCCTTTCTTTCCTCAGTGACATAAAAGGATAGATGACACAATCGCACAATCCCTACACTTGAGAATTTCACTCTAATAGGAAAACAGACTTAAACCAGTAATGAGAATATGCAGTGGTACTTCAGCAGAAGCATAAATAAAGGGCTTTGAGAATGATTGCTGAAAGTGTTTGTATTAGTTTTCTATTGCTGCTGTAAAAAATTATAGCAAATGTAGAGGCTTACAGCAACACAGATTTATTCTCTCACAGTTCTGGAAGCCAGAAATCTGAAATGAGTGTTCTGGGTTAAAGTTAAGGCACCCGCAGGGCTGGTTCCTTCCAGAGGCTCTGGAGGAGAATCCGTTTCCCTGCCTTTTCTAGCCCCTGGAGACCACCTGCCTTCCATAGCTCATGGCCCTTTCCTTGCATCACTCCAACTTCTTGCCAGCCTCTATCATCTTCTACTCCTTCTATCGCCTAATCTCCCTCTTATATGAAATCTTGTGATTATATTTAGGGCCCATGTAATCTAGGTCAATCTCCCCATCTCACGATCCTTAATCAATCTGAAAAGTCCCTTTTTCTCACATAAGGTCACATTCACAGGATCTAGGAATTAGAACCTGGGTATATTTGGAGGCCATTATTCAGCATACCACAGAGTTATAGAATGAGGACAGGGCATTTGGGTCCTGCTCACCTTTCCAGTCTCACTACCGTGCTTTACTTGGTCATTGTTTCCACGTTAAGTCACAGTACAGGATCAGCCCACTGCTGGGCCAGAAACATCCCCCTCTAGAAGGCTTTAAACCTTCATGTGAGCCCAGGTCACCATTTCCAACCCTTCCTTCTTATAAGAGTGCCTTTTGGGTCCCTTGGTATCCTTGTTTATCAGTTTGACCTTTACTAGAATCACTCTGATTCACCCCAACCTATTTAGTAATTTTGAATCTCAGGGAGAAGGGTGGTATCCTCAGCAGGATTCTAAGATGGCCTTCAAGATTTACCTTCCCCATTACCCTCAACTCCATCCCAACCCCAGGTCAGTGCCCTGTCTAATTCCTTCCCCTTGAGTGTGGATGGAACGTGTAAATATGATGAGATATCATTTCTACGAATAGGTTATAAATCAGTTAACTAAGTTAATCAAAAGGGAGATTTTTCTGAGTGGGCCTGACCTCATCACAGTAGCTTTTCAAAGAAGTCAGAGATACTCCCCTGCTACCTTAAGGAAGAAGAAGAGATTCAAAGTGTGAGAAGACTTAGAGGAAAGACAGGGGATGTGGCAAGGAACTGCAAGTGGCTCCTGAAGCTGAGAGCAGCCCCTGGCAGATAGCCAACAAAAGGATGGGGCCATTAATTTTGCAGTGTCAAGAAACTGATTTCTGCCAACAACCATGTGAGCTTGAAAGAGGATCTTGAACTCCAGAAAGAAACACAGCCTGGCTGATACCTTGATTGCAGCTTCTGAGCAGAGAACCTAGCTCAGCCATGTCTGGACTTCTACAGGAATCCTGAGATAATTGATAGGTGTTGTCTTAAACTACTAAATTTTGGGTAATTTATTCTATAGCAACAGAAAACTACTATAAGTGGGGGTTACAGTCCCTTCCCACTAATACACCCTAGACTTCTTATGCAAATCCATTCCCACCACAGAGCTCTGCATACCAACAGGACCTTGGAGGGACATCAAGCCCCAAAGTCATTTTCTTCTTTTTCTCCTGGATGCCTTCTGGTTTTAGAGTTATATAACCAAGAGGGATCACTGCAGAAGAGATTTTTCTCTAATAAATTTCTGTGTCAAAAGGACTTTCTGGCTCCACCTACACAAAGAAGCAATACTGCATTGGTAGCTTAGGGAAAAAATTAGGTTCTGCCTCACCAAACATTGTATCATGCATGGCTAAGAGTGAGTAAGGAGTAGGAGACACTTTTGGAAGATGGTTCTAAGTAGTTTGCAAAGTGTGGTCCCCAGACAGTAGCATTAGCATCATCTGGGAACTTGTAGATGTGAATTCTCGGGCCCCATCCCAGATCTCCTGAATAAGAAATTGTGTTTTAAATAGTCTTTCGGGTGATTCTGATGTACAACAAACTTTGAAACCACTGACTTGTACAAATAATAGTGAATTACACAAATGATGTGTGGTAGTATTTTCTAAGTGAAGCTCTCTACAAAATAACACAGTAACAAAGGATGCAGGGCAGCTAGGCTCAAACATGCTCACACTGTCCCCATGTGATCAGCCACCCTTAGGCTCTCACTGGCCCTGGTGACATGAAGTTTAGGGAATCTGTGATGTTAGGTGTCGGGGTCACCTTGGAATTTAACTCCTGCTTAGTCCCATTCTTAAGAAGCCTACATAGTTGATATTCAATAAATACTTGTGGAATGCATGAATAGAGTGAGATCAGAGAGATAATCTCCCTTGTTTAGGCCCTGGGGTTGGAGTCCTTTTCCCAGGTATGAATCCACCCTCATTAAAGATTCTCCTCTAACCTGGAGAATCTTTCTGAAATACCAGAGGTGTCGTGCACGGTGAATGGTGCCTTGGCAAGTGGGGAAAAACCACTGAGTAGAAGAAAATAATGTTTAAGAACCTGCAGAGCCCGTCTCTGCCCACCTGAGCCCCAATTCAGCAGCTGTGTTCGCTCAGGCTTCTGGAATGGAGCTAGCACCTGTGCCTGTCTCAATCAAAACCCTTGACTACCCCCTGTAGGAAGCCTAGAACAGAAACTCTTGCACCCCTTCATGCAATATTGGCATTAAAGAGAAAACAATCTGCATTATTGTGCATAATCAACAGATGGCCAGTTTAACGACCCTTTCTGTGCAGTGAAGGCTGCCCTGGGGCTAACTAACCTTTACTAGCCCACATTCCAAGAGCACAAAGTATTTTTTTCAGTCTGGTCATCCATTCCTTCTGTACCATGCATTATTATGTGATTCATGTTGCCTTGGAAAGCTCAGATGATTAAAAGAGTTTATGTTTGTCATTTCCAAGAATCCCTCTTGCAATTTAAATGATTCATGCACCCGAGTTTTACAAAGGAGGAAAACAGCCTCATTGGTATTTGCTCTATTAAAGCCCTCAAGTGTTCAGCTTATTATTTCGTTAACTGGTAAAAAGAGAAAGTTTATCTCTAATTCTCTAATCTTTTCCATGGGGAATTCTTATGGGATAATAAAAATTCCTTATTTAACTAGCAAAGAAACAGCTGCTATTCTCATCTGTTCTTTTTTGGGAGGGTAGAAAGGAGAGATACTCACGGTGGCATGCTAGTATTCTCATGCTATATAGCAAGTTTCAGAAGAACTGAGCAAAAAAGAGGTCAGAATGACAAGAATATTCCTCTCTTATCCCTGCACCTAAATAATAACACAGTCGTGGTGGAGACTGCTAGTTCTCCCCCTAGCATGCATCCCCTCCTTCTTTTCTTTTCACAGATCCCTCGGGTTTTACCTGTACTCATTTGTGTGCTTGTATTTAGATACAGAACAATTCTGTCATCACAAGGATCCCTCTATCCCCTTTTATAACCACGTGCACCTCCTTACTGTCCCTAAACCCTGGAAACCACTAATCTCTTCCCTATTTCTGTGATTTGGCATTTCAAGAATGTTATATAAATGAGCTGGGTGTGGCGGCACACGCCTGTAATCCTAGCACTCTGGGAGACCGAGTCCTGAGGATCACTTGCGGTCAGGAGTTGGAGACCAGCCTGAGCAAGAGTGAGCCCACCACCCCCGTCTCTACAAAAAATAGAAAAATTACCTGGGCACAGTGGCATGCAACTGTAGTCCCAGCTACTTGGGAGGCTGAGGCATTAGGATCATTTGAGCCCAGGAGTTTGAGGTTACAATGAGCTATGATGATGCCACTGTATTTTATCTTGGGAATCAGTGAGACCCTGTCTCAAAAAAAAAAAAAAAAAAAAAAAGAATGTTATATAAATGGAGTCATGTAGCACGTAACCTTTTGAGGTTGACTTTTTTTAAGTCAGCATATTCCCTTGAGATTCATCCACGTTGTTGCATGTATCAATGATTAGTTTTTTTATTGTTGAGTGGTATTCTATGGTATAGGTGTACCACAATGTGTTTAACCATTCACTTGTTGAAGAATATCTAATTGTTTCCCATTTTGGGCTATGAACATTTGTGTATGGGTTTTGGGGGAACATAAGTATTCATTTCTCTGGAATAAATGCCCAAGACTGCAATCGCTGGGTTATATGATTGTTGCATGTTTAGTTTTACAAGAAACTGCCAAATTATTTTCCAGAGTGGATTTACCATTTTACATTTCTACCAGCAATGTATGAGGGATCCAATTTCTCCACATCGTCATGGACATTTGGTGTTGTCACTATTTTTTAATTTAGCCATTCTGATAAGTATGTAGTGATAGCTCCTTGTGGTTTTAATTTGCATTTTCCTAATGGCTAATGACATGGAGCAAGCATCTTTTCATGTGCTTTTTTACTGTCTGTATAGCCTCTTCAACTAAATACCTGTTCATGTCTGTTGCCCATTTTCTAACTACATTGCTTGTTTTGGAGACAATGAAAAATGATTTTTTGAGTTTTGAGAATTTCTTATAAGTTCTAGCTACTGGTTCTTTTTAGGATATAGGGTTTGCAGTCCTCCTTTCTTTTAATGACTGAACTATTTGGATTTAAGCTGAGCACACAGCTGTCCAGCCAGGGACTACTCTTCTCAACTTTCCTTGCAGCTAGGTATAGCCATGTGGCAAATTTCAGGCCAATGAGGTGAGAGTAGAAATGATACATGCAAAGTCTGAGTCATGTTCTAAGGAAAACAAAGTCCACTTGTTCTGAATGTCTGTCCTCTTTCCCTTCTCGGAACATGCCAATACACCTTACGGCAACCCAGCTTCAACCATGCAGCTGAGGGTAATTTCTTAGGATAGGGGTCAGCTTTTAAGGGATGAATAGCAAATACTTTAGACTTGTTTTAGCACAAAAGCAGGCTGGGATAATATATAAACAAATAAACATGGCTGCGTTTACATAAAACTTTGTCTATAAAAACAGGTAGTCCACTCATGGGGAGTTTGCTGACCCCTAAGGCAGTTTGCTGACCCCTAAGGCAAAGCCACAGATAATCAAGATCTGGATCCACAAATAGTCACATGGAGCAGAGCTATTCCATCAGCCTGAATTGCTACCCTCCAGTACAGACTAATTCATGAGAAAGAAAGAAACTTCCATTTTTTTCCCCTGAGTTTGTTTATTTATTTATTTTTTATTTATTCTTTAATCTTTTTTTAAATTTCAGAATATTACGGGGGTACAAATGTTTAGGTAACATATATTGCCTTTGCCCTTCCTGAGTCAGAGTTACAAGCGTGTCCATCCCCCAGACGGTGCACACCGCACCCATTAGGTGTGTATATACCCATCCCCTTCTCCCCTCTCCCACCTGCCCGACACCCGATGAATGTTACTACCATACGTGCATTTAAGTCACTTTATTTTAGATGCTCTTTGTTGTAGCAGCTCAACAAAGTCTCTGCCTACATGGTACAGAAATTGGCATTCCCTGGGTACTCGCTATGCTCCCTGTGCAAGGATGGTCAAAGGTAAATTATATACGCTCCTTGCGCAGGCAGAGCTTACAGTCTAGTGTGAGAGAATGATCCTGGTACAGTAAGATGGGGCTGTAACTACGTTATAAGGAAACAGGGTCGGGGTGAG
Organism: Cheirogaleus medius; assembly: GCA_008086735.1. Taxonomy (NCBI): domain Eukaryota; kingdom Metazoa; phylum Chordata; class Mammalia; order Primates; family Cheirogaleidae; genus Cheirogaleus; species Cheirogaleus medius. The sequence goes on from VBSM01000662.1 coordinate 4,071,850, forward strand.
AGTGGGGCAAGGGGAAGAAACGCTGAATACCTACTATATGGCAGGTGTTTTACTGCTATTATATTTCTGAAGGTTCAGAGAAGTCTATGAAGTATGTTATTATATTCCCATTTTAGTGATCAGAAAAAAAGCTCAAATCTGAAAAATTATTTAGCTTTCTCAGTGGCATGGGTAAATTTGGATCCTTGAAAAGTATCCACTCCAACCATGGATATTTATTCATTGTTCACATTCAGAGCCTGCCCTGAGTCCCCTCTGCCTGGGGCACAGAGGGCTCTCTCCTTCCTCCCCAGGCCCTCCCTGGAAAGTAGAGCCTCCACCATCACCATCAACTAAAGAAAGCTCAACAAGCACTTATTAAGCAGCTTCTATCTGTCCAGATCCGAAACCAGGACCAGGGAGGCTAGAGGTATGAAGGAAAGGATCTAACCTTTAAAGGAACAAAGCTTTTGATAATATGGTTAAGAAATTCCCCCATCATTTTGTGTTCTGGGAGTGGCTAACCACAAAGGACCACCCTGTTCTTGCACATTCTGAGATGAGACTGGTTTCCATCCCTCCTCCTGACTTCTGCAAGACTTGTGATGACTCCCTTGTCTACGTGCCTCTGTAAAATTTCAGGTCTCTTCCTTGAGATATTATTACTCATTAGTGAACATTCTTCCGAATGGAATAACCTGAAAATAAAATCATTTCCTTAATTATCTGGCGCTTTTTGTCTTTCACAGTTTTGCCAACAAGCTGAATAGGATTGGACCTCACCTTGACTCCTCATTCGTTCTATCTAGGTAGTGAGGCTTCTCAGAGCCCTTTGTACTCCCTTCCTGGGTTGTGACTTGGGGACCCGGCTGTGGGCCCAACTCCTGGTCCTGTACTCTGGACACTTGCCTATCCATAGCATGGTATTTGACTTTGATTCTTTTCGAGCACTTGATGTGTGGTACTGGCTTCTCTTGGTTTTATGGTCTGACGACAAATCGGTGTTCTCTGTAAACAGGTTAATGTAAATATAACACATGTAATGTTATGTAAACAGATCTTTTCTCTGTTGGATAAAAGATGACAAAGAATATGGTTTGTTAGTCTTTTCTGTTTGTCTATTTGTCTGTTTTGAGTTCAAATCAATTAAGAATTTGTACCCACCGGGAAGGGAACAGGTTTTGATATAAACTGGTGAATTTTGTATTTCTGTGTTTATGTTTGAACCATGGCTAAAATTTTTGGCTTGAAGCTATAAGCTTTCTCCTTGTTTCTGTGGGTTTACACATTTGCCTCTCATTGAGGGGCCTTTGCCTCTAGCTGTGTGTGTAATATTTACCTACCTCTGGATGGCATTACCAAACTAGATATAAAATCTCTGAAAGAGCTTTATTGTGATTGGCTTAGAGATAAATAATTGCTTATATAAATTGAATATACCTAAAATTCCCATAATTCAAAGAAATTAAACCTTAAATAATTTCAACATGGAAAAAAGAGATATTGTTATACTAACTCAGAAATGTTTTGAGAATTCGGGTTCACATAATTTAGGTAAGTGTTTGAACACAAAACGAGTTTAATAATTTTAGTTTGATAAAAATAGCTATGTTTTCTCTGCATTATCAGCATACATTTTTATTCTACTTGGGTTTGGTCTCTCTACACTTATACAGTATGAGTTCACTGATCAAATAAGCTAGCATTACTTCCATTTAATGTTTAAGATTATGAAAAATGCAAGTTTGTATTTAACTAAATTGAATCATAATTCTGAAAACTTTATTTCAACATTAATTATGTTTTGTAGTATGTAAGCTTGAAGATAATTTCCAAGATCTTTAGGTAACTTAAAACCTTGAACTTCTACTAAATTGAGTTAATTCATGGATATTTGTTGGATATGTACATTATTTCTGAGTAAGATAAAGTATTGAAACATTAATTATTAATTATAATTTTAAGTTATGTTTATCTCTTATTTTCATATGCTGCAGAAATTTGGGGTGTGTTGATGAAGGTGTTCATTTTTGCCACTTTGAGACACCGTACTGTAAGAGATATGTATGGTTATAGAAAGTTGTGAGCTCTGCTGATGTGTTACAAAATGCTGGTATGTGACAAACAGTTCACAGTTATCTGCCTCCTAATTTTCTCTATGGAATAGAAGTTGTTGTGGTTAAAAGTTATAATCACTATATGTGGATGAGATTCCACTAGGAGCAATAGTGGCAAAGGAGCAACTATATATGTACAGCAGGCAAGATGTGTGTTTTGTTAATGAAAACAAAAAGTAGTTTAGTCTTAAGTTAAAATGACTGGTTGTTGCAGAAAGAGAAAGAGGAAAGAGTACAACGAAACCTGAATGGATAAAAAAACTTAAGGAAGATTTGTGGAAAAGAAATTTTATTTATTTGGTCAAGGCTAGCTAAGGTTTGGATATATTTATAAGGTTTCAGGAAGAGCTTTAGTATCAAATATTATATGGATGCAAAACAAAAATTTGTTTTTATCTTTGTTAAAATGACAAAATTTGCTTGGGCCATTGGTCTGCTTATAATACAACTTTATAAAATGTTATTCTTTACCTTCTGTGTAACCTGCCTGTATGGCAAAGATTCTGTGTCTTAACACAAGAACCTTCTATGGTTTATGTTGATTTTATTATATCCTTGATGATTTAAGAGAACAAAGTTTTCTCATTTGAGAAAGAGCTAAAATTCTTTATAATCATGTTACCTTCCAGGTTTATTTTGAAATGTTTTATTGTCACTTGGAAATGAGAAGTAAAATATTATCTCTCAAACACCCATGATCCAATTCCTATCTTAGGTGTTCAAATCTCCTGACGACTTTTGATTTTTGCCTTTTCCAAATGGGATCCTAAATGATGACTTTTGCAACTAAAAGTGTCTTTGAGATTTTTTAGGGAGACCCTGTAAAATCAAAAAAGGATATGTTCTTTCACCTTGTAAAAAAAAGAGGTGCTATAAATAATGAGGTTTATTTGATATGTTGCCATTGATGAATTGCAAAGAGTTGTCAAATCAGAAAAGATGCTTAGCCTTCCCTAGTAATATTATTACTACGATTATTTCAGATTACTTCACACTGTATGTGAAGTTCCTAGAGATTTGTCAATGCTCTATGATACATTTCTATTTATCAGAATCCTGGTGCTCCTTTGCATATTAAACAATAGTACAGTGCTAGTCATAAATTCAGTTATTTTTTAAAATGTTAACTTTGTTACAATTTCATTCTTTAATTTGAATCTAACATATTCTAGGCTAGTGGTTTTCAAGTGGAATCCCTTCACTTGGTATTTCTGTTATATTCTTGGTATTTTCTAACTATATATTTGATATCTTCATGGTATGTCATGTCTCAGGATTATGATATGTTAAATCTAAAGACATTTTTCTTTATAAAGATTATATTCACCCATTTTAATAACTTAGATATAATATCCACTCTTCTTTGACGATAGGGTTAATCATTATTTCATAGATACTTTGTCTAAACTTTTTTTGGATTGAATTTTATCTTGTTTTGCCTAGAAACAATTTCCCTTCTCAATTGTGTTATTCTTACATGAGCTCTTCTCAGGTCCTTCACCTTTGAAAATTGCAGGTAAATGATAGATATGCAAACTGTCTTGTCTGGTAGAGATTTAATTGGCTTTCCCTTTATCCCCCTGGACAAAACTGGACTGGCCTGATCACCTCGACTAAAGTGTCATTCTTTACCAAATTTTTAATCCTTCCAGTTTTCTTCAATATCTGGCTACAATCCTCCAAACCAACTTTTCCAACTTCTCCCTCCCCGCTGCCTCAGCATCACTGAGAACTAAAACCTGCCTGGGCATCTCCCAGAACTAAAACCTGACTGCCCAGATCCCTATCTTGACTGCAGGTTACCTTGCAGCTGGCCCTTCTTCTTAGGATCTGAAGAAGCCTTGTAAGCTGAAACCTGATATAAACCTCGATATAAATCTCCAAGGGCTCACCACTGCAGCATGCATAGGCCAGAATTCTCCCTAGACAAGTTGCATCTGGACCAATAAGGAAACTCAGTGACATGCTCAGGCCATACATGCCCTTTTACAAGAGGTAACTAAGACAATGGATATCACCAAGAACATCCACATCCGAGCTGGAGAGCTTCCAGAAACTCAAAGAGTGGCATTTAATAACTGAGTTTCCTCTGCAAACCTCTTGGAATCATTGGACTGGTTACCTTTTGGATTCAACTCCTAACTCCTTTTTTCCCCATTTTTTAAATTTCAAAATATTAAGGGGGTGCAAAAGTTTTTGTTATGTGGAGACCTTGTATAATGTTTAAGTCAGGGCTTTTAGTGTGCCGATCAACCCAAACAGTGTTCATTGTACCTGATAGGTAGGTTTTTACTCCTCCCCTCCCCCGACTTCTTGATTTCCTATGACCATTACATCTCTTTGTGCCTGTGTGTGCCATCAATTAGCTCTCAATTATTAGAGAGTACACATGATATTTGTTTTTCCATTCCTGAGATACTTCCCTTAGGATAATGGTTTCCAATTCCATCCAAATTGCTGCAAATGACATTACTTCATTCCTTTTTATGGCTGAGTAGTACTCCATGGTATATATATACTACATTTTATTAATCTACTCATGAATGGATTTGCACTTAGGTTGATTTTACATCTTTGCAATTGTCCTGCAATAAACATTTGAGTGTAGGTGTCTTTTTGATAAAATGACTTTTTTTCCTTTGAGTAGATACCCAGTAGTGGGATTGCTGGGTCAAATGATAGATCTATTTTTAGTTCTTTGAGGAATATCCATACTGTTTTCCACAGAGGTTATACTAATTTGCAGTCCCATCAACAGTGTATAAGAGTTCCTTTCTCTCTGCATCCATGCCAACATCTATTGTTTTTTGACCTTCGAATAATGGCTATTCTGATAGGGGTAAGGTGATATTTCATTGTGGTTTTAATTTGCATTTCCCTGATGATTAATAATGTTGTACATTTCTTCATAATGTTTGTTAGCCATTTATCTATCTTCTTTTGAAAAACCTCTGTTCCTGTCTTTTGCCTACTTTTTGATAGGGTTGTTTGTTTTTTTCTTGCTGATTTGTTTGAGTTCTTTGTAGGTTCTGGATATTGGCCCTTTATCAGATGTATAGTTTGTGAATATTTTCTCTCATTCTGTAGGTTGTCTATTTACTCTGTTGATTATTTCCTTTACTGTGCAGCAGTCTTTTGATTTAATCAAGTCCCATTTATTTATTTATTTTTGTTGCTGCCATATTTGCCTTTGGGGTGTTAGTCATAAATTCTTTGTCTAGGCTGATGTCTAGAAAAGATTTCCCTACATTTTCTTCTAGAATTTTTATGGTTTTATGCCTTAATAACTCTTTCTTTTAATACAACTTTTCATATCAATTCTTCTTTTTTTCATTTTAGGCATCCCTCTTTCAAGATGTCTGATCTCTAGTCCCTAAAACAACTGATCTTTGCTGCTGACCCTCAAAAGATGGTTCAACTGGTTTTACAGGAACACTCACAAGAGCCCTCGGGAGACTCTTAGATCCTGCTTCACTCTTTCAGGAGGTTTGTGACTACCTCTGAGCTGTTCAGCAATGAGTGATATTTTGTCTTGAATAAAAGGGGAACTGACAATGTTGTACTTTTTCCGTCTTGTGCTCCTTGAAAGTTATAACAATTAAGAAATCTCTCCCATCCCTTTGTGTCCCAGGAGTGGCTAACCACAAAGGATCGCCCTGCGCTTGCATATCCCAAGACAGATCCACCTCCATCCCTCCTCATTACCCCCATAACACTCACCAATGGTTCCCTTATTGACCTGCTGGTATAAAACTCTAGTTTCTCTTCCTTTTCTTTGAGATGTTTCTCATTAATGAACATTCTCTTTATTTCAATAGCCTGAATAAAATTATATCCTTACTTGTCTGGTGCATTTTGTATTTTATATCTTTCTTTTCTCTTATTTCCATTGCTAAGTGCTCTCAAGTTTTTCCTCTGGGGCCTCAGTTTCCTCATCTTCTAAGGACTGTTATTTCCATCTCTAAGTGGTAGGAGTATTAAATGAGATATGATGGAAGGAACCAACTTGGGTCAATATTAAGTGCTTATTAACTATTAGTCTCCCTCTTTAAAGGCAAACAATTCTGATGCAGCAGGTGGCTAGAGTGGGAGCTGGTTTAAAGAGAGGAGATAAGTCAGTGTAACTTTGTATCCACAAATGGCAAAACAATTCAGAGTAGATGCCTGGACATTGAAGCAAACTGTGTGGGGTTGGAGTGCTGTTTCATATGGGGCAGAAAACTGTGTCACCAAGGAAGGAAGCACCCTTTCCTTCCCTCTAGAAAGCAGATAAGCTGTTCCATTCGGGTTTGGGGAAGCCTGTTGCATATTAACATTGAGATTTTTAAAAAAATAATTTACCTTCATGACCCAACTACAAGGAACATCTCAAATAGTAGCCCCTCTGACCTAGAGAGGGTGGGTGAGTGCTTACATTGTAGCTTTCCTAAATATTTCTGGGGAGGTCCTGGGGACTTTGTCTGGCAGGTGAGAGTGACAGGTGTGTTGGTTGTGTTCAGATCTTGGGCCAGAAGAACACAAACCTGAGGACAGGTGAAGAGTGAATTTTCTTGCAGTTCTATCTGAGGTTTTCCATAATCCTCCCAGCACACTGTGGAGCCCCCTCCAGGTCTGCTGGATGGGACTGAGCTTCTAAACACACTTTGAGATTACTGGAAAGAGGAAAAGCTGAAGAAACTATGAACATTACATGGAAATTTACAAGTGAGAGAACAAAGTCACTGCGTGACAATTCAATTGGAAACTCAAATTGCAGCAGTTAGCATTCACAGAATACCAGTTTTAGATACACAAATGCAAAATAATCAGAAAAACATTTGCTCCTGAAAAGTGATTGCCATGGTGCTTTGCATTAAGCTGTAATCAGCCTGAATGTATTATAAAATGAGCAAATTCTCAAGACCTGGAGATTTTAATCTCTGAGAAGGTAAGACTGGTTTTGGGGACTTTGACATAATTTGGCAAGCCAATTCGCTGCTTTCTTTAACCCACCGCTCTGTGCTATTCTGTGATGTATATTGTTTTCATATTTTCAATTCTTCCCTCCCTGCCTTCACCTTTTAAATTTAATTCTGACCCCTATCAAGGCCTAATTATCCAGTAGGCACAGTGCCTAGGCCCACAAAGCTGTTTTAATTTCTTTTAAAATCAGAAGAAGAAAATTGGTTAAGGGGTACAAAAATACAGTTAGATAGAAGGAATAAGTTCTAGTGTTCAATAACTTGGTAGGGTGACCATAGTTATCAATAATTTATTATATATTTAAAAAACAGCAGAAGACTTGGAATATTCTCAACACAAAGCAATGGCCAATGTTTGAGGTGATGGGTAACCCAGTTAGCCTGATTTTATCATTACACATTGTATGCAAGTATCAAAATATAGCCATAAATATGTACTATTATTATGTATCAATAAAAACAAACAAACAAAAACATCCTTGAAAGCAGCAAAAGAATAAAGACATCATATACAGAACAATTTTTTAAAAAGAAAGAAAAAATAAGCATTTAGGTGAAAAATGTTTTAATATACAATGTTGATAATTCATCTTTATACCAATGCATAAAATATAATTTAAAATACTTTTTATGGCAGAAGGAGCCCTTGAAAGCAAATGGGCCTAGCTAGGGTCCATGGACATCATGGTGCAGCTCTGAGCAGCCAGGTTTGTTTGCAAGTCCTTTTAAGGCCTGAAGGAAACAGAAACTAAATAAAAGCTTACACCTATCTTGTTCTTTGGTAAAGCCTGCAAGGCCCAGGGCCAATTTCCTAGGCCACCAGCCTCTGGGTTGGGGACACCTGCCGTTTGCAAGCAGCATCCTGCACCTGCGGACTTTAGAAGGGTTCCCCTCCTGGCTCCATGTGTGGGCTTTTGGCCCAGCAGCCCCAACTCCCAGGCTTTTGGAGGCTGGCCGCTTGCTGGTGGCAGTGACCCTTAAAAACCTTGATTTGGATATCACAGAGAGACCAGAGTTATTATGACTGTAATATTTTGCAAAGCAAAAATCAAGATATGTAGTCTGGCATGGGATTTTTTTCTGCCATTTTCATGGATTTAAATTTAAAAATTCATATAATCCAAACCCTAAAAGGCATTGAATCGTATAATTAACTATTGGCTTTTATGACAATAATAAAAGGATGTGAAAGTAAATACCCAAACTGGCAAGTACAGCCTGTCTAGTCATCCGATATTTGAATATCTATTACTGGACCCAGGTGCACAGTGGGTATCAGTCCCCTTCCCTTGTGAGATAGCACCAGCCTCGTTTCTCTTCCCTGTCTATTCTCGAGGAGCCCATTTAACCTTTCCCAGCAACAATAACTACCATTTGGGGGTTACTAGTGTGTGCCACACTCTTTTTGTATATTCATATTTGGACATCACAAAACCCCTGCAAAGTAGAAAACTCTTCATTTTATAGACCAGAAGAATTGGATAATTTGTCAATGACATGGAACTAGTAGTGTTGCAGCAAAGTCTAATTCTGTTCAACTGACTGAAAGGGCCCTAGGTCTCAGATGTATACCAGTAGCTGCAAATCGCTGGGACATTCCGAATCCCGAATGGAAATGAGCTTTCCCAGTAGAGGAGGCCTGGGTCTTGATGGTGGCTATCCTGTTGGCCCCTCACTGAGAGGGCTGCTCCAAGCCTTCCCCTTCACAAATGGCTCCCTCTGGCAGCCCTCTGCGACTTCACTCTCAGAGCTCCAAAGGCTAGTTCATATGGCTTGCTTGCTCCAGATGCCCTTCCCAGGCCTCTCTCTTTAGCTTCTGGGTCAGTTCGAACCCCCAGCCCTTCCTGAATGGTCTTCCACGAAGACCCCAGCCCACACTATTTCCTTCTCCCAATCCCTTCTGCACTTCTGCAGGTGGAAGACTGTCCTTTGCATTATGCAGGAAGGGAGATCAAAGTCATGTTCTCTCTCAGGTTTCAGTTCTCAGACTTACAGATGCAGACAGTGAAACCCAAAGAGATTCCTCACCATCATTTTGCCATTTTTGACACCTGGTCTGAAATCACCTTTTCACCCCTGGGGGTGCCTGTGGATATTTTTCAGCCGACATCTCCGGTCCACTGAGAAACAACACAACTGTTCTTAAAGGTCTTAAATTTTCTCTTTTCTCTCTAGGTTTCAAGGAAGTGTAATAAGAGCTCTTTTTGAAAACGATGTTGCAGCCTGGCTGAGGAGGGTAGTACACTTGGTCAGCAAAGGCCGGTTGGTGCTCTGAACCTCTCCTACAGACCCTTCCAGCAGAGCCTGAATGTACGGAAACCTGTCGGCCCTTGAGGATAGGCATGTGATCAATTAAGGACAACTGCAAATTCACGCCTTCTCTGGTTCTTTTCATGCATGCTGTAAACGGGCTGTAAACTCCACGTGGGCAGGGATGGGACTTACATTTATTTGGTGCCACAGGCCTCCTCTTTTTCACTTGCCAGTGTTCAGTATGTGCTTAGTAAGTATTTTACTTAATGGATAAAAGGATGACTTTATTTTTATATTTTCTAATATGAACTCAGGAGTACACCTCTTGGGTCTGAGGAATAGGCAGACAACAAGTGGTTTATCTAGGAAAACCTATTCCTAGTTAATCTACTAGTTCTAATCCAGAGATTAGCACCCAGTGGAGGCTAAACAGGTTGGCCAGGTGACATTCCCTTGAGCGCCCTTGAATTGCTGCCTCCTTGCCCTTGCAGGTCTCTCTGCTCTGCAGTAATTGTGCTCTCTTTATTGGAGCTGGTGGCAACTCTGGGAAAAAAAATGTTTAACACTCCTGAGGATTAAATTCTATTTAAAAAATGCTCTGGGTGCTAATAACGTGAGAAAAAAGCAGAGGACATTTTCAGAAATGTTCCCACCTGTTCCCAACCAGGCTATCTTCATATTTAATAGTTTTTCAACCTCCCCTTCTGATCATTAATGAGGTTACTAAGATGGACTGCCCCCCCCGCCCCCCCGTTCTGGCCTGCACGCAGACTCTGTAACCTTGCACTCATTTCTGTTCCATGAAGCCCACATAAGCTTAGGGAACACAGCAAATTAGATTTCAGTAGACAATGGATCTTGGAACCAACAAAACCCAAATAAATGATGTTTACTGCCCTTAAGAAAGGGCACTGCTTTAGTCCTTGTGTGTGCATGTGCTTCCCTCAGTCTATTTAAGGGTGACTTCGATTAGGGGGAGGGATAAGAAATGGAGTGAGCACCCTTCTCTTGCAAGAATCAAGAGAAATGGATCTTGAATTGTGGCGGTCGGGGAGGGGTGTGAGAGTAAATAATTCTGAGCCAAATTGCTTAGAACTCAAATGCCACATTCAGCTCTCATATAATTTTCTCTCTTTTAAACATCTAGTCATTTGTTTTTGAGCAAATAATATATGAGCATGGTAAAAAAAAAAAAA
>VBSM01000662.1:4097676-4136046 GCA_008086735.1 Cheirogaleus medius
CAAAAAAAAAAAAAGACCATATGATTATTTCACCTTTTTATGATAAAAACCCTCCAAAAACTAGGCATAGAAGGAATATACCTCAAAATTATAAAAGCTGTACATGACATTAGCTCTTAACTTTAAAAGAACTTCCTTGTTTATCCCTGAGTGAGTCAGAAAAGTAAGGAGAGTACATGGAGGGTGCTTTTCTTTGTATTTGATGCTTATTATCTCTATATATTCTATATTGATATCATCTCCATCTCCAACTATTTCTATATCTATATAAATATCTATATAAAACTTTAGTTGATGTGGAATATGGCAGCCTTGGAGAAGACTGGGAATGGTGAATGTTGAGAAAACCAGGTGCAAGGAGCTTAAATTCATAGCTATATAGCAGAATCGCTAACTTCCCAGGTGGTGGCAGGAACAGAAGATTGTCATCTTGCTCTGGTCCTCTCCAGGTTATAACATTGTACATAAACCTTCAGGATTTTAAAACATGGTAAAGTCCAGGAACTTACTGTCCTAAAATGCCACCTCTATCTTAACCAAGAAAGTTCTACTTCCCCTTAAAGGCCCATTGCCATTTCAAGTATCACCTCTCCATGGAATATTCTCTGATGGCATCTGAGAATCACAAGGGCATTTATTATTTGAGTCGCAGGGCTTGGCATTCGATTAGATTGTTTTTCATCTTTTTGTGTACTCATTTATAGTGTATTTCTTTTCATGCCTAATTGTTTAGTATTGTAGTTTTTAACTCCTAAAAATGCTATAAATTATTTAAAGATTGAGCTGCTAATGTTTAGGCATTTTTCACTCTTTCATTTTAATATATTACTAGATTCTTTAGTCTATCTCATAATGCGCTGGGGACCTGTATTAAAAAAAAAAGTTGTCAGTCTTTCCCCAGCCCAGATGAATCAGAAACTTCAAGTGTGGGTACCTGAAATCTCCTATTTAGAAATGTAAACTCTTAGGAGTCTTATGATGTCAACTAAAAATTTGCTAACAACTACTTTTGGAGAGGTCTCTAAAACTGCTTTCAGATTTCTCTTCTTTTCTATTATTACTATCATCTCGCTAAGCCATGCCTATATCACCCAAAACACATATGTGGCATACACACACGCGCGCATACACACACACTCTTTATTTTTTAAATGTGAAATTTGAACACCTAACAAATTTCAGTGAGCGTTTAGATGTGTGCCAGTCATAGAAGTAGATGTAGAGATGAATAAACCACGACCTCTGTCCTTGAGGAGTTAACAATGCAGAGAGGCAGACACCTGTACACATCACACTATTATAGGACAAGGCCAGGAACAAAAATGTGGCTGCTTCAAGGTTATGCTTGCAATACAAGTATTGTAGTTTAAGTGCTATTTGTCCCAGGAATAGCAGGCTTGAAGTTAATGTCTTCAATTTCAGTGGTGGAAGAGCTGCATCTAAGCAAAAAGAAAACAAAGGGAAGGACATCAATTCTCGGTTATTTTCCATCAGACTAACACTTCCTCTGTGACTCAGATCTGAGTACATCAGCCTTCCATCACAGGTTAAGCACAAGCAGGCCTAACTCAGTATCTGGTGCACAGCAGCCAATTAGAAGTGGCTCTTGGCTGGCTGAGACCTCTTAGCTAGGTTCATGGCCAGAAGAGAAAGCTGTCCTCACATCCACTCAAGACCTGGGCTTGGGGTAGATTGTAAAAACATGTGCTCTCTGGTCTCAGGAATAAATTCTTGGTATAGTGACACTACTGATTCATGACAACCTGTGATACATAGAAGGTTGGCAATTTTTACTGACCCCATCAGCATTTTCATTTCTTGAAACGCAGCGTGTCATTTCAGAATATCTAACACTTCAAAACAGCTTATTGTGGTGGTGCCATGGCAACAACAACAACAACAACAACAAAGGCTTTCCCCCATTTGTACCGAACAAGAGCTAGAGGTGTTTGAAGAGCAGATAGAAACATTCTGTAGTTCATTCGGGAAGACATTTAAAGAAATTGGCAGGAGTGATTTCTGCCCTTACAAACTGACAGAATTGATTTCTCTCCTCTGTCTCTTGTGCGTGCGAGCCCTGCCGTGGCGAGCATGGACTCTGGGTGGCTGGCTTTCTGAGTCATCTTTTCTCCCTTTGTCCCTCACATAAACATTCTTTCCTGGTGATGTGGGGGAATATTTATGCTAATGCTTTGGCTATGGGTAGTATTTTGGTCAGAAAACTGCTACTTATTCTCTGGGTCACTTTGTCTAAGTTATACCCATCCCTTCTGCAGGCTGCAGTCTGCTTCGCAACATAAGGGGTCTAGATTTGCTCAGTGTTTTCCAAACCAAACCTGGTCGGACATTAGAGTAGCCCAAGGAGCACGTTAAAAATCCAGGTTCCAGAGACCCATCCAGTCCTACTGATTCAGAATCTTCTGAGGGAGGGGCCCAGGAAATGGTCTTTTTCACATGCACCCTGGTGGTTTCAGTGCAGCCAGGACTCTCCCTGGCACCAGGAACCATTGGTCCGGATGCTCCAAAAAGCCTTTCTAGCTTTGCATTCTGTGGATGCATGATCCCGGGACCAAGCTGCACCCCTCCCTGCTCTCAACGTTGCCCCCACCCCCTGCACACATGAAGAACCTGTCACCTCTTTTCTTTGGTGACTCCTTTGGGCACTGGGAGGCTAACAGTTTTGTTTACTTTCAGCGAATGAGTTCTTTGCTTAGCGAATGCAGGTCGCTTCTTAGTGCCACTGTCGGATTGCTGAGTAATGGTGACTCTTTCCAGAACAATACACTGCCTTTGTGTAGAACTTAAAGCTTCTTTTCAGGCACTTGCACACACCTTCATACAGGACTGGAATCTTGAGCTATTTCTATCTAGCTCTATGGGTTGAAATCGACAGAGGGGAACAAAGACCAGGATGATGTAGACCCGGGGATTGTGTGGTGAAAAAATCAGATAAGGGCTTGGCAGCATCTTTCTGTCTATAAATGCCCAGTCCAGTGCTCCATGTGACGACAGCACTGCCCCAGCCACCCAGGAGAGTCAGAGTCATACCAGGGAAGAAAGAACAGCCAGCTGATTTCCTGTCGGTGGCCTCCTTGAAAGGTGGAAGGAATGAAAACAAACAAACAAACAAAAGACAACTTTCGAATTGGTAAATTTTGGATCTCTGTTCCAGTCCATCTGTTCTATCCCCAAAGCTAGCAATGCTAGCAGAGGCCACACTCAGAAAGTGAACCTAGCTAAAATCAATGGAAAGCAAGCCTGCTCTGGCAGAAGGGAGCCCCCAGTTGATGGTTTGTGGAGGTGTTGCTGATGGGGACCTGGCGAATACCTAAATGCAGTCAAGGTGACCGAGCTTTATTCAGGAGAGGAGCAGGTTTCCATGGAAAGCTAGAACCAGGTCAATAATGAGTGGAAGGTGTGGTCTGTAGGACATATCACAAAGAGCTCTGGGCAGAAGGGATTCATCCCGCTCTTCCATGAGAGGGGTGAAGGGCCTGAAACTGAAAGACACGGTGATGTGGTGACTCAGAGGAGCACTGTAGAAGGACCAGGAGCAGATGGTAAAACTATTTTATGTCATACCTTATATCAGCCACATCATTGCATTTGCTGAACACCCACTGTATGTCAGGCCCTATAGATGCTAACATGCTTTAGCAGATTTTTAAATTTAATCTTTAAAATAATCCTATGACGTAGGACTACTATCATCTACATCTTACTGATGGGAAAAGTGGTTGCCAGGGAATTTTCTAAGCCAGTCCCCTAGCTGCTCCTGGGGATGCAGGATTTGAAGGCAGGCCTGTCTGCCCAGGCCAAGGTCTTAGCCACTCTGCTCTCCTGCCTCTTGCTCCTTCTCGCCATGTTTTTCCTTAGCTGGGCTGAAATATGTCCCAAACTATCCAACCCCTAGTCACTGATTCTGTGTATCGGCTTCCCCAGAAACTTAATATAGGAAAGGGAGGTGTTCCGCATGGTGGGCGTGACTATTGTAAGTGTCACACTGGCACTGGCATTTCGTTTATATATTTATCCCTTACCATGGAGGTATAAAACTCATGAGTCTGACCAATGCTGGGTGAACTGAAAGAAGAAATGATGATGATGTTACAGCTCTTATGAGTTTGGGCTCAAAATTTGGAGTGATCTGGGTTTTATTCTTGGTTCCATTGCTTATTAGTCATAACTAAGCCTCAATTTCCTCATCTATAAAATAAAGATAACCATAGCACACACTCTATAGTGTTGCCATGGCGATTAAATGAAGTGATGCTCAAATGTACTTAGCACAGTTCCCAGCTTGTGGCAGGTGCTTGAAACCCGTCACTGATTCATCATTGGACCTAGGAAGCTGAGGTCAGGTCTTGGTCTGTGGTTCCTCTCTAGGGGCTGCAATTTGCTGAGGACCCACCTCCGCTACGAGCCATTCTCTTTGTTGAAAGTTTTTTGGCTTTCACAGGTGACAATAGCACTTTATCTTCTTTGAGCTTGCCTACTTACAAAATTTTTTGGTTTTCACTTGTCCATCTACCCCTTTTCAAAAATTTATTTTTTCATTTTTAATTATATATTTCAAAATATAAAATTATGCATACATTTTATACAATTCAAAGAATAAAAACATATATAAAGCTAAAAATTACTGACAATCTACAGTTTAGCATGTAACCGTCCTAACTTTTCTCTATGATAATATTTACATAATATATAGGGTTTTCTGATTTATTTTTTTCTTTTTAAAGATGAATTTACACTATACATAGTGTCCCACAATTTGTTTTTTATTTTTTTATTTTTGTTTTTTCTCACTCAACAAATATCATGAATATTCTTCCATGTTGTGAAATATTTATTTTTAGACATGGATGCATGGAATTTTAGAGTATTGTCTCCCAATTTTTCTATTGCAACTAAGCTTAAAATAGATGTTCTTATGTACATATCCATGGCCATTTTTTGTGAGAATATTTTTGTAGAATATTCCTAGAAGTAGAACTCCTGGATAAGAAGGAGCCAGTATTATAATTAAAAATTCTTTTATTTTGTGGACAGTTAAGCTTAAATTTTTTTTACTCTTTTACTGAAAATGCTATAATAACCTTTAGATTTAACTTTCTTTTGAATTATTTTCTTAGAAGTGATTTATTAATTAATAACAATAGCTACCACAATAGGATATATTAATACTACAGTTCAGGAACCCATTACAAGCAGTTTCTCTCTCTTAGCCTCCTTCTGGGTACATGGTAGCCCATTTTACAGATGAAAAAGCTGAATCCAAAGAACTGACCCAGAGTCATAGCATCCAAGTGGTAGATCTAGGATTTGAGCTCAGGTCAGTTTGATTTCAAAGCTGACACTTTTTGCTGCTTTTGACCGTAGCACACTGCCTCTAAACATTAATGATGAGTCTACTCTGAGGTTCTAGAGCTGTGAGGGTCTCATTGCCAAGGGTGGAAGAGACCACCATTAAGGCAAGGAAGGCATCATAGTGGGGTAAGTACTGTGATGAGGGAATTGCAGGGTTTCTGTGGCCATCAGACCTAGCTCGGGGTGGGGGCAAGCCCTTTTAAAATCATTAAATTGCATTCATCATCTCAGTACATTGACTGGGGGTGATAATAGCCCATTTTGTAGATGGGAAAGATGAGGCAGGGGATAGTTTGTAATCACCTTACCTTGGTACAGGTCTGATTAAGACCTGAGGATCTGCTGTACTGTTTTTCCATTGAGAAACATTGTTCTTTCTCCTGTAGAATGATAATCTCAGGAAATATTATGCTAAGAATAGGGGCCGCCAGTCAGCATCAAGTTGCACTAGGAAAATTTCCAGGAGGCAAAGCCTTCCTGGCAAGAAGGCCATTTCATAAGTGAGATTTCCTCTGGGAAAAGGAGGATAAAGTCACTTCATGGGTCACTGGATCAGCTCTCTGGGACGGGTGGCTGACTCTGGGCAGGGACATACTCACAGGGAGGGGCAGACACAGGTGGACAAATTCTTGGATCCTTAGAAACCCCATCCATATCCACACACATTTGTCGTGTTTATGTCAGCACCTGCTGTGTGTCAGGTGATGGGCCCACGCTGGGGATAGTCCTGATAAAGGTAGACACAGACGCAGCCCTAAGGACCTCATGGTTCACTGGGGCAGAGGCCTGGAGGCCTTGATTTACAAGGCAGACAGGTATGACGGGTGACAGGGTTTGTATAAAGAAGTTGACTTTGAAGAATTAGTCTGAAGCCTGGCCCCCGAGCAAGCCGACTTCTGTTTAGGGAGCACATGCTATTCCGCCTGGGCAGTGGGGAAAGGGGCATGTGTGCTAGCAAAAGTGCCTGGCCAGCATCGTGCAATCTGGTGCAATATACAGTGGGACAAATGCCGGGCCATGCAGGGCAGTCTCGTGGTGACAAAGTCAATGCCCAGCAGACATGGTCATGGAGGGAGGGGCTTTGCATCTGTGGTCTGCAGGCATCTCCGATCAGCCTAAAAGGGGGCTTCGGGGCATGGCCCAGGTCCTCAAGGAGGAGCTCACAGTCTCCATTCTCTCAAAGACATGCTGGCATTGTGGGAACCATTTTGCAAGCCACCATGAAGGGACTCACAATCAAGGCAGAGATGCTTCTAGAAGGGTGGATGGAATTGCCCTTGTTCTGCTCCCATGGCAGAGTTGACATCGGGGTATTAGAGGGGCAAAAAGCTGGGGCTCTGAGGTGGGAGTAGGTAGAGCCTGAACACACCACTGACACCTTTCCAGCCCCTGTGCAGGGTGTACTTGAATTAGGCTTGCCGCTGGGGTTGGAGCAGCCCGTGGCTTGGGCAAAAGACTCATCGCCGACTCCTGGTGTGTGCCTTGTCTTGATCCCAGGGAGGCGGGGTGCTGGGCAATTGTCCCTGGAAGCAGCATTTTTAGGACCCACCTAGGGTAGTTTTCAGCCAGAAAAGGGTCCCCATCACTGCCTGTGTCTCTTCTTCCCCCAATCTGTAGGTGTGAAGTGTGAGGAAGCTCCCAGTGAGCGAGCAGCTGTCTGCAGGGCAGTTACAGGAGACTGTAAGGTCACCCAGACATACCAGACCTGGAAAGGGCACCAAGAATTAGATTGAGGCTTTCCCTCACTTGGAGTGGAAGGCAGGTGTGCATCTCGCTGTGTGAGCACAGGGGCTGGGTGGCCATCAGGAGTACCCGTGAGGAGTCTGCATTCCTCCCTCCACGGAGCCCACTCCAGCTCTGTGCTGAGAGAGGCTTCCCTCGGAGGGGACATGCTGAAGGATGTGCACAAGCCAACTAGTCAACCACACTGAGAGGTTCTGCCAGGGAGCAGAACCACCGTAGTTATTAGGGAATAAAGAATTAACTAGAGGAATTGGTCCTTGAACAAAAATGGAAAAGTCTGTGTAAGTAAAGTTTTGAAAAGGGGATCTGGAAGTTCAGAGAACCATCTCTGAGTGTTGGCGTGGATGGACAAGTGAGAGCCTGCAGGGAAATCTGGATGCTAGTGCCCAGCTAATGCAACAGGACGGTGAAAGGTGGCTGGTGTCTATGGAGGCTGGCTCCTCATAGCTACCGTCTCTGTGAGTTCACAGTCTTGTAGGCCTGGGCTGTGTAGGTCAGCAGGAATAGAGGTTGGGAAGAAGAGTTGGAGCGGGTCATGGAGAAGAGCAGGGACAAACTAGGATCCATCAATATCTCTGCATCTGTCTCTCATCACCTCCATCCACAGTAACATTTGAAGCACAATGGCTGCCACATTACTTCTCCTTTCCAAATCTTGTGCAAATTTTCTTTTGGCCACCTCTAACCTGGAACCATACAGAGATGGGGTTCTAGGAAAAATAATTCCATCTTAGTCAAGTTGACAAAGTATGAAACCAGTATAGCCTTACAGTGATCTCGGCACTGTGCTGTCCACTGGGTATGAATGTGGGGATCTGGGGGGTCTGGAGCAATAAAATGTGCCATGTTGCAAAATCTCATAACATGCTGGGACCTTTTAGCAATTGGTAAAAAGTTCAGTGTGATTGGACGACAGAGAGCAAAATGGCCGATTGATGAGGAGCTGAAGGTACAGCAGACAGAGTGTCGTTTGGGGCCAGACTATTTTGTGCCTTATATATATCATACTCAAAAGTTTAGGCTTTGTCCTTGAGAAAGGCACTACTATTGAAGAGTTTTAAGCAAGAGGAATAAAATGAGCACATTCACTGTTCAGGAAGATCCCTCTAGTTGCAGTGTGAGAATGGTTTAGAGGGGAGCAGACCCAGTGACAGGAAAAACAGGAGGCTGCCACAGGGGCTCAGAGTTGAGAGGTACATGAAGTTACGTCTAAGAGATTAAGAGAAGCAGACCAGTGGGAGATATATTAAAGATGGAGAAATGTTGGGCTCCAGAGATTGATTAGATGTGGGGGAGTGGGGTGTTCAAAGTGACTCCAAGAGGTCTTGCTGGTATACCTGAATTGATGGTTGTGCTGTTCACTGAGACAGGGAGGCTGGGAGAGGTTTGGAGAAGAAGAGGATGATTTTCATTGGGGGCATGCTGCTTTGGAGAGGTCTGTAGGGCAATGTTGGATGTATGAATCTGGGGTTGAGGGAGAAATATAACCTGAATATATGGATTTTAGAGCATCAGCATATGCCAGAGTCCTTAACTTTGTGTTTTTGTGGATCCCTTAGAGAATATGAAGAAAGTTATTTTCATCAGGAAAAAAAGTGTGTGTTTGTGTGTGTGTGTGTGTGTGTACACTTTTTTTCAGATGATACACAGATCACTTGAGTCCATCTGTAGATACTTTAGGGATCAAAGAGTATGCCTAGAGTCTGGATGGAGTGAGAAAAGGAGCTGAGAATAAAACCTTTGGAAGAGCAACACTTAATGGATGGGTGGGGAAAAAATCTGCAAAAGATTCTGAGAAGGGCTGGTTTGAGGACCAGATAAACCATCCATCCAGTAGAGTGTAGACAAATAAAAGTCAAGATGAAAAATTGGTGGAGAACGTGATGATATCTTAAAAACTATAGAAAAGGCAGGTAAGGGAAAGATGAGAAAAAAATCTACTTAGTTTAGCAGAGAACGAGAAATTTAAATGCAGAAGAATAGGGGCTACTTTATAACAAATATAAAGATAGAGGAAATGAAGCAGACAGTTAAGTAGATGTGACAATGTGACAGAAAAGAAGAAAGGGGATATGCAGAACTCTAATGGGCAGAGGAGAGAAGAGCAGGAATTTGGGGGAACTCCAGGATGCTTTCTTTTTGGACCTTCTCTGCCTCCCTAAAGAAGAGGATGAGGTCAGCTAATTGGAAGCTTGCTGGCCATAATTTTGTCTTCAAGCTTCCTGGAAGCTAGGGCCAAATTGGACTAGGGAAAATTATGTGGTTCCTTCTGTCCAAAAGTAAGAAATGTTTTGAATTCAAGAGGTACGTCAGCCCCATCTGTCTCCTTTCAGCAGCTCAGCTCAGTCTGCATCTCATGCTAGAGTCTATGCAGAAGGGGCAGCCAGTGAAACCTCATCAATAGCGGGGCTGAGCCCTGAACTGGTCTCTTGACCCTTGTATCACATTACCACGCTGCTTTCGCAAATCTCTAGGGTGCCAGCCTTGCCCTTCACCAGTCTTTGCCTACCATTTCAGATTTGATGCGGAACTCCCTTATCTTCTCAGGAATGACACTGGCTTTCCCAAGTCAGCAGTGGCCTATTGATAATCTCAGAGAACACCTTTGAAGGCTCAACCTTCAAGGTCCTAGAAGGTCCTAGACCTTCCCCCATGGGTCCTTGCATAGGTAGCATCCTGCAGAACAAAATTATTAGCCTTGAGAAATGTGACTCAGCCTGGGATCAAGTGAAAAAGAAACCACAGTCCACATTTTAGTGAGAAGACTTGAGAAAAAATAATCTTGTTGACGTAAGTACTTAAGAACTTAAAGTGCTGTGTTTGTTAATATCTTTCTCGGCAATACAGAGAAGGGCAGGCCGGAGAATATTTACACTCCAGTGAGTGTAGAAGCACAGTGAACAGAAAGCACCGGGTGCTCTTGCGAGAAGCCAGTGGGGCAAAGGTCTTAGTTAACCTTAATCATGTTATCATGATTACATCTCCTCTCTTCACTTTTGCTGATATGGAATAGGAGATTCTCCATGATACTTAATTATAAAGTTCTGTTTTTATGTTTCCTACTTTGAAACAATTACAAATTATTATAGCAAGAATACAGAACATTTCCAACCTGAACCATCTGAAAAAAAATTGCTAATCTGATGTCCATCACCTCTAAATACTCTAGTATTTCCTATACATGAGGGTTCTCCTGAAAAACCATAATGTAATCATCAAAATAAGGAAACTAACATTGATATATTACCATCTAACCCTCAGATCTTCATTATTCAACAATATCATGTAAAGAAGACCTCAAAGGCAATCACAGCAACAACAAAAATAAATAAATGGGACCTGATCAAATTAAAAAGCTTCTGCACAGCCAAAGAAACTATCACAAGAGCAAACAGACAACCCACAGAATGGGAGAAAATATTCGAATACTATACATCTGATAAAGGGCTGATAACTAGAATCTATTTAGAACTCAGGAAAATCAGCAAGAAAAAATCAAATAATCCTATCAAAAAGTGGGCAAAGGACATGAACAGAAACTTTTCAAGAGAAGACAGAATAATGGCCAACAAACATATGAAAAAATGCTCAACATCTCTAATCATCTGGGAAATGCAAACGAAAACCACAATGAGATACCACTTATCCCCAGTGAGAATAGCCTTTATCAAAAAGTCCCAAAACAATAAATGTTGGTGTGGATGCAGAGAGATAGGAACACTCATATACTGCTGGTAGGACTGCAAATTAGTACAACCTCCATGGAAAGCAATATGGAGATACCTCAAAGAGATACAAGTAGATCTACCATTTGATCCAGCAATCCCATTACCGGGTATCTACCCCAAAGAACAAAAGATACTCTATAAAAAAGACACCTGCACTTGAATGTTTATATCAGCACAATCCACAATTGCAAAGATGTGGAAACAACCCAAGTGCCCATCAATACATGAGTGGATTGATAAAATGTGGTATATGTATACCACGGAGTACTATTCAGCTACAAGAAACAGTGGTGATCTAGCACCTCTTGTATTATCCTCGATAGAGCCGGAGCCTATTCTACTAAGTGAAGTTTCACAAGAGTGGAAAAACAAGCACCACATGTACTCACCAGCAAATTGGTATTAACTGATCAACACTTATGTGCACATAGAGTAGTAACATTCATCAGATGTCAGGCAGGTAGGAGGAGGGAGGAGGGGATGGGTATATTCACACCTAATCGCAGTGCGCACCGTCTGGGGGACGGACATGCTTGAGCTCTGACTCGGGTGGGGCAAAAGCAATATACATAACCTAAACATTTGTACCCCTGTAATATGCTGAAATAAAAAAAGTAAAAAAAAACAAAAAACCAATGTTATGTATACCAAAAGGATTCAGTTCAGAATTACACATGGCATTTGGTTGTCATGTTTATTAGTCTTCTGTGTAGAACAGTTTGTTAGTCTTTTCTTGACTTTCATCTCCTTAAAATTTTGAAGGAAACAAGCCAGATATTTTGTAGCATGACCCTCAGTGTAGGTCTGACTGATGACTCCTCATGCTTAGATTCATTATGCATCTTTGGCAGGAACATCAGAGAACCGATGCTGTGCTCCTTCCTGCTGCATCTTATCAGGTGACACATAATTTTTGTTTGTTCCATTACTAATGAGTTATTTTAATCACTTGATTAAGATAATGTCTGCCAGACTTGTCCTCTGAGAGGTTATTCTTTTCTCTTTTACTTAAATATTTTGTAGGGAGATATTATGAAACTATGTAAATATCCTATTTCTCATTAAATTTTCAGTTTATCTAATTATTTATTTATATCTGCATGGGCTCCTGGTAGTCTATGGTACTCAATCAGTTATAATCCATTATTATCATTACTTATTTTGATGATCAAATTGTCCTCGATTTTTCCAGTGAGAATCCATTTAAGAAGACTTCTATGTCTTTTGACATGTTTCTTTCTTTCTTGAGTGCTTCCTTGCTTTCTGGCATGATCAGATATGTTAGCCTCATCTTTTACTTTCCCTGTCCCAGATCTGAAATCAGTCATTTCTCCAAGGGGGCCATGGTTCCTTTTAGTTGTGAGAATGGTATTTAGAAGCCAAGATCTGGGTGCCACGTGTGTTTGTTGCAATTGGGGTATCACTGCTCCCTGGCCCTCTCAGAGAACAGAGCTAGGGGATATATGTTTGCAAATATATAAATTTATGCACACATTTACTTTTATATTTACTTATATAATTATTTCTGTATATTAAAATTCTGTAACTCCTATGACTATCTCTAAGTCCAATCCAACACTGCTGAATTTATTGTCATTTTCCTCTTTTCAGTGTTTGTTACTTGCTTTTTCAACAATGAAAACCTGGCCCCCATTACCTTTAATGTATCTACTTATTTGATCAATTCCCCTCCTTATATCAGTATTCCATCTCTGCTACCACCCCCGTTTCATAAGGATGTTCTCTTCACCCCACTTGGGTTCTGAAACTCTGTGTACAGACTACCCCCTGTTTGGAATTCTCCCTACCCTTCTGGATTTGAGCCCTCACACTGGTCCACACCCATATGTGGAAGTCCTCTGTAAGTTACTTGAGATCTGACTGCTCACGCCACTGCGTGGAATCTTTTCTCACCCTGCCTAGAGTCTGACTTCCCATATTGGGTTGCCCCTCGTCCTCACCATGCTTGGGTTCTGCCTCCTCACTCTGGCCACCTACCCACTCCCCACAGCTGAACACCCTCCCCACCCATTTTAGGCGAGGACACTTCACACTAGTCCACTTCTCCTGCACAGATACCAACTTCACCTTGTTTTGGCTGATTCCAAGTGCCCCAAGCATGAATTCCCTCCATACTCTTTTTGGTTACTCCTACATCAAGAGGACACCTTCCTTAACCTGCCTTACACCTCAGGGCAGGCCATCCCTCCACAGGGGTGACTTCCTGACCCACTTGGACTCTGACTCTTCTTAATTCTTAATTCTCTGATTCCTTAGGCCATTTCCTTCCATGTGGACACCTTTTCCAATATCCTTGGACTCTGATCCCAGGCCACCTCTTGACAACCTGCACCCGGACTCCTCCAGGCACGGACGCCCTTGTCACCATTCTCAGGCTCTGACACTCCATGCCAGGCTGTCCTTGTGCATGGTGCTCTCCTCATCTTTCTTGGTCTCTGAGACCTTGTGTCAGGCTGTCTTCATGTGCAAATGTCTTTCTCCCCCTGCTTGGTTTACTACACCCCATGCGGGACCACTTCCCTGCATGAACACTCTGCTTGGGACTAGACACCGCACTCTGGGTCACTGAAGCCCACCCACAGTGCCCCTCCTGCATGGATGCCTACCTTGCTCTGCTCCCTTAATGGAATCCAGAACATTAGTGCTATTTGGGGGCGGATGGGAAGGGAAAGATGAAGAGAAATGGGAAGAGTTAGAGAAAGAGCAAGTGCCAAGTTTTATCCATAAAGTTATTTTTTTGTTTATTTAATCACTAGAGGTGTGACTTTAAATCATGAAGTTTATTACAAGGTTTTATAAAGCATGTTTGTTATAGGAAATTGCATTTGTTCATTTATCACTCGATTATAGAAAGGTTGAATTTAAAACTGAATTTACTTCTTATACCTATATGAAATCACCAGCTCTGTTTCCATTAATAATCATCACTACATATACTATGTGAGGTCTCTTGAGAGCTAGAAAACACTAGACTACACCTCTCCTTGCAGTCTTGCTTGCATGTCCAGTAGATCAGATCTAAAGATCTTCTTAAGTCTCATTCTGCATAGCCCAACAAGGGTTTATAATTCTCATAGCATTAAATTCTAAAATACATTTCTTACTTAGAATTATACTTTTATAACATTCTCATACGGCTCTAGCATTTTGGGGAATGTGCCTTAGGGGCCTGGGGAGGACATCTCGTCTTCAAGCAGATTGCTGACTTTTTATCAGTTTTGCACATTGGGATTCTAAGTAAGTTTCCCTTTGAGGAGAGGATTTTATGCTGCATACCCCTCCTTAATATCCTCTCATTTTTTTTTCAGCTTTAGTAGATGTGTTTTAAACTTTAATTTAAATGAATTTTAGATTTTTTTCTGCATAGTATAGTTTCTCTTAAGTAAAAGAATATGGCAAAGAAAGTGTATGTATGTTAGTTATTGCCACAGAGTATGTAACTAATTACCACCAAATTTAGCTTAGAACCATAGTCATTTATTCTCACAGATCCGCATGTGGGCTGATCTAGGCTGTACTTGGCTGGGTGATTTCGCTTGGGCTCACATGTTTGGGGATTAGCTGGGGCCAACTTCGCTCTGTCATGTGTGTCATCTTCCTAGCACCAGCAGACTGGCGTGGAACCAATCTGAGCAGGTTCTTCTCTTGGCATGGGAGAGAGGAAGCCTTACCTTTTATTTTATTTATTTATTTCAGCATAATATGGGGGTACAAATGTTAAGGTTACCTACCTTGCTCTTGCCTTCCCTCCTCTCTTGAGTCAGAGCTTCAAGCGTGTCCATCCCCCGGGCTATGCACTTCCCACTTATAATGTATGTATATACCCATCCCCTACGCCCCCTCCCACCTGCCCAACACCTGATTTGTGTTGTCCTGGCAGTACCTCTTTCCATTCCTGTTCCTTATGTGGCTCTCTGTGATAGATCCAATTAGTTGACCTCAAGTCTTTATTCCTCCCTGTAACCACTGCACTTTTCAGTGGTCTCTCAATCAAATATGAGGCTAGCAGAAACTTGAAAAGCACTTGCAAGATAAGGCTTCTTCAATCCAGGACAACACAAATCGGAGAGGAGTGCCAGGGTCCTAATTCCCCCACGGGGAGCCCAGGCTAGGTCGATGTCTCACAGCCTCAAGGTCTGCCCCATTCTCCTGGAGTCACCAGGCCAGCAGCACCTGGGAGGGCTGGCGGGTAGGGAGCTCCCCGTCTGAGTACCCCTCAGTCAGCTGTAGGGCCCCAAAAGGGAAGGTCCCGTTCCCTGGAGATGCCTCCGGCTGGTGGCTATATTGTCTCTCTTGGCAGCCCTGGATAGGGAAAGGGGAGGGGATAATGTAGCAATATAGTGCCTGCCACGCGGTGGGGTCTGTGCACACGGAGGTGCCCGAGGGAGTTGGGGGCCTGGTGCCGCGTCTGCTACAGGCTTACCGCTCGCTGGCAGCGGCCGTCTCTGGACTGGTGGCCGCAGGTCTCTCCAACCACTGGGGAGCCCGCCAGCAGTCCGAGATGCAAGGGAGGGGGGAGTTAACCGCTCCACCTACCCTTGCCGCTGGTCTCCAAGCTGCTCGGGAGCTCTCTTCCAGTTCTCCTCCACAACCTCCTCCCGTGGAGTCTCCCGTAGTCTCTGGTACCCCTCCTTCCAACCCCCATCCGATGTATGCTCCACTCTGGCTGGCAGTTTTTCTT
Source organism: Cheirogaleus medius (assembly GCA_008086735.1). Classification (NCBI taxonomy): domain Eukaryota; kingdom Metazoa; phylum Chordata; class Mammalia; order Primates; family Cheirogaleidae; genus Cheirogaleus; species Cheirogaleus medius. Next base: position 4,113,220 of record VBSM01000662.1, read on the forward strand.
ATCTGCTATCTTGCTCCCTATCTTTTTGATTTCTTAATTGCTTTGGTCTCATGGGTCCCCTTCACCCAGCAAATTGTGTTCATGACACACAATGCACGCTCTGGTGAGTAGTGTTTAACAAATACAAAAACAAAACCTTTATTATTTGTCTCCAATAAGAAAATTATTATTGTGATGAGTTCTCCTTCATGTTTACAAAGGGCAGGGAGAGAAAAGGGGCTTATACCACTGAGTAAAATGTTTAAGTCAGATATAAGAAAGAATTTCCTCTCGGGTTAGTTAAATACTATCATGGGATCCCTAAAAAGTTGGCAAACATTTTTACCCAAAAGAGGCATTACAAACCTTCTCCTTCTCTTTCTCCTTCTCCTCCTCCTTCTTCCTATTCCCGTGAAATCTTTTTTTGTCCCTGAATAAAATCTCCAATGCAATTTCATCTGTCCTTTCACTCGTAACAATTACTGAGCGCCTACTGTGCCCGATACTGTTAGATTAGGGCGCAGTGAGGAACAACAGAGAAAACCCCGCTGTAATATTTGATTGCAGGCTGCTGCTCTGGTTGAAAGGGCAGGAAACTCAGAGACGCCCCCACTTGGTCTTCTCTTCATATCCCATCCACAACCACCTCTGTGCAACACCAGCCCTCTGCAAAACATAGTGACAATCGCTGCCCTGTGGAGTTTTAGAGGGAATCAGGGCCATAGGTGTCTTCCTTAACTGCTGCTTCCTTATCACCAGAATCCTTCCCTTGAAGAAGTCATGAAAAGTATGCTTATTTTATAAATGCACACAAATGTCTGTGTTTCAGATTGTTTAGAACAGAGCTAGCTGGAGGAGTGAGGTGGACTGTTTTCTTCAACTCCTTCTCTGCCTTCATCTCTCTGGCCTACAGTTTCCACTGTCTGCTTTACCAACACATCTTTGAGGCTGCTGCTAAAGTTGTCTTCGTAAAAACTTCAATGAATCCCTGTTGCCCTTTTAATATAGTTCAATCTTTTAAACAGGCATTCAAGGGCCTCATGAGCTTCCCTTATGCCTTGCCAGATTTCCTGTCTCATTTCCCATCACGTCTGCTGGTGCATTCTGTAGTCTCCTTCACCGACCCCGGCCTGGCCCCCAAACGTGCAGGATGTTCACTCCTCCTCACCTTTGTTGGGCCCAGAATGCCTGTTACTTCTGCCACTAACGAAAATCTATGTGACCTTTAAGGCTCAAATTATTTGTAGCTTCTCCCTGAGGCTTTCCCATATCACTCTACTAGAATTAATTGTTTCGTCTCCTGTGCTTCTGCAGTCTTGTACTTCTGTTTAGCACATTTTCTGTTCTGCTTCATCCAAACATTATATGTTTACCTGTCTGTTTCCTGCAAGCCCTCTGGATACACCAGAATTGAGGTCATGAGTCCACGTCCGTTCGTCATTGTAACTTCCAGTGCTTTACTCATAAAAGGACCTCCACAAAATATCTCACATTAATGGATTAAATTCCTATACTAGGGCTTTACAAGGTCAGCTATGGTGGGTTGTAGAGGTGGTAATGATTTCATTTTTATCTCTGAGAGGTATGCTAGACCTTGGTATAAGACAAACCTGGAGTCCGTCATATAGCGTCTCTATATTTACTCTGTGAGCTACGGTGTATGACTTAACTTCTTTGGTCCTCAATTTTCTTATCTAAAAGTGAGGAGCAAAACCTACCTCAGCAAATTGTTATGAAGATTAAATGACATGATGTGTGTTTAGCAGAATGGCTGTCACATATCCTACATTACTGAATTCCCACAGGCTGCAAGGTGCTTGTCTCCACACCTCACCTGCATCGTCTCTTTAACCCCCACAAACATCCCTATGAGGACAGCCTACTGTTGCCATCGCCGCCGTTACAGGGGAAGACACTGTAGTTTCCACAAGGACGTGAACTAGTAAAGACTACAGCTGTATGTGAAGCCAGCCTCAGACACTAGAATGCATACGTGGTTACACTTACGCCATTTGGTGGATTTGAGAAGTTAAAAAGAATGTTCTAGTTTTAATGGAGAAGTGAAATTGGATGGTGAAATCATCCATAACCTGCATCCTGGAGAGGATGTGTCATTGTGTTGGCCAGTCATGAAACAGGTGGGCCCTTACCAATAGGATGATTTCTGGTTGTACAGAGGTGAGCATCAGACTGCAATCATTGCACTAAATGATCTATCCGGTTCTCAGCAGAGTCTATTCTTTGAAGAAGATTTTCTGCCCTTTAGATTTATAAGTGCATTTCTGTATTTTTTCACTTATAAAATTTCAAGATAAAGTTGCCTTGACATTTTCCTCAAAACCTGTCCCCAAAAGAGGGGCAAAGTGAAATCAACTCTGATGACACAATACTTTCAACATATATAGATTGCAATAATCAGCTCTAAAATTTCATTTACTTTCCTGGGAGTTATTGTGTGATCAGTTTCAAGATAAATAAAAAAGGACGCCTCTTGCACCATTTGTCTTTTATTTGCCATCATAATAAGTCCTATTTGACTCATACCAGGACTGGCTTAATCTGAAGTATGCATTTTCTACTGTGTTACTATAATTTAACCAAATATTATTTTGTGTTATATTTTATTTTAAATAAGTTCATTCCCTAGGACTAAAACATGGAAAATCCAAGCCTTTCTCTTCTTTGAAGCCTTAGAATTTGCTTATATCCCAATCTTTAATTTTCTTTCTATTTAATTCTTTGTTTCCTCTCAAAGCAGAAACTTTAGATTTATAGTGACATTTCTGGTTGGATTCTTGACTTTTCACAAGGCCAAATCCAAGAGCTTTTCCCTTCCCTCCCATCTGTCCTCCCTTATTCTCTTCCTCCCTTTCTTTCTCTTTGTCTCTCACTCCTCTTTCCTTCCTTTGTTCCTTCCTGCCTTCTTTATTTCTCTTACTTTCTTCCCTTCTTTCTTTCATAGGTTTATTGAGCTCTAATTTACATACTGAGGTCTAATTTAAATAAAATTCACTTGTTTTCACTGTACGATTTAATTTAATTTAAAGTAAATTTCCAGCACTGTGCAACTCTCATAACAATTTAATTTCAGAACATTTCCATTACCCAAAAACGAAACAACATGCCCATGTATGGTTATTTTCCATACCCACTCCGAGCCTCAGGCAATCACTAATCTAGTTTTTAATCTCCATAGATTTGACTTTTCTGGAAATTTCATATAAATGGAATCATATAATATGTGGATTATTTATTATGCATCTATCACACAGTGTAATGTTTTTGAGGTTCATCCATGTTGCAGCATTTATCAGTACTTTGTTCCTTTTTATTGTTGTATAGTATTCCATTGCATTAATACACTACATTTTGTTTTTCCATTCACCAGTTGATGGATATTTGGTTGTTTCTCCTTTTGGCTAATGTGAATAATGCTGCTACAAAATTTCACATATATCTTTGTGTAGGCATATATTTTTATTTCTCTTGGAGATTCCTGGGATTATAATAGCTGTGTATCTGGTAAATTTTTGTCTAACATTTTAAGAAACTGCCATAATGTTTTATACAGTGACTACAACATTTTACATTCCCACCAGCAATGTATGTGGTTCCAGTTAATTCATATCTTTGTCAGAAGTTCTTATTTATACACTAGTGAAATGTATATGGTGGGAAAATGGTGAAAATGGTGTATCTAGGTATAGTTTTATTAATAATTGAAGTTCTTCAATTAGGAGTAAAGTTGAGCATCTTTTCATGTTTTTTTTTTTTTTTGCTTTTATTTCATCATATAATGGGGGTACAGATATTGTTAGGGTTACATACATTGCCCCTACCACCCCTCCCCCCCCACATGTCAGCATCTTTTCATGTTTAAGGGCCATTTGAAAACTTTTTTTTGTGTGTAAACATCATGTCAACTCTTTTGTCTATTTTATGTCTAGCTTTTAGTCTTTCTTTTTTTTCTTATCAATGTTTAATTATTCATTTTACAAAACTAAAGTGTGCCGTACTTTCCCCATTATCCTCATTTTAAAAAGTTGAAAACAAAGAGAGGAAGTGAGACTTTAAAATAAGCATGGTGAGTTGACTGAGTTTGTTTTTATTCTCTCTGGAAAGTCCACCAAAATGATTGTGAAATAATTTTTAAAAGGCATTAACCTGGAAGGACAAAAAAAGAACAGATATCAACAAATGTGCAGAAGTGGAAAGCAGGTGGCGGAGAGCTCATGGACCGAGTGGAGTGGTGAAGTTATACTCAATTGCCCATACAGAGGATTCTGGCGAGGAGGAGATCAATTCACCTACCAGATACTCCAAGGTGGCTCAACACAGTAAGAGGCAAAGCTGTTGGGGTGATGGGGAGGAGAAAGGGTTGAAAGATGTTTTACAGAGAGGTGAGACATCTGCCCCCCCCTCCAAATTCCCTTCCCCAGTCTGCACAGTCAACTGACTACATGTCTCCTCCCAATCGGCCTATTCACCCCGGAAGTGGGAGTTCCTAAGGAGAGGAATAAGGGGCAAAAGGGGAGGAGTAAGTCTGTGCTAAATCCTGGACCCTCAGCACCACATCCTCCTTCCCACAGCATGCTGAGCCTGCCCTAATGATACCCCCTTGCCTGCTATCCCCAGGCAGGAAATTGAAGACTTCTTCTCTGGAGAAAAGACCTCCACATATTGACATTTGAGCAGCCTCCAGTGAAAAGCCCGCCTCACTCCCTGGTCACCCGATTCTAAATCTCAACAGTTGACATTCACCTCCACCATAAGCTTAAGTATAAACATAAAGAAGCATTCTTTATTTGGGGAAAGCTTTAGATATTTGAAAAAACTTTAAACATAAAAGGGAACAGGAAAACAACAAAGAAACAAACAGGAAAAAGGAACCCTCCTGGAGAAAACAAGTAGTTCTCCAGGGAACAGAAAAATTTAAACAAACAAAACCACAGTATATCCTCAAAAAAATAGGAAAAGACGCTGTAATCACAGGCAAGTATAGGATGCTATGATGAAAGGACAGAAAAGCAGTTAAGAACTCCTGGAAATTAAAAATATTATAATAAAAAATTTAAGTTAGTAGAAGGGCCCTTGGAAATATTCCAGAAAGAATTATAAAAAATGAAAGAAACGAGCAATAGCAGACAAAAATTTTGATCTTTTAGGATTAACTCCAAATGTCTCATATCATCATAACAAGATTTCCGGAAGAGAGAGCAAAGAAAATGAAAAGAAATTATCCAAGGAAGACAAATTTCCCAGAATCGAAGGATATACATCTCTAGTTTGAATGGGTCTATCAAATGCCAACATAATGCATGGAGAAAAGAGAGACATAGTTTTGAAATTTTAGAACATTAGAGATAACAAAAAGCTTCTAAAGAGAGGAAAAGTGTGGGTCTCAAGGTCAAAGGAACACTGAACTTCTCAACAGTAATATTGGATTCTGGAAAACACTGGGGGAATGTTCTTCAGTAGCTTTCAATCAAGAGTTCTATATTTAGTCAAACTATTTATCAAGGTTGTAGGGAGAAGATATTTTTAAATATATAAAGACTAAACATTTATACCCAAGCATCCTTTAAGAAGCCACCTGAGGACATTTTTCAGCAAAAGAAATCAGTAAAGCAAGAAAGAAGAATGTTGCTTGGATCACCAGTAAACTGTATTTATGTCATCATGATAATCGACTCTCTTTACTGATTTAGATAATAATTTTAGTATAATTATTTATGGACAATAGGTAGGGTGTGTATATTATGTTTGAATGACTTTAAGAATTAAATCTTTGATTACCAGGAAAAGGATGAAGAGATGGATAAAGCAATACCAGTCTATTATTTTAAAATACTGTCTAGAAAAGAAACAGCGTGAGAGTTCAAAGTGATTGATCTGGACAGTGGAGCTGACAGGTGTCAGTGCTGGGGGGTAAGGGACTTATTTTTGGACACATGCATTACTTTGATAAAAATAAAGTAAATAATTTAAAAAGAAAAAGTTTTGGAGCCAAGTGTAAACTACTACCACCACGGAGACAATAAGAAACAAAGCAGGTGGGAGAAAAATCACTAATTGTTGCACTACGCAAAGATAAACAGTATTCAGATTTGATGCAGTTTGTTGGCTTGTTTCTGTGTTTGTTTGTAGTCTCTTCCCTGTGCACAGGTTTTTGTTTCTAGCTTTTACATAGCTGTGTTCATACCTATTCTGCTTTTATTAATCTATTATCATGCTTTTATCTGCTTTTATTAATCTGTTATTTTATTAATCTATTATCATGCATTATCTGCTTTTATTAATCTATTATCATGATATTTTCCCATGCTATTATATAATATTAAAATTAAAACATACTTCCAAATGGCTGCATGATGCCCCATTGAGTGGTTATACCATAATTTATTTTTGTCATTGTCATTTGTTTTTCTTTCCATCTAAAGCTCCAACATTCTTGGGAACAACCCCCAACTCTCAACTGGGCAACTGCTCTTCCTCCACTTCAACCTTGTGATTCTGATGGCAGGGGTGGGGGTGGGGTCCTAGAGCTGCCAATCACCATACCCCAGCCCTCTGGCCGTAGCGCTGAGAATGTGGCCCAAGCCTGGCGGATCAGAGAAAACTGGAGAGTTTTCTAACTGGAGCTGAACTGATGTGAGGATGTGAGCCTGGAGCAATAATGCCTGAAAGCACAAGGCACAGGGAAGCAGAGATGAAAGAGGAGGCAGCCAGAGAGAACCAACAACTGGGAAGGGAGGAGGGAGAGAGAGAGATAAGAAAGAAAGGAAACTGACAGTAATTGCAATCCCTGAATCTAGCAATACCTGAGGCCAACCTCACCCTAGCTCTTTCCATAATTGGTTATATTAGCTGATAAATCCTTCCTTTATACTTTCTATACTTAGATCAGTTGAATGTACTTTTATTGTTTATAAATTAATGAACCTTCACTGGTGTGACTTCTGGAATGGAACACAATAGTCAAGTGGTTTACAGCAGATATTTAACAAATACTTATTAAACTGAATTAAATGAATGTCCCCAGAGGCAGAATAGTACAATGCAAGGAGCAAGGGCTTTAGGGACTGGCTGACCTGGATTTGAATTATGGATCTGTAAGACATTTAGCAAATTGTTTCATATGTCGCAACCTTGATTTCTCCTCCTCCTTTTTCATCCTCATCCGCATTATAATTTCTAACATGTGTTGAGCTCTTTCTATGTGGCACACACTATGCTAAGCACTTTCACTTACGAGTAAAATAATCCTAAGGGATGGGTCTTTTAATTATTACATTATTACAATCTGTGAAATAAGGATTCAATGAAATAACCAACTTAAAGCATTAAGCCCAAATTATAATGACTTTTTTTCCCTACTTTTTCCTTTCTGACTTAATCCTGCCTCTTACCACTTTGCCAGTATTCAGAGTTATGGACTGGTTAACCTGTTTACTCTTGGCCATCATAACTTGTTAGCCTTTGTCCCCATGCCTTTCTACCTGTCAGTTACTCAGTGTGAGATGTGCTCAATCATGCCACAAACAACACAAAAGTGGAACTCAACAAATGGAACTATATATTATGTTCTTACGTTGGAAGACTGAAAATCATATAGAAGTCAATTCTTTTTAATTTATAAATTTATTTCAATCCTAATAAAAGTAAAAACAAAGATCGCCTCCATCCCTGGAATTGGGCAAGTTGATTCTAAAGTTCATATATAAAAATATATAAGCAAAAGTAGCTGAAAAGATTCTGAAAACAAAGAGCAGTGAAGAGGGATTAGCCCGTCTAGATAGAATCTATAGAATGTAACCTATAGGTTTAAGTGCACACACACAAAATGGTGGGTATGCAAAAGTTATTCATTGCAGCATATTTATAGTAAGAAAAAATCCAAGTTCCATCTGTAGGGGACTGGATAAATTATGTTATAAACATACATTAGAATACTAACATGTTTATACTAAGATTTTGAAAACAAAGAGAAAAGTTTCTCTAACTACTTTTATAAAAAGAAGAAAGTACAAAACAATGTGTATACCACATTGCCTTTGTGTAAGAAAGGGAGGAATAAGAATACATATTTGTTTTTGCTTGTCCTGCATAAAGAAACACTGATAAGTTATACAAATTGCTAAAAGTAGTACCTCTGTGAAAAGCAAGAATTTGCTGGAAGGAAAGAGAGATGAGAGCAAGACTGGTCAATGTATATACTTTATTACACTGGTTTGGTTTGTTGGGTTTATATTACGCATTCAAATAAAAAGCCAGTAAAGGTTAAAAAGTTTAAACACTGAGTACTTCCTGGGTGTAAGAGAGTAAATACATCATCTCATTTAGCACACAAGAGCCCTGTGAGGTTTTATTTTCATCTCCATTTTACAGATGAGGAAAAGGGTCACTTAGATTGCTTAAGTGGTTTGTTCATCCACTGTCAATTCACATCCCTCATTTCTTTCATTTCCTAGCTTGGTATTAACGTCCTGCCAAGCTTCATGGCTATGCAATTTCAACCAGTAGTTTTTCAAAAATCTGTTTTGCAATTAAATACATACTTCACATCATATGCTTTTAAAATAGCATTATCCTTAAGGCCTTTTGCCTGTCCTTGCTCCATCTGAACAGACTGTGAAAACCACATTGTATTCCACCGTTACGATAGTTGTCTCCTCTCCCCCAGTGTGTCCAGGCACTTGGAATCACCACTCAATAAATCTCAGGTCATAAAACAATTTTTATTTGTATAGGTCCGTGGAATTTACACAGTCTCTAATTAAATCTAATCGAATCACCCTAACACTTTGTCAGGTAGGTTTTATTAATCTCATTTTACAGAAGAGGAAACTTAGGGTTAGAGAGACTCAGAAAGATTAATGAGGCGTCATATCCAGGACTTCGACTCCGAGATAAAGGCTCTTCACCCTTCGCTATGACACAGCCAGCTCTAGCTAAGCTAGGAAATATCTGGTTGGACTATATTCCAGGAAAATGTCTGAGTCAATTCTTCTAGGAATGAGGACACAGAAATAACTCAATTTATGTTTCATATTTTAAGAAAGTTTCAAAGTGTTTTACAAAGTGACGGCAACATTTTACATTCTCACCGGCTATGTATGTGGGTTCCGATTAATCTATATCCTTGTGAACAGCTGTTACAAGGATGTGTATATGGTGAGAGAATGGTGGGAAATGTTACCTAGGTATAGTTTTAGCTGCAGTTCTCCAATTATGAGTAAAGTTGAGCATACTCAAAGTGTGGTCCTCAGACTAGCAGCATCAACGTTAGAGGCTTTATAGAAACACAGAACCTCCGGTCTCATCTCAGTCCTACAGCATCAGAATCCTCATGTGAAGATCCCCAGGTGGTTCCTATGAGTATTTACTATATTTGAGAAGTTCTGCTCTAAGACGCTGTTTGGTGACCACTCACTATGATTTTATGAACTATGATCCCTCCGTCTCAGAGAACCAATCAAGGAGTTATTTCATCACCCAACCCTCACATCTTCTGGTTCTGAGGAATACCTATTAAATTTCTCTAAAACATCTTCCAGGACATTTTGGTATAGTGGAATGAGAAGCTGCCTCTATTTAAAAAGATCCTTTTGAGATCGGATACAAATAGCTACAAACTAAGAGGAATGAGGGAAGTCTAAATTCCCATCTGGCTGTCAATGCATCTCTCGTTGCCTGGAGAGTTGTTCTCCGCTTTGTGTTGAGTGTGAAGGGGGGACATTTCTGCCCTAGAAGTGCCCAGCACCACAGGAAAATGGAATCCCAGACTGCTCTGCCAAGTGTGTTGAGGTTTCTGGCCAGTCTGGCTCAAATTCCTTGGAAGAGAAATTACCTTTGCCTGACGTGTTATCTCTGTGACCACAAGTTTGTTGACTGTTTCTGTATTCCAAATACTATTGCTGTGTTAGTCAACTTTACAGCTTGTACACTTTCTTGGCATTATAAAAAAATTCTTTGAATGTTTGCTTGTTGATTTTAATTTACGGAGGAAGATGTCTCAGGTCACAAGAATAGAATGAAATCATGGGGATTATTCACCAGTGGGGAGCACTGAAAAAGGTTGTAATTAAACAAAATAATTTTCCATATTTTCCTAAAAACCTCATGTGGCTATTTTTTTATTTCTAAATTTTTGTATTATTTTAAATATGTGTAATATTTTGTCTAGTTATGAAAGAACCTTATTTTTTTTTTTAGAGGTGAGGTCTCACTCTGTTGCCCAGGCTGGACTCAAATTCCTAGGCTCAAGCAATCCTCCCCCCTCAGCCACCAAGTAGTTGGGGCTACAGGTGTGTACCACTATGCAAGGCTAAGAAGATCATTTTGAGTTTGAAAATCTGGAAAATTCAAAAAAGTATAAGGGGAAGTGTAAAAACAAAACAAAACAGCAATAACCAACCTCTAAGTTCAATACTTAATAATTTGTTCTGTCTCTTTCTACTTTTTCTGCTGTGACAAAGATCTTTTATTGTTTATTTCTCTCCATACCTGATAGTGAGGAAGCTTGCTTTAAGATTTCTTATTTCATTATGACAAGAAGGACAGTGATTGAGCTTTCTTGTGCCGAGAAGCAGGATGAGTCAGCCAAAGTGACAAGGAAGAGACACAAATAGAGACAGAGTTGGACCATGTCCAGAGCAGCTGGGACTTGCATTTTCCTGTGATTCTAGCACTTCATACAGTTCCATGAGCCCCAAAAGATCCTGTGGATCCCTCTGCACCAGACTCTAGCTGCCCACATCTCAACTTCCAGAACTGCGAGGCTGGGCTGCTGATACTTTCTGTGACCACCCTTTTAGCAGGAAAGATATTATTTCTGTAGGGTCGGAGATCTTCTTTCTGCATAAAGTCTGTTTCTTGGTCCCAGCACAGACAGGACACAGGTTGTCCGTTCTCTGGATGGCATATGGGCCCACAGAAAGGACTTGGAATTCAGAGCCAGGCAGCCCTGGGCTCTAACTCTAATTCAGTCACTTAGTAGTTTTATGACTATGAGCAGCATTATTTAAGTTCTCTGAGTTTTCTTAACTGTGACATGAGGCTGCTAAAACCTACCCTGTAGGGTCATTGTAAAAATTAGAGATGATGGATGTTCATTGCCTACAGCTTAACAGGCACTCAATAAATGGCAGCTGCTACTGTCATTGTCTGTCCCTTCAGTCATCTCTTTCGTGGGCTGATGTCAAGCCAATTCTGTTCATTTTGGTTTCATGTCCCATTTCTCTATGCCCATGTCTTTTAAGAAAATTTCTTCTGGAATTATAGAATTCCAAAACACCACCAGAATTTTTCTAAGATTCCAAATCCATTCTCTCTCTCTCTCTCTCTCATATTTTCTTGCTGGTGGTAAAAAGATACAAGGGACGGATCAAATCCAGCCTCTGTCCTTTGGGAGCCTTTAATCTCATTGAGGAGACAAGACTTAGACACAAGATACAATTAGAGAATAATAAAAGAGGGCAAGAACACTCAAATGTGCTGAGTACAATGTTCTATCCTTCTGTCTGCTTCTGAATTTTATTCCTGCTTTATTAAACAGTATCACCATCCTGCTGACTCATGTTAGCTTCTAGACCCTTAAGACTATAATGTTTCTCTGCTGTATGCACGTAACCAGTTAGAATACTCTATTGTATACAATGTTTCTGTAGCATTCTGTATTCGGGCAGTTTTCCCTGAGTGTCCTCCATGGCACTTGTCCCCACCAAAGTTCACTGTCTGTATCTGACAATTTTTTTATGCTGTCAACCCTATAATAGGGTTGCCCCAGAATCCTAATAGGGATATCTTGAAGTAAAGCCTTTCAAACAGCTGCCCTGCTCGCACTGTCTGATATTTCCACATTTTCTGTCTGTACTTGGATTTAAACTCTGAGAGTTAAGTGGAGCGGGGGATGGATAGATCCCAATTACCACCTCCCTGACCAGGTAGATGACCTGGGGCATATCATTTCCCATCTCAGTGCCTTGGTTTCCTCATAAGGAGAAGCAAGGCTAGGTGGGATCTTCTGAGACAGACAGGCTGTGGTTCTGTTATGAAAGATCACGGATCATTCTCTCCGTGAGTAACGAATAACTCTGTACTAGAGAGCAGGTCTTGATCAGTAGGAGATTTAATCACTTGCAGCAAGTGAGGAGAAGATTCTCGAGAGCAGTGTCTCCCCAAGGGAAAGTGGCATGGGATCTTTATGGGGTAGTAGAGAAATGAAAAGATGTGTCATTACATGTAGAGGTATCATTTCCCTTACACATGCATGGTTAGTTTGTCATGCTTGCACACGTGTCCCATGTTATGGTGTTGAAACTATAGCTCCTCCCAGGATGGAGACGGTAGCATGGTGATGAGGTAAGCTCACTTGAGTTCATCTGTAGGCTGTCAGGGTCTGTGAGGGGCTATTTTTAGCCAGCTAAGTAGTCACAGGCCTCATAAACAAAGGCTGCAGAACAGGTTGATTGCGCTAGGTGGTTGAATTCCTTTATTCTCTGGAGACTCTCCCTTCCTACTTACAATTCTACACAGGGACGCTAGTTTTGACAAAAGTGTGTCACCGACATCCAGTTCTGCCAATGAGGAGTGAGTTGCTCTTCTGAGGGTGGCTCAGGACACCTTTTTTTCCTTGTTCTCTCCCTTTTAAGGACATGTGATATTGTAGCTTTTGGTGGCATTGTAGCTTTTTGCTGAAAATGGTGGCAGGACAATTCTGAGTCTTTCTCACCTCACAATGGGTCTATAATGCAGACCTATTAGATTAGGGGATCAGCTAGCCCCTGAGTTGGACCATCTCCAGGACAGCCGGGATTTGCATTTTCCTGTGACTCTAAGACTTCAGACAGTTCTATGAGCCCCGGAAGATGCTGCGGATCCCTCTGCACCAGACTCCATGTGCCCACATCTCAGCTTCCAGAGCTGCGAGGCTGGGCTGCTGACCTCTCTGTGACCACCCTCCGAGCGGGGAAGATATTACTTCCACAGGGTAGTAGAAGTAATTCTAGTGGAAGCTTCCTTCTGAGCTAGTGGGATCAGCTATAAGGCAAACTAGAGAAAATGCTTACCAGGAGTAAATATTAATTTCCTGGGTTTGTTAGAAATGGAAAGAGACAGTTTGCCAGGTGCCAGCAATATAAAGGGAGGGTTCCCTGAGGCTATGTCCTGTGGTGGATGTTTCAAAAGCAACGTAGGCTGCAATGTCTACCTTCAAGATGGTTACATCTAGTGGAACTGATGCGAAAAGGGAAGGCGAGTACACAGAAAGGTGCCTAGGAACAGCCCACGTCTCCATTCACTTGAGGCATGCACGCAGGCACCAAAGGGAATGCTAGAAATGGAGGAGACTTTATAAACCCATTTCAAAACTCACATGATGCAGACGGTGGAAATGGGGCTTAGAGGACAGATGGCCAGAGAAGCTCATGGAGCTGGTTAAAAGCAGACCTAGGTTCTCTGCTTGCTGATTGACTCAAGGTCATTTCCACCACAACATTTTGCCTCTGTTAGGATTGTTAGATTTGGCTTCGTTAGTTAAGGTCACATGGGGCGGCTGTATTTGAAAATATCTCTCAAGCGCGAGATGCGTGGTTTGTCTGGGAGGCACATATTTTGGAGTTTTGTGGCAACAGGCAGGTGTACCAGAAGTCTTGGTTACTACCACCGTCGCTCAAACTTAGTAGGCATTCAGTAGCAGTTATTTTGAAAAATTGCAGATTTACAGTACATACAAAATAAAACTCTCATCATCCTTCTCAATTAATAGTTCCTGATAGAGGTAGAAGTAACTGAGTCATATTCGTCAGTAGGTTTGCCTAATTATAGATAGCACCAGCTGGTGAGTGTGTTGAGACAGCCAGACAAAAAGCCTCACACATAAATAACCACTGTGAGTGCAGGGGCCAGATATTAAGGTAGGAATGGCTGTCTCAGTCAACTTTGGGTGACTCAGCAAATGCCCAACCATGTAACAGAGTTTAAAAAATGAGGATATGTTCATATAAAAGGTATATGCACCCTGGAATGAATGGGCTATTTTACCTGCATAGTGGTTTTCCCCACAGTTCTATTAATAGTGCTAAAATAAAATATCCTTGCTCTGCATTAAGCAATCATGATCAAGCACCCACTTCTGATGGAAAAAGTCTATAGTCAGTAAGGAACCATGGATACATTCCTCCTAACAAGTGACTTTTAATAAGGAAAGTTTGGGCTTTCCAAAGGTGTTTTAGTTGCATACTTGATACTTTACCTCTTCGTTTAACCATTTATCAAGCATATTTCAAGTGCTTCGTCATTATGTAGTATCTTGTAGCTTCAAATGCCTTTACATTATCTCATTAGAACCTTGCAACAGCCTTCTGAGCAAGGTAGGTACAATGAGTCCAGTTTTACGGAAGCAATAGAGAAGCAGTGAATTTGGGATCCCATGGAGGTGAAACATGGCCCCATTTTAGCCTGGGGTCTTTGGCAGTCACATTCTGGGTTTAAAAGAATAAACTATTTAGGGACTTCAGTGCTTGACTAACAGAGATTAAGTGACTTGCCCAAGGCCACACAACTATTAAGTGGCAAATCCAGAATGCCATGTAAGACTTTTCACTCCAGCCAATTATTCTTTCTTCCACTCCAGTGGACTTATTAAAACATAGATTGCTGCCCTATTCCAGAGCATTTTGGAGGGATTTGCATTTCAGCAAGTTCTCAGGTAACACCGGAAGCTGCTGGTCTGCAGACCACACGCTGAGAGGGACTTGCTGTTCAAAGTGTGGTCCCAGCAGGACTCACCCAGGAACTCCTTAGAAACACAGAATCTCAGACCCACAGAATTAGAATTTGCATTTTAACAAGATCTCTAGATGATTTGTATGCAAATTAAAATTTGAGAAGCTCTGCTGTATACTATAGCTGTCAGTTCGCAGGGCACCTTAGGGTGTGCTACAGAGACAGGAAAATATAATCATAATAATTCTTTAATCGCATATTTTCTGTATGGCAGACACCCCTCTAAGCACTTTAGGTGTATTATTTCTTTTAATCCTCACAATAACTCCATGAGTGAGACACTAATATTGTTCCTAGTTTAAAGTTGAGGAAATACCAGGGTACAGAGAGGTTGGTGACCTGCTGTAGGCTGCTCTTTCAATATAAGACAGATCCGGGTTCTGAGGCTGGAAAGCTCACTACCGAAGACCACAGCCTCAGCACCAGGCTATAAGTATTCAGTAGTGGTTGCTGTTCTTACAGTCGGGGAGATAGGAAGGAAAGGCCTGCAGCTGAGTATGATGCAAGAGAGAGGTTGCAGTTTGAGCAGCTTGCCCTGATCAAGGGCATCTTTGTGTGCCTCATTTGAGACCGAGCTTTGGCAGGTCCTCTGCAGCAGCTTCTGATGAAGTAGAGTGAGTCTTGCTTCTTAGTATGTTCACTGAAATAATATTAATAACAATTGATAAAGAGGAAAAGGATCCCACTGGCAGCTAGACTAGAGGGAGGGTACTGAGAATTGAAAATAGAAACCACGATTTTTCAAAACAGATTGCATTATGATTTATTGAAACAGATAAACTGTATCAAATCAAAACCAAGGTGTTCACAAGCTGTCAAAGCTTTGACTCTTTTAACACCAGTCTGTTCAGACCCATGAGGTCCAAGACCACAGGCAACTGATCTAATGGTGACTCCACAAACACCCAGGTATTCTAAATACAAAGCCATGGACTGTTCTATCAACTCCCTAGTCTATTCCTGCCCAGCCCACCCTATGACTGTTAATAACTCCTGCTGCCAAAACTTCTTTCCTGACTCCCCCCTTTGGAGATGCCCCACAACTCCCCGTAGTATATGGTCTTCCTTGCTGTAGTAAGTAAAAACCTAACTTTACTCCGACAGAGGTGTTCCCAGTGGTCTATGACTGATAGACACCAGCCCAATATTTTCCTGCCTTCCCCACAGACTTGTTATGAATATCAAATAAAATAAAGCATGGAAACAATGTGAGTTTCTAAGTTTGATATTGTAATTATTTATGTGCTAATCCAGCTTTCCCCAAAAAACATTGAGGCCCTAAGTTAAAAGAAGAGACCAGGTCTTATATATCTTTGTGTCCTCAGTGTCTAGAATAGTCCCTAATGCATAAGGTACTCAATAACTGTTGGTTGAATGAAAAAACAAATCAATGGACAAATGAAAAAAAAAAAAAAAACATGCTCCAGTTCTTTTCCCTGATCCAGTCCTGTGAGTGATCCAAACTTCCTCAAATAGGGTAAAGGAGTCCCTAAGTGCTTAAAAGTGATGGTTACCACCTGGGCAGTCTGTCACCAGCACTTTGTAATGGTTACGGATAACCTTGTTTGCCTCTTAAAAGTTTTCCTACCTGCAAGCTGCCTGGAATTGCTAGTGGGAATACTATTCCCCTTGCCCACAAAATCGATCCTGGAGCAGTGACCGTGCAGCTGAACAGCAGCACATTTTATAGCCTGTGGATCTGGTGTGCATCAGCGTATTAGCTGAGTGCCTCTTTTAATCACACCCGTGGTTAGCAGAATGATATACTTAGGTGCTTTTATAATAGACTTGCACCAAGCAGAAATCATGGCACATGGAACATGATGACTCCATTGAACATTCTAAAATCCTTTTGGCACAGTGAGTTCTAGCTATGGCTGTAAGATACTGGGCTGTTAGGCTAACGGTTGTTTTCTAGCTTCTGTCCATTGTTTGCTTGCTGAACACAGCTGGCCACAGGGCATTACGGGTTGAAACAAGATGCAGAGGAAAAGCGCTGAGTCCGGAGCCCATCGGCTAGGACTCAGAGCAGGTTAGAACCAATCAGGGACAGGGTGAAATAAAATGCTGGGGAAAATGGCGGATAGGGGGGCTCACCGATCACTGTAAAGGGCAAATGCATGATCAGCGCGCAGAACCAATCAGCAGGAGCGTTATTAGCGCGAGTATAAGAAGCCTCCTCCCGCGTGGTAGGGGGTCCCTGCCCGCACAAAGAGACCACTGCGCTGGTGCTCTTGGGCTTGGACCCTAGCTAGCTAGATAATAAAACTCCTTTTGGTGATTACAGCCTTGGTGACTCTGTCTCTCTGTCCCGTGGAACTGCGGATTCCGGCTCAAACAATGGCTAATCTCTGAGAATGCCTTTGATCAGTCAGAAGCTGCCAGAAAATTCTTGTACTTAGAGGCTATCCAGTGCTGTATGTCTTCCTTTCTCTCCTCCAATGCAGGCAGGTCATGACCCACCTCATCTTCTCCTCTCCCCCTGAACCCATTCTCCCGCTGTCATGACTTCTGAGGGACAGACTCAGAGGAGTAGGCGGGCATTTACCTGGGATAGGAGGGAAGTAAGTGGACCCCACTTATGGGACAAGCAGAGCAGTTATCTCAGGAAGCACAGGCCCTACAGGTTGGGATGTAGAACAGTGCTTTCTGAAACCATGTTCTCTGCTAAGGACTAACCCTGCTGCGTATTTTACAGGAGAAACAACTCCAGCAACGTGTTCCCTTTCCAACGCTCTCACCTGAGGACAGGAGTGAGGACAAAGAAAATGCTGTATTGCCTTCCCCTCTCACTTCCAGTTTTCAGACGTTTGCTCCTGCAACAAAAATGAAATGCGTCTTCAGTGGGTTCCAGTGTGGGTACAGAGCTCTCCTCTGCAGGTCAGCAGACTGAGGCTTCCTGTTTCCTGGGCCCCAGCCAGGAGTGTAAGTGCTCCTAGGCAATTCCCAGTTTCTTCTCCCTGCCCAGAACCCGCTCTCAGACAGGGCGGGATAATGTTGACTTAGGTGAAAGGGCAGAGAGGGGAAGATTTTCTTTTTAAAGCAATCCCTTCACACCTAAACATTGGCGTCTAATTGGAACCTTGAGTTTGGTAGGTTACATACCCACATTTCTCATTTCTTTTTCTGTTCATTTCCCCCTTGCATGATGTGTGCCCATGTCCACCTTCTCAATTAGAATACAAGCATCTCTTAAATAGCATTCTCTTCTTCCCCTCCCCTCATCCTAGACCTTAGTATAGTGCTTAATTTGTAACAAGTGCAGGATAGTGCACACATTATAAATAAATACATATGTTGCCAAAGATTGTGTGACTGTGGCAATTCCAGTAGATCTAAGATTCAATAACCTTGCATTGCCATTGCAAGGGTTTCCTCTCGCACCCTGGGATGTTTTTCTTAAACGGAGGTGGGGCCCTGTGCCACCGGGAGAGGAAAGTGAACGGAGCTGTTCTGAGCAGGTCGTTAGGGGTGAAGGATCTATAAACACCTTCAAAAACTGAACCACTTGCTGTCCCTCCCCCAAGCGGGCAGCGTCCAGGGCTCCTTCAGAACGTTTGGTAGCCCTCCCCGTGACCGGTCCCCTCACTTGCTTGCCAGCTCTTCTCAAACTCAATTAGAGCTTCCTCTGCTCTCCTCCCGGATGCGGCTGGTGCCTCTAGGTTCTCTGCCACCCCAGATAGGTGGCATTTTGGTAGAACGCATACATTATTTATCCTTCAAGAATTCGTGGTGTACTTGGCTTTTGTCGTCTGTTGTTTTTTCATGGTTCCTGGGGAGGATTAGGGAGGTGGTGCAAACTCCCTGCTCAATTTGCTGGCTCTGTCTTAGAATGTGAATATCCCATGCAATTGGAGCAGGGGTGTGGGGAGGGGACGTCTTAAACAACAACTGACCAGACACACAGATTAAGATTTTGATGCCCTTTCAAAGCAATCAAGTTCACACGTCTGCTCACCATGTATCTGGGGGAAAGGGGACTGGCACGGATCCTAGAACCGAATCATCCCGGATCAAATCTCACCTCTACCACTTGCTGGCTGTGCTATCTTGGACATACGAACCTTCTGGTCCTTCAGTTTCCACGTCGCTAAAATGAAGATCATAATAATAAGCACCTCCTATCATTTTTGCGAGGATTAAATGAGTCTGTACATGGAAGATGCTTAGAAGAGTGTCTAACACATAGTAAGATCTCATTATTACATATTGCTCTTGTTAAAATAAAAGTAATATGAATTTTCCTTCTGTTCAAAGTGGTTTTTATTAACTTGTCATGAATATAGCATAGCTTTTAAACTAATTTTATATTATAGTTTTTCTGTTACTTATGACTAGATTCATTAATATAGAGTACTCATTAACGAGAGAGTTAATTTACCCAATATAGGAAAAAAGGCTTATTTTTTTTTTAAAAAATCTTATTCTAATAATGTTTAATATGCATTTTTCCCTCTTTGTTTTCATGAAGGCAAAACATTTCTTGTTTTCCTCTTTACCTCTTCATTTTTCCTTTGTCATGTTCTCAATCGGGCAATTTTGGTGCAGCATATTAAAGGGTTTTGGATTGAGTTGACGAAGTAAATCAGTCTTTCCTGGGAAGCAGCATTTAAGCCTGTATCAGTGATTAGTTCTCAGAGTTCCAGAAGACTGTGGGGACTGCATCACATGGCATCACTGGCTGGCTTTGGGGTGGGTGGCTTGGCCTGGTACCAATTTTCATAATTTTGTCAGAAACTTCTCGCAGAGGTCAAAATGAAGAATGCTTATTCTTTCCATTGGAAAGCGCTGTCTCCTTTGGTGGTGGGGGAGGGGGGCCACAGTCAGTTTCCATCTGTCTGGAAAGGGCAGGTGAGGCCCAGACGTCAGCTTTATTCTTCTGACGTTTTAGTGCTTACTGTGGATGTCGCTCCAGGCGGCTGCCCCTTGCCTTGACTGGGCTCCACACTGAAGTCGACCGAGACCATGCTGCTGAGAAATTTTGAGAAATTTGAAAGGATGAAAGTTGATGCCTGGGAGGCTATTTGAAACAGTCAAATTTAAATGCGAATATTATCATTGTTAACTATAAATTCAAACTCAAAGTGATATAATCTTTACAAATTACATTTAACTTCCTCCTTAGCAGACAAGATGGAAAATGAAAGCTATAAATTTTATAAATGATTACTAATGTTTAAAGGATTCCGAGATAAGATATACCATGTTTTAACTATATAGAGCTCAATTTAAATTTCCTTTGATTCAGAAAAGCACTTCAGCATCTTGCAGTCAACCTGCAAACATTACATTATAAAAATTTCTATGTTTTATGTGGTTAATTGAATTTTAAATAAATCTAGTTTACCATGTATTTAGTAGTATTACCAACATACATTTAATTATTATTATTATTCTTTTTTGAGACAGAGTCTCACTCTGTTGTCCAGGCTAGAATGCCGTGGCTTCAGCCTCGCTCACAGCAACCTCAAACTCCTGGGCTCAAGCGATCCTCCTGCCTCAGCCTCCCGAGTAGCTGGGACTACAGGCATGCGCCACCATGCCCGGCTAATTTTTTTTCTATATATTTTAATTGGCCAATTAATTTCTTTCTATTTTTAGTAGAGATGGGGTCTCACTGTTGCTCAGGCTGGTTTTGAACTCCTGACCTTGAGCGATCCTCCTGCCTCGGCCTCCCAGAGAGCTAGGATTACAGGTGTGAGCCACCGCGCCCGGCCTATACATTTAATTATTGATTAAACCTACAGTTGTTGAGGGCTTATGTATGTAGGATGCTGTGACAGAGGATCACAATAAATAAAAGTCTAGAATTAGATAAATAACACAAGACTCTCTGAGATAGAGCAAAGGGCAGAAGGGAACACTGAGCAACAGGCATGAAGATAGAAAAATGGAATGTGTGTTTAAGGAATGTTGAGATGATGAGCGTGGTTGAAAGTGGGGTCTCTACAAGTAGTGATAATAATTATCACAATAGGATGCACAACACTTATTCAGCATTTATTTGTTAGGCATTGGGCTAAGTATTTTATGTTAGGAAATCATTGAATCTTCACAGTCACTCTGTGAAGAAGGAACTGCTATTTTTTTCATTTTTCAGATGAAGAAACTGAGGCACAAAGGGGATTAACTGAGTCGTTGATCCAGCGAGTGGTAGAGGGGAGGCATGTGCCCAGGCTGACTGAGTCCAGAACCTGTGCTCTTGGGGGCTGTGGTAGGGAAGGGTCAGGTTCTGGTGCCAGGTAAGGATGGAGTGGGGGGTACCCCTGAGCAAACAAACATGGGTGACAATGTACAGAAAGGTCCCCCAGTTTGTTATTAGAGTATTAAGAGTCCCTCCTCCCAAGCTGTGGTCTTGGGCCTAGAACCACCTATCTTCTCCCCACCGCTATTTCTTCCCCTTCCAGGAATAGCATCATAGAAAGGTGGGGTGGTTCTGGGTGCAACTCCCTATTTTGCTGCTACTCAGCTGTTGGACCTTGGATAAGCCATTCATCCTTCCCAAGACTCCATTTCCTCAAGTATAAAATAGGAATAATAATTCCAGGGTTGTTGTCAGGGTCAAATTTGATATCATTCATTAAATATATAAACAAGAATCTGAACTCATGAATAGGCATCATTAAGAATCGCTTTAAATAACTTCTTTCACAAAGGTTTATCAATCCTAATTATTTACAATAGGAAGTTATTCTTTTTTATAATTTTAAATTTTTTTTAGAGACAAGTTCTCACTCTGTCACCCAAGCTGGGTGTAGTGGTGCAATCATAGCTCACTATAATCCTGAACTCCTGGGCTCAAGTGATCCTCCAGCCTCAACCTTCTGAGTAACTGGTACTACAGGTGCGTACCACCACACCCAACTAATTTTTTTCTACTTTTTTGTAGAGATGGAGACTCACTATGTTTCCCAGGCTGGTCTCTAATTCCTGGCTTTAAACAATCTTCTCACTTTGGCCTCCTAGTGCTGGGATTACAGGCATGAGCCACTGTGCCTGGCAGAAGTTATTCTCTATTATTGACTTACTCATCTTTCTACCATCTGAAATGTGAGCTCCTCAAGGCTGACAACAGTATTTCCACTATCACATAGTCCCAGCACCAGCACAGCTCCTGCTGAATGCTAAGTGCCTCCAGAATCCCTTCCCACCATAATGGATCTATGGGACTACTGGGATGTCAGCTTATGGGTGACCAGACTGTTGACAGTTGAGTAAGGTGTGAAGAAGAGGCAAAGGCACATAAGGTAAAACTCAGTGCAACGGCAAAGGCCCACGGTCAGAGAAGGCATTGTGGGGTGGGTAGATGTCTGTTGGAAGAGGCACCAAAGGCGGGGTGCCCGAGGACTTCCCATTGTCCCCCGCCTACTCTATTACAGGGTGCTAATGTTGTTTGTGAGTTCTATTTGATGTGTTTTATTTACAAGTCTCTGCACACTTCATTTCCCCTGCCTGAAAATAGGGGGATTTTTAGTAAGAAAGATTCTATCTGAAGATGGTTTAGTATAAAATATGAGTTATATTAGTCCTCCATTCTGAGCTAGGCATTATGCTAGATTCTTCACATAAATTACCTTTAATTTTCATTAAACCTCCCCAAAGAGTATTATTATTATTACCATTTACTGCTGTGGAAGCTCCTGACCAAATGATAGAGCTAGTAAGCGAAGGAGGCAGGATTCTAAGCTGATTCCAAATACTCAGGGTGTTGGTATTATAGTTAGAAACCTTTGTCTTGGCCTGAGTTGTGTAATACTGAACACTTCACTGGTCCCTGAATGTTTTCTCTGTAAAGTGGGAATAATCATACCTATCTCGCTTTACCACCCGCAGCCAATGTAAGGTTATAATGAGATAGTGAGTGTTATGGCCCTTTTTATTGGGCATTTGCTACATGCTGGCCAATGCTGCTCAGATATGGGGCTTTATTTCTATTAATCCCTATAAGCCTATGTATGATGGTGCATAGTCCCATGCCCTGTGCCCTCTGCCCTGGGATCGAACTTCTTTATTTATTTATTTTTTATTTCAGCATATTATAGGGGTACAAATATTACGGTT
>VBSM01000662.1:4136146-4209633 GCA_008086735.1 Cheirogaleus medius
AGAGTGACTTTTGTTCTTTTGGGTAGATGCCCAGTAATGGAATTGCTGGATCAACTTTTGATGGAAATGTTTTGTTTACACCATTGTTCTTGGGAAATTCCACCCCTGACTCAGCATATTATTATCAGACAAGCTGCCACTTCCCTGTTCATCCATTTTCTCATCTAGTAAATGGGGATGAAGATAACAACTTGTCGGTGCAAGCACTGGGAGAAAAGTGCTGTCTGGATGGAAATTGTTATTTAGGAAGAAAAAATCCATCCAAGGCTGATGTATGTGAAGTGTCAATTTTTAGCTGTTTTAAACACATACAACAACAGAAGAAAAATGGCAAGGGGAAAACAATCCATGCAGACATGTTGATCAGCCTGAGCTGTAGAAACAGGACAAGGCCGTAGCTGGCTGCCTGAAAGCATGCTCACTACAACTGCAGACTCTGCAGCAGGAAGTCCAGATAAAATCAGGTTTCCTGGCCCTTGCAAGGCTTTCCTGGGTTCAGGGCTGGCACTAGCCAAAGCTGGGAAGAAGTAGATCTGGTGGGATGCCCTGAGGGTCCTATGTGACTCTTGGTGTACAGATGGCAGATGGGTATTTATAGCAGAGCACGTACTGCAGGTCGAATAATGCAGCAGGAATGCAGTCTTGGTCCCATCTGCCAGGTGATGCTGTGAGACGCCAAAGGGATACAGCGTTCATCCCCCTCCCTCAACTCATGTGACTTTTCCCAAACACATAAGCATGACCATATTTGCATGCCCTGTGAGCACTGAGCCCTCTGGACTTGACATCACATTGTTTCCGATGGCCCTGGCTGCATGCCACACTGCAGAATTGATGTGGTCTTACAAACTCACACCTCAGTGAGAAAGGAAGGGGACCACGAAGCATAAGAAACACTGTTCCACTGTTCTCATTTTGTGATCCTCCCACTCGGAAGCAGGAAGGCATCAGAAATCCTGGGAAGACTTGGTGGAAAGCAGGGAGGTGGTTGAGGGAGTGAAATGGAGAAAAAGATGCTGTGGTTATAGAAGGCAGAAGCTACAATTTAAAGAGAAAAGGGTTAAAAATTAGGACTTGAGTTCAGAGTTCTGACATTACAAACCATGTGACCTTGAACAAGTCAGTTAACCTCTGGGAGTGTTGGCTTCCACATCTGACATTCCTGCCTCAGAGGGTGAGTGTACACCGCAGCGCTTGTGAACGATAGAATCTTAATCACGCATAAAGTAGTCAACTGTGGTGTAGATGGCGTTAAAACTGCCCAAAGTAGCAGACACCCACCGTCTTCCTGTTTGAATGCCCAACACTTAGGTCACTGCTTGCACAGGGTGGGCACTTAATTATGTTTTGGGGACTAATGATGCAAATCATTGAACTCCAGGAGATGAGAGTGGTAATGAGCTTGGCTGACCTGGAAGACAGAATTACCAAAGAGTCCAATTTGCCTCCCATCTGGAAAGATGGGAGGTTGAGGTCACTCTGATACATGCAACCCTAAAAAGCTCAAATATGCTCTGTTTTCTAAACTTTAATACTATATGGGTCTTTTGTAAACTTTTTTTGTGGCTCAGTAACGCTCACTGAAATTATTTTTGTGCTTGTATTTTAACTTAATGAATAAATATGAAACTGACTATAAACTCATTATGCTTATTAATTCCTATATAATTATAAAACCAGAACAAATTTATAAATTAAATCTAAATGAAGCTAAAATACAATGAAATTCAAAGGGGCATTAATGTAATGTGATAGATGATATTGGTTTGTGAAACTAAATTAAGCCTCTGAATGTGAATAAGGTACTGAGTAGTAAGGGGCAGATTCTTCTGAGTTCAACATACTTCTGCATTCATCTGCCACATGATGACGGATTTCTGTCACCACTTTTTAAAATTCCCGTCAGCGTGAAACATTAACCCTATGACATTTGTGTCTCACTCAATAATAAGACATCATTTACATAACACATCTTCCTTAGTTATTTTCTTCTTACCTTGGTACAAATAAAATAGTGTTAGCGGCACGAAAAAGAATTTATCTGATAGTTATTTATTGAGCATGTACTATATTTCAGATGCTGTTCTAGGGGTCTGGGCTACATCACATTACTGAACAAAACAGAGAAAAACATCCCTGCCGTTGTGGAGCTTACATTGTATTGGAGGAGAGAGTTAATAAACAATAAAATTAATACAGTGTGTTAGAAGTTATTAAGTGCTACAAAAAAAAAATAAATAGACATGACAAGTAGAAATGGGAGTCAGAGGCGGGGGTAGTGGTTGGTGCTGCAATTTTAAACAGTGGTGCCATTAGGCCTTATTGAGAAAGTTACATTTGAGCAAAGACTTGCAGGAGGTCGAGGATAAGATGCAGAGAGGGAAGAGCCAGTGCCAAGGCCTTGAGTGCCTGGGAAGAGTCTGGCGGGGCTGGATGAGTGTGAGTGATGGGGGGAGTCATCAGAGACGTAGTGGGGAGCCAGATCTTTTAGGCCCACGGGGGCCATGGAAAGGTCTCTGGCTTTTACTCTGAGAGAAATTGGGCCTCGTTGGAGGACTTGAGTCCAGGCATGACATGATCTGACTTACATTTTGAGTATCAACCTGACCGTTGTGTTGAGGTTAGGTTGTGGGGTGGGAGTCTGGATTAAAGACTTTTGCAGTGATGCAGGGGAAAGAGGATGGTGGCTCCAACCAGGACGGTAGCAACAGAAGTAGAGCTAATGGTCAGTTTCCGCACATGTCATGAAGGTAGAGCCTACAGGACTTCCCTTTGGTTTGCATGTGGAATGTGAGAGGAAGGTGCTGAGCATGACTCTGAGGGACTTTGGCTTGAGCAACTAGATAAAAAGAGTGGCCCTCCGCTGAAATGGGGGAGACAATAGGTGGGGTAGTTTGTGAAGATCAGGCGTTCAGTTCTGGACATGTTAAATGTGGGAAGCCTGTTGGTAGGGTGATCATATAATTTATTGTCCAAACTAAGACACATTTGAGGGTGGAGGAGAAAGGAGACTACTAATAGCCATGCTGGAACAACAGGGGTTACCCAGGACTAACCCAGCCCAACCGATACGTAGTTACCCCATTGGACATCCAGGTAGAGGGATGAGTGGGCAGTTGGGCTGATGTTCAGAAAAGAGGCCTAGGCCAGAGTTATACATTTGGGAATTGTCAGCTTATACAAGGTTTTAAAGCCATGAGATCTGATGAGGTCACTAAATGAATATGAGTATCAATGAAGAAGAAGATGACCAAAGAGCAGACTTGGAGGTATCAACAGAGTAAGTGTGGGGGACACTCTCACTTTGAGAGGTCAGGGAGAAGAGGAGGAACCCCAAAGCCAGTACATACAAACCTACATGTGTGCAAGAGACCAAGCAGCAAGCCTAGGTCATGAAGTTTTTTTGCAGATGGTTTAAAAGAATGCTTAGACTAATATTTTTTAGATTTCTATCACAATGTAAACATAACATTTTAAATTTCTTTTACAATCACTCAGGTGCCCGAGAATATTCTTGGGTCCCTGGTTTGAGAGCCAAGGCCTCAGATCAATCAGGGGCAGGCACAGATGGCTTCTGTGGCCCAAGGCCACTCTTGGCTGCTATGGTACATACAGACCACCACGTGATCATCTTGGATCCTGAAAATAACCCCTCTGTTAGGCAGAGGAAGACAATCCCATCCTATTTTATTGATGTGGAAACTGAAACCAATGTTGGATGACCCTCTTGGTCTTATTTCTTCACGTGCAGGTGTCTTGCCTCCCAAACATTAAGTTTTACATCTGCCTGCTTTCTTTTCCTTCTCCACACCAGCCATGCATCATACTCATTTCCTTTGTAAATCACTGAAGCATTTTTAAGACTCTATTTCTACCCCACTTTTTTTTGTAGTAACTGTTAAAACGTTTTATTGAAAACCTCCAGGTATATAATTAAAACTCAAAGGCATGATATTTAGGCTAATATTATCTAATAAGATATGTGGTTAAATATAAGGTATATGTAGTGAAACTCTTTGCAAACCCACTCATTTTAAACACAACTCAAAAGCCTATCAGAGTTTACCAATTTGGTTCTCAGTCCACTAAAACGATACACCATTATACCATGCTCCTGAGATAAAATTTATGTTATGTACCCACACATCTTGGCCAAATAAATATACTAACAAACTGACATAAGGTCCTAAGGCTTTGTTAGTACTTAATCCCTTGTAAACCTGTCATTACCAGGATGACCATTTTGCTCACTGATATTAGCCATCTTCATGAAGATATGTGTAACTGTTTATTAGCAAATTAACCGTTCTTTGCTCCTGTCCTGTGGCCCTCCAGACTTAGGAAACTGGGGTATTCCCCTCACCTCACCTGACTTGGAATGACTCTCTTAAAGTCCTCTTTCATGTGGCCAACTTTCTTTGAGAGGGAACCACTTTTTCTGTGGAAGTGATGGTCCTCCAAATGAGCCCATTTTTAATGGATCACCCCACCACCCAAGATAGGGGTCCTCTTACTAATAAAGAATAGAAAATTCAGAATTAAAAAATGGAGGGGTTCTTCATGTTCCCACTACCCAGAGGAATATCAAGTCCTGTGGCTTGGACGAGGGTACTCCGGATTATGAGACAAGCGGCCTGAGTTCCCTGGGTTTGTGTCAGCCAAGTTCCTTAGGGCCTCCACTTCCCAGTGCTCTGGCAGGACATGCAGAACAGCATCCACCCCTGCGGGGTCTCAGGAATTCCTAAGACATAATCAGCAATCAAAAGTACATGAAATTTGGATTCAAATGATTTGGAACTGAGATTTTAGTTTGGCTACTTAGACAAATAAGATAATCTCTTTGTGCCTTGGTTTGTCTAAAAAAATGGATATTACAAATAAAACTTCACAGCCTTGTGAGAATTAAGTGGGGCAACAAATGGAAAAAGTATCCCCAAATTAAATATTACGCAAATGTCAGCTGGTATTATTATTGTTGTTATTGTTATCAATTCTAATATATTGGGCGACCATTGCTCAATTTGTTCTGGCAGGAGATCTAGAAACAGCTGGAGAAATACACAGAGGCAGAGTGGCCAGGACTCCTCCGATTATGTCGCTATGGAAATGCTAACCTGATAGACTGATTCTGAGTCAGTAGTTTCAGTTTCCATCTCTGCTGGTAAATGCGGGGATTTACTTTGAATCTCTGAGTTCAAGAAAAGTTCACTATTTATTAGTTTTATGTTTCCTTCACCCTCAGCCTGAACTTGGTTGATTTGTCCTTTGATTAGATAGTGCCTCTCGTTTGCAGAACTCCATTTATTTATTTATTTAGTCAATAGAGGTTTATGGAGTTTCTGCCGTGTGCTAGGCGGTGTGGGGCACACAAACTGAATCAGACTAGAAAACTCCCCTCGCGGAGCTTATGAGCAAGTGGCAAAGACAACTGATGTCCTTAAGGCATTTTGCATTAAGGCAAAATGAAGAAAGGGCTGTAACAATGGTGCCAGTGTTACGCTGTGGGTGTGAGAGAATATGATTGGTATTTTGGCTAAAGGGCTTCAGAGAAGTTTCCCTGAAGAGATGACCGGAGACACTGCAGGAAGCAGAGTGAGGGGAAGAGGGATGGTCTCTGGGCTTGGTGGGGAGGGTTGAGACAAGACACCAGAGGTTGGAAGTTCAGGGAAATAGAGAGTAGGTCAGTGTTGCTTGAGTAGTGTGTGTGTGTGTGTGACAGAGACAGAGAGACAGAGAGGAGGGAGGGATAGAGGAAGAAGGGTAGGGTGGCAATGTGCTTGTTAAATAAATGGACAGCCAAGACCAAATGTCTTTTGCCTTCCGCATCTCAGCTTCTCCCAAGACTCCGACAATTCATCTAGTTTAGCATTCTTCATCTAGTGCTGTTGGCTACGTGCCAAGCACTGCACTGAATGCTCAGGATGAAAACAAGAATGAGACACTGGAGATAGCAAGGTCATCCAAAACCTTGATTTCAAGCACAAAGTTCAATCCTTTCAGCTAGTTTTCTCAAGAATTACCTTCTACCCCATTAAGAGCACAAATCCATTGCCTCGACCAGTTTTTCCACCTTTCTCACCTTCATCTTGTCATCAGTTCCTCTTCACCTGGATTCCATGTTCTAGTACTGTGGCCACTCCTTCACAAAAATTCTTAACTTCTCACCTGCTGAAACAAACAGCTGGCAAAGTTACAAGTGGCTAAAATCAACAGCCCATTAACTTGATGCCCACACTGGAGTTGAGCATGGGGTGTGTGTGTGTGAGAGAGAGAGAGAGAGAGAGAGAGAGAGAGAAGGAGGAAAGGGAAAAAAATACATACAAAACTCTGCATGCTGGATATCCTCATGTTTTTTATCATAATCTCAAAAGAGTACTTTACAATGGCCAGACAATCCAATCAAATTTTTCTAAAGGGAGAAATTCACTTATCCACTCTCTGAGATGACTACTTTATATTTTCTTTCCTTTCCCTCTCATCTCTACTACCATCTCCCAGCTGATGGTCTCACTTTGAAAGTATAGTTCGGGAAAAAACTAGGTCATTCTCTTAGACATTTCTTCCAATCCGGTGCGTTTGTTCCTGTACACTTTGCCTCCTAGCCTGTCACAGTGGAGGAAGTGCCCTGCTTCTATCTCAGCTCCATCTCTTCTTTTGTACTTTTCGCCCGTCTTCTCAAGAACTTTGAGAGAAAGGAGGACAGAGAACAATTTAAACTTTCTAGTTTCCGAGTAAGTTGATGTGCTATTTTCTCAATGAGTATTTTTTTTTTCTTTTTAGTTTCTTGGAAGAGATAGCTGCCTGTGTGACTTTGGATAAGTGACTTAATCTCTGAGTCTCAGTTTTCTTATCTGTACAATGGGGATAAAAACCTGCCCTGCTTACCTCACAGGATCATTGGGGGGATTAAATGTATTGGTGGAATTGGAAGCGTTTTGCAAACTATGGAAACACTATGGAGGGACATGATATGACAAAAAATAACCAGGGTCACATCTTTTGATTTGAGATAGCAGGCTGTAGAAGGTTTCATCTTAGATGGCTCAAATTAAGACACTTGAATAAAAGGACTATTTACAGAGGTGTGGGCAGGGTTAAAGTAACAGACAAGACACTAATATATTGAGGTACCCAGAGATGAGCCACAATGGGAAGCAGTTACCTCCCCAAAGACTCAAGGGGCAAGAAAAAGAGACAATATTACCAGAACTCAGTGAGAGTGAGCTGGGAGCAAGGTGACCTAGCAGAAACAGTAGCCCCAGAAGCATGCAGACCCCTACTAGAGATTGGATGCTGAAGTAGGGTAGGACAGGGGAGGAAAACCTCTCTGCCCTTACCCTCTGATCTGCTGCTGACTGTTTCCAAGTCCAGTAGAAACCAGAAGGAAGGCAGCCTAGGCCATGCAGTCCAGAGGGCCAGCCTCTGGGTAACAGAGGTGGGGAATGAATCAATCTGGGGAGGGAGACAGTTAGCAAATAGAGAATTATCAGCACAGAAGCCATTCTCTGAGCAAAGTGCTATACGGTATTTCAATAAGCAGACTGAGATAGTGAAAACTCAAATTAAAAATGAAAACGTTGATAAGGATGGACTGTTCAACCTTCAACCTTGACTTTCTGTTCAGAATTTATTTCTTCCCTGTAATGCAGGTGGCTCAGAGGTGAGCCTGCAACCCAGTAGGCCCCTGGGCTCAACCTACAATACAGAATTTGAGATAATTGATTTAGCTATAGACCACGCTAGAAGCCTGGAGAAGGAAATATGAGCAACTTTTCAACTTTCTATTTTTCTATTGCTCTTCTTAAAAGAGCATCTTTTCCTTTTATCCCTCTTTTCTTTTCCTTTTTTCTTTTGAAAGAGAGGTTAGCCATTGAATAATTGTTAGCACATAGCATGCATTTGATGCTCTCCCTGGAGATTTTGCTCTTTGCTTGGTAACAGTCAATCAGTATGCTTCCTTCTCAACAATATTAGCATCCAAGATGGTGAGATAAACAAGCTCATTAAAAAGCAAGTTGTTACATGAAGCAAACACCTCAGACTAATAAAGCTTGGCATCCTCTGTGGTACACCCAGGGAAATGGTATTAGCAGCCTTGATAGCAGTCTGCGTTTAAGAGAAAGGCCCAGAAGGCAGCCAGTTTATCCTGTAGAATTATTCAGGCAGCCTCATCCATTTATGACACCATAGGGAAATGCTAGGCCCGCACGCTCAGAGGTAAGATGTTCAGATGGAACACTTACAGGAGGAGCTTTCCATTCACTTGGGGGACTTTTTCCATTCATTCAACAAACATTTACTGGGCGCCTGTGACATGCACTGTGCTGGCCCCTGGGCATATAAGGGTGCATAAGACACTGTCCCAGCCATGAATGAGTCCATAGTCTGCTGGGTGAGACCTACTGATGAGTAAGCAGACCCAGATCTACAGAGTTGAGTGCGCTCACAGACAGATGCCCAGAGCAAACCTGTGGGAGCACAAAGAAGGTGTAATTAGCTAAATTAGGGCTGGGGTACAGGGTGGGGACAACTCTTCAGGGCCTATGGCTTTGTAAATTTATTTCAAGGAGCAGTTAATACTGCATCACACGTATAGTTTGTTCTAAACGCTTTGATGGCCTAGTTTTTCCTTTTACTTGGAGACTAACTGAACTAGTGGGCAAAATATTTCTCTAGAGTCTGTATGACTTGATGCGGCGAGGAAGGAGGCATTCACCCCGGGGCCTGAAGTCGACCCCAAGGTGGGTGGAAAGCCTCAGCATGCTGGCCCATGGTGGCGTGGGTTAAATGCCTAGCTGGAATAGTTAGGGGTCGTGGGAGGGCAGGACACAGACGACTAACCTGAGC
The DNA here is from genome assembly GCA_008086735.1 of Cheirogaleus medius. Taxonomy (NCBI): domain Eukaryota; kingdom Metazoa; phylum Chordata; class Mammalia; order Primates; family Cheirogaleidae; genus Cheirogaleus; species Cheirogaleus medius. The sequence goes on from VBSM01000662.1 coordinate 4,144,994, forward strand.
TGAAAAGGAATGGTGGTCGGGACATTTGAAATGGTTAAGATGTAATTTATAGGTTTCCATCTACACTGGGGTGATCGAAGAGAAATTTCTGAGGTGCGAGGCCTACCTCCCCTCTGGGAAGGGTAGGGCCTCTTTGATCCTGGAGAAGAGTAGTTCATCCGTATCTAAAAAGCAGGAGTTGTGAGGGAGAAATCCAGCCTTTACCAAGTACATATTACATGCTCTGCCACTCTGTTGGATGTTTAGCTCATTTAATTTTCCCACATCCCCATACAAGAAGGTTTTTATTTCTTCCTTTTAAACCTCCATCTTAGAGAAAGAAATCTGAGATTCCAGTGAGCTTAAGGAACCGGACCCACACAGTGAGCAGTTAAGAGGTGAGAAGTTCTCAGTCAATGTCTGGTTGTCCCTCCTCGCCCCGCATCCCGCAGGTCCTGTCTGGGGTCTGTGTAGCGCCTGGGTTCAGAGTGTGCCTCCAAGGTGGCTGCAGCTCCCATGATGTCCTCGGAGAATCACTGGGTTGGCTGGTAAAGAATGACAATGAGTCAGCATATTATTTAGTGGCCTGTCCCAGTCCAAGTGTGGATACCCAGGAGACTGTTGAGATAGACCCACTGGGCTCTGGAGCACCCAGGGGAGGCTAGATGAGGAAGGAACAGCAAATCCCAAGGTCTCAGAGTCAACTGAGAAAGAAAAGGGTCATCAAACAGACACGTTTTTGTGTGATATTTTTGCTGAGTATATTAACCTCTGAAGAAAGCTGAGATGTTGGCTAATTTTCTTAGAAAATATTCTTCTTTCCCTGTACTTTTGTGAGCTGGGGTTTGTTCTATTGATATCTATTGCAGTCACATGATCAAATCTTTCCCAGCAGGCTGTGGGAGGCATCCTGTCTGTTTTTCTGTCCACCATCATACCCACGGCATTGAGCACGGTTCCTGGTGGATGGCAAATTAGTATTTGTTGAAATGATGAGTTCCAGAAACACCTAGAAAAGGCTATTAATAGCATCTGTGATCTCACCATTGTCTCCCAGGTCTTTCCCAGCTTAGGGGAAAGAATGTGATCGGTGGAATGTAGTGTGAATTGTCACTGTAGAAACACAGTAGAAGAAGTAGAAACACAGAGTTCTGGGTGCCCCTCGTGTCTCCTCCTTGTCACCTCTTTGCTTTTAATGCCCCCCAAGTGGAAGTAGGGTGGCTAACTCGGGAAAAAAAAAAGCTCTGATAAAAGGCAGAAAGTACTAAGTGGAAGAAGGGAGGGACCGAAGGCCACAGGAGGTATAGGGAGGGAGAAACTCATTCTGAACGAGACGGGGTTTAAAGAAGCGCTATGATGGGGGCTTCTGGAGCTGAAAACCAAAACCAAATCAAAAAAACAAACGAGCAAACCAAAGAAGCATTGCATTGGGAGTCTGAGATCACAGTCAGGCTTTTGTGTGAACTCGAGTAAGTCTTGGGCCCTCTGCGGGCCTCACTTCTTCAGCTGCTGGGGGAGAGGGTGGACAAGATGGTCCACAAGATCCCTTCTTTTTTCTAATTTATTTTTTGTAATTTATTTAAAGTAAAATCCACTTTCTTGTTGTATAGTTCTATGAATTTTGACAAATGCATAGAGTTGTGTAGCTTTCCCCCAGATTCCTTCATGGTGCTCTTTTAGAACTAACCCTTCTTCGTAGTACCACAGTCTTGCCTCTTTTAGGATGTCATAAATTGAAGTATACGTACAGTGTGTAACCTTCTGAGCCTGGCTCATTTCACTTAGCATAAAGCACTTGGGGTTTAGCCATGCTGTTACATGTAGCAGTAACACATCCTTTTCTACTGGGGAGTAGTATTCCGTTGTATGCACATAGCAAGTGTTTCTGCACTCACCTGTTAAAGATTAGGTTGGCTCCAGTTCTTGTCAATTACAAATAAAGCTGCTATAAATATGCACACACAGGTTTTTATGTGAATATAAGGTCTTATTTTTCCTGAAAATAGAAATGGAGTGGCTGGGTCATATGGTAAGTATATGTTGAATTTTATTTAATTTTTCAAAGTGGCTGTAGAATTTTGCATTCCCACCAGGATTGTCTGGGTGTTCCGGTTGCTCCACATCCTTGCCAGCACTTGGTATTTTCAGTTTATTTTATTTGACCTATTCTAATAGATATGTAGTGGCATCTCAGTGTGGCTTCTACTTGGATTTCTTTAATGATTAATGATGCTAACCATCTTTTTATGTGTTTATTTGCCATACATTTATCTTCCTTAGTGAAGTGTCTGTTTGAATCTTTTGTCCATTTTTTTTTCCCAACAGGGTTGTTTGTTTTCTTTTTGTTTGGTTTTGAGAGTTGTTTGTATATTTTGGACACAAGTCCTTTGTCAGATGTGTGGTCTGCAAATATTTCCTCCCATTCTGTGGCTAATTTTTATCATTCTCTTAAGAGTGCCCTTCACAGAGCAAAGGTTTTCAAAATTTTGAAAAAGTACAATTTATCATTATTTTTCTCTTATGAATCATGCTTTTTGTGTCATATCTAAGGATTCTTCACCTAATTAATCTAAGGTCACAAAAAATTTTTCCCATTTGAGAAAAGTTTTATAGTTTTACATTTTACATTCAGGTCTATGACCCATTTTGACTTAATCTTTGTGCAAAAGATTAAGTGTGAGCAGCAGCCCCTGCTGTTCCTCCTCCTTTTTCTCCTTCTTCTTTTTCTCTCCTCCTCCTCTTCTTTCTCCCCCTTCGCATAAGGATATCTAATTGTTCCAGTTGTTTATTGAAAAGACTATGCTTTCTCCACTGGTTTTTCTACACACTTTTGTCAAAATTCAATTGACCATATTTGTGTGGATTCGTTTTTAGACTTTTATTCTGTTCCATCAATTTGTGTATATCCCCTTTAGTCAATAGAACATGACTTTGATTACTTCAGCTTTATAGTAAATCTTGAAGTGAGGTAATGTGAGTCCTCCAACTTTGATCTCCCCCCAAACCCAAATTGTTTTGGCTATTCTCATTCTTTTGCCTTTCCCTATACATTTTGGAATCACCTTGCTGATTTCTATAAACTCCTGCTCTGATTTTGATTAAGATTTTATTGAATTTATAGATGAATTTTGGGAATATTAACATCTCAACAATACTGTTTCCTCATCGATGAAAATAGCATGTCCCTCCATTTATTTAGGACTTTTTTCAATTTCTTTCATCAGTATTTTGTAGTTTTCACGTATATTTCCTGTGCAGTTCCCCGGAGTATATTTTGTTGGATTTATATTTAAGCATTTCATTTATTTTGGTTTTATTGTAAACAATACTATTGCTTTTTAAAATTTATATTTCCAATGTTTCATTGCTAGAAAATAAAAAATATTGAAAATATTTTTATCAATTTATTTTTGTATCTTATATTCTATGACCTTGCCAAACTCACTTATTAGTTCTAGGATTATTTTTATAGATTCCTTGGGATATTCTATATACACAATGATTATCTGTCAAGAAAGAATAATTTTATTACTTTCATTCCAATCTCTACAAATTGTATTTAACCTATAAATCGGTTTTGGGAGAATTGAGATTTTTAGTATGTTGAGTCTTCCATTTCATGAACACAGCATTTCTCTCCATTTTTTAGTTCTTCTTTGATTTTGTTTATCAGCATTTTGTAATTTTTTAGCACACAGATTCTGTACATATCTTACCTGATTTATATCTAAATATTTCATTTTCTTTGGAGTGATTGTAAGTGGTGTTGTGTTTTTAATTTCAGTTTCCACATGTTTTTTGTTAGTATATAGAAATATTAATACAATTGATTTTTGTGTGTTGATCTTGTATTATGTGACCTTGCTGAAATCATTTATTAATTCTAGAAGTGTTTTATATATCCTTTGGAATTTTCTATGCATATAATTATGTGATCTGTAAATAGAGACGGTTTTAGTTCTCCTTTTCAATCAGTGAGCCTTTCTTTGTTTTTCTTGCCATATTGTACTGGCTGGGACTTAGAATATGATGTTGCGTAAGAGTGATGAGAGCTATACATTCTGATCTTAGGAAGAAAGCATTCATTCTTTCATCATTACATGCCATATTAGTTGTAGATGTTTTTTATAGATTCCATTTATTGAAGGCAAGAAGTTCCATTCCTAGTTTACTAAGAATTATATTATGAAGAAGTGATAAATTTTGTCAGATGTTTTTTGACATCTATTGAGATAATCATATCATTTTTACTCTTTAGTCTACTAATATGGTGAGTTGCTTTGCTTGATTTTCAAAAAATGTTGAACCAGCTTTGCATTCCTGGAGTAGACTCCACTTGGTCATAATAATTATTTTTTTCAATTATCACTGGAATTGATTTGTTAATATTTTGTTGAGGAATTTTGGTGTCAGGTTCATAAGGTATATTTGTTTGTCATTTTTTTCTTATAATATTTTGTCTAGTTTTGTTATCAGTATAATGTTGGCCTCATAGAATGAGTTGGGAAGTATTCCCACCTCTTCAAATTTCTGAAAGAGATTATGTAGAATTGGTAGAATATCTTCCCTAAATATTTAGTAGAAGCCATCCAAGCCTGAAGACTTTTTGTTGGAAAAGTCTTAACTACAAATTCAATTGCTTTCATAAAGATAGGAGTATTCACATTACCTATTTGTTTTGAATGAGTTTTGGTAGTTTGTATCTTTCAAAGAGTTGATCTGTTTCATTGATGGTTTTAAAATTATGGGTATATAGTTGTCATCATCTTTTATTATATATTTAGTGTCTGTGGGATCTGTAGTGATGTTCACCACTTCACTCCTGATATTGGTAATTTGTGTTTTCTCTTTTCTTTTGGTCAATGTGGCTAGAAGTTCAACAATTTTATTGATCTTTTTAAAGAACTAGTATTGGTTTCATTGACTCTCTCTATTGTTTTTCTCATTTCAATTTCATTGGTTTCTGCTTTTATCATTTTTTTATTTCAGCATATTATGGGAGTACAAATGTTTAGTTTATATATGTTGCCTCTGTCCCACCCGAGTCAGAGCTTCAAGAGTGTCCATCCTCCAGACGGGGCATACTGAAGCCATTAGGTGTGTGTATATACCTATCCCCTTCTCCCCCCTCCCATATGCCCAACACCTGATGAATGTTACTACTATATGTAGTACATTTTAGTGTTGATCAGTTAATACCAGTTTGATGATGAGTACATGTGGTGCTGGTTTTTCCATTCTTGTGATACTTCACTTAGTAGAATGGGCTCCAGCTCTATCCAGGATAATACAAGAGGTGATAGATCACCATTGTTTTCTGTGGCTGAGTAGAACTTCATGGTATACACATACCACATTTTATTAATCCACTTATGTATTGATGGGCACTTGGCTTGTTTCCACATCTTTGCAATTGTGAATTGTGCTGATATAAACATTCGAGTGCAGATGTCTTTTTTATAGAATGTCTTTTGTTCCTTTGGGTAGATGCTCAGTAATGAGATTGCTGAATCAAATGGTAGTTCTACTTGTAGCTCTTTGAGGTATCTTCATATTACTTTCCACAGAGGTTGTACTAGTTTGCAGTCCCACTAGCAGTGTATAAGTGTTCCTATCTCTCCGCATCCATGCCAACATGTATTGTTTTGGGATTTTTTGATAAAGACCATTCTCACTGGAGATAAGTGATATCTCATTGTGGTTTTGATTTGCATTTCCCTGATGATTAGAGATGTTGAGCATTTTTTCATATGTTTGTTGGTCATTCGTCTATCTTCTTTTGAAAAGTTTCTGTTCATGTCCTTTGTCCACTTTTTGATGGGGTTGTTTGATTTTTTCTTTGCTTATTTTCCTGAGTTCTATATAGATTCTAGTTATCAACCCTTTATTGGATGTGTAGCATGTGAATATTTTCTCCCATTCTGTAGGTTGTCTGTTTTGCTCTCATAATAGTTTCCTTGGATATGCAGAAGCTTTTTAATTTGATTAGGTCGAATTTATTTATTTTTGTTGTTGCTGTGATTGCCTTTGGGGCCTTTTTCATAAATTCTTTGCCTAGGCCAATGTCTACAAGAGTTTTTCCAACATTTTCTTCTAGAAAATAAAATACCTAGGAATATATTTAACCAAGGAGGTAAAATATCTCTATAGGGAGAACAATGAAACACTGAGGAAGGAAATAGCAGAGGACGTAAACATGTGGAAAACCCTATGATGCTTATGGTTTGGAAGAATCAACATTGTTAAAATGTCTATACTATCCAAAGTGATCTATAGATTCAACGCAATCCATATTAAAATACCAACATCATTTTTTGCAGTTCTAGAAAAAATAACTCTATGCTTGGTATGGAACCAGAGAAGACCCCATATAGCAAAAGCAATCTTCAGCAAAAAGAAGAAATTGGGAGGCATCAATTTACCAGACTTCAAGCTATACTACAAGGCTATAGTAACTAAAACAGCATGAGAATGGCACAAGAACAGAGACATAAACCAATGAAACAGAACTGAGAACCCATATATACAACCATCCTTATATAGCCATCTAATCTTTGACAAAGCAGACAAAAACATACACTGGGGAAAGAGAATCCTTATTAAATAAATGGTGCTGGGAAAATTGGATAGCCACATGCAGAAGACGGAAACAGGATCTACACCTTTCACCTCTCACAAAAATCAACTCACAGTGAATAACAGACTTAAACCTAAGGCATGAAATGATAAGAATTCTAGAAGAAAATGTTGGTTTCTGCTTTTATCTTTGTTATTTTTTTTCCTGTTACTTGCTTTGGGTTCAAGTTACTCTTCCCCCCATCCCCCAGTTTCTTAAGGCAGACACTTATTAAAATATATAATTTAAGACCTTTCTTCTTTTTCTATTGAAGTATTTAATGCTTTAAAATTCCCATTAAACAGTGTTTTAGGAGTATCCCACATGTTTTGATGTGTTGTTTTCTCTTACGTTTTTTGCTGTTCATCCTTGCTATGTAGTTCTACAATTGGGAGGGTAACCTCAAGTCAAAGCTAAATGTCAGAGGAAAGAAATATCCAAAAATCTCCCCAATCTATTACTAGTTGTTCATCAAGTTTTCACTTCCCAACCCAATCTGGATGATAATGTCTACTTTTCAGAGTCCTTGGGTAGTTGTTTTTGGCATTATATTCAAGGGTTTTGGGTTGTAACCAGTAGGATAGATGAGCTGTGATAGGCCCACTCCATCTTGGCCAGCTCCTGAAATCCTGTCCCGTTTTGAGATTCCATCAGAGATATTGTAAAAAGCTGCGTGTTGAAAGATACTCATCCTTGTGGGGCTGGGTCCTTGATTTATCTGTCCCCCTCCCACCACAAACACCTGAATAAAGGAAGCAGAAAATGAGACTCAGAATATGTCCTCTGTTCCTAAGGGAAAGCAGCTGCCACTCATGCTTTCAAAAGGAATAGAAATTCCCAGACCGGTTTCAGACTAGGAGAATGATCCCAAGCTGGACTCTGCTCTGGAGAGATCACATTTGAGAAGTTCTTTCTGGCAAAGATAGAGAAGTAAGAGGAAGTTCCTCTGAGCAAGTACTGTCCATCTGTAGCTATCCCAGTCCAACTGGCATCTCTCCTTTATTCATTCTTTTGTTCTTTCCCTCTCTCTTTCTCTCCCCTTATCTCTCTGGAGCACTAATTGGTTACACAGTGGTCTCAGAATTTTTAATTGTATCTCTCTATAATTAAAAATTACTTTGAGTCCTTATCTCATACATACATAAACACACACATACACAAATTATATAATCATAGCAAACCCATCTATAATGCTTACTATGTGTGCTAGCCACTTTTCTAAGCACTTTACCTAATTAATTACTGTAAATCTTTCGGATAAATATGAGTAAAGCTTAATTTTATTCTCATTTCTCAGATAAAAAGTACATATCAAGAGAAGTTCTAAGATTTTCTTCTCACACTCCTTTAAGGCATCATGCATACCTCGGGTTGCATTCACCCCCACTTTTGAGACCAGTGATTTAATCAGCCTATAGGGAACCAAAGGATAATCAGTTTTGCATTGCTTTTTGAATGCCTGCCATGTGTCAGGCACCTTTTTATCACAAACAGGAAACTAAGGTACAGAAAGGTGACTTGCTAAGAAGTTACTGGAACCTACATGGTCACACTGATAGTAAATGGCAGGACTGGGACTTCAAACTTCAGTTGTCCAATTCCTTTTTACCCAAATTCCCCAGAAATGACATTTTCCACAGCCAATCAGGGCCCTATTAATAAAGAAGTAGGGTGTGCTGCTAGAAGGGATGTGGTGGGAATACGGAGCAAGCACATAGGGTTTCAGTCACTGGTGGTAGCTGCCATGAGAGGTGGAAGCTCCAGACCCCTTTGGAGGATCATGAACCTCAACTCAAAAGAGGAAGTTGTCTTCTCCCTTCCTATCTTCCTTCCCAGTGTGTGGCACCAGAGGGACAGGTGGCTTCTCCCCTCACACACCACCTCTTCTTCTTCCCTCTTTCTTCCTGCAAACATCTATCAGCTCTCACCAGCCTCCTCAGGTCCAAGCTGTTCCTTGCAATCCACTAATGAAATTCCTGTTTCTTTTGTAATTGTATTTTAGCATGGTTCATGCTCTGATACCAACCTTAAATCAAATTCTTTGCAGAGAGACTATCACAGGGTGACAAGCTCCTTTCTGCATGTCTCATTACTGAAACATTTATTCAGGGCTTCCTGAATGATATGAATGGCTGCCTTTGAGTGCTGCAATGACTTAATACACTACAACCAAAGGATTTTAATTTCCTCTCCTGGTCTCCTCACTTTGGTTCCTGCCCGAGTTTCTCCCTTATTTTGGATGCATAGCTGTGATGAGGTGGTGGGGCCTCACTTAGGCCTAGAGCCTGGAAAGAGCCTGTTCTAGCCCTGGGTCTAAAGATCACAGAAAGAGCCTTCAGCCTGGGGCCTGTGTGGTTCGCCCAGATTCTGGCCAGCTGGTTTTCCCATTATAGCACCTGCTCTCTCCAAAGGGGACTAAATATAAAACAGAGAAGAAAGCTCTTAGAAAGGGAATGGCACAGTAGGATCTTCAATCTTCTTGGTGGCCCTGGCAAGGAACCTATATCTGTGATACTTTATGAATTTTTGTTCAGCAGTTGAGAATGAAGCCAGACTCATTAGGGACCCTAGACACGAAAACCACCATGCAAAGGTAAGGAGGGTCTGGGGATGACACATAACGCAGAATTCTGGACAAAGACTTGTAGGTTATTACAAGGGGGCAAAGTATTAGTTGGGTGATGAGCATCACAGGATGCCAAAGGGGATTTTTCTTTTTGTTCCAGAATAAGCAACTAGAAGTCGAAGAAGATGACATGAGAGAACAAGTGTTTGTACATTCTAAAAACAGTAAAAAACAATGAGAACCAGACACCTCGTAGAGCTTAATAAGAGACAAACTCTCCTTGCTCAAATGCTACATGTTTATTGAACAGTTTTAACTCAATGACATATAAACCTCAAACGAGGATTTTCTAATCATCTGTCATCAACCCAACTCTGTTAAATTTCCCTTTCATTCTCTTTATTGATATCTCAGGCAAACTCCATAGTTTCCCACTCATTTTTGGTTATTTAAAAATCCAGGCCAGTCCAATTTAAAATGTCCATCTTATCTCCTCTCCTCTTTCCAGCTCAGGATTGACCTGTGGTCCCAGTAACCTATAGGGGAAAGACCCTTTTTCTCTCTTCCTACCCTCCCTCTCTTAGCTCTGGCTTAATTGGGTATTATGAGGTAGAAGTAAGAGAGAGGGCAGGGGTGGTCCTGGGTAGCTGGCCATTGTACATAGAATGACCTTGGAGATGGTAAATTTATGGACAGATCAAGCCACAAGAGATATCCAGAATTCAACTGGGCATCAATTAATTAACTCATTTGATTGTCTCTTACAGATGTAGGAGTTTTGTGGCCTAAGAGATAGGAAGAACAAGGCAGGAGTGCATATAAATATCTTAACCCAGTTACAGGATGCCAAATAAATGCAAAATTCAGTCAAGTGGGTCAGGCATTTGGACTTCCATGAGTGTCCCGGGACCTGGATGGTGTGGGCTTGGTAGTTTACATAGGTAGAGATGCTCCTAAATCTGACATCATTCAACCTTAACAATTGAGAAGGTATCTTCCAAAGCTATTGGATAACCTAATTGTTTTATAAGTGAGGAAGTACTTTTCAGACCCAATAAGATTTAAAATTGTGAGCACTAAATACATAGCATTTATGTATTTATGAGCATTAAATACAAAGTATAATTTTTTTAAAAAGGAATCAGTACAAATTGTTATTTGAGGGGGTTGCATTTCTCAAGGGAATCTGGCCTATTAGAGTAACAGGTCAATCTTGTGACTCTGATTCAAAATGACTGAGTAATTGGTTTGAACTTGTGACTTTAAGTGGAAAGCTTACTAAGTTTTTAGATTTGCATTAATGCATTTAAGAAATCTTAAGTTTTATCTTATTTATTAGTTTAATTGTATAAGAGTTATTCAAGTAGATAGGAAGGCCTTTTGCTAAGTCAGATAATTGAGGAACTTAAAAGGGAAATTAGACATATTTAATAATTTAATGTGTAAATGCAGCTTAAAATATTTGTAAGAGTTAAACTAAGTTTGTAAATGAGACTAAATGTTAATCAAAGACCCTTTAAAAGACAATTGTTAATGACTGCTAGAACTATAAATAGAATAATAATATCTGTAGGCTGAACTTAAAAGCTTCAGAAAGAAATGGATTTTTGAATAAATGGAATATTAATTTCAAAATCAAAGTAACCTCTAAAAAATCTTTTCTGTGCACCCGATCTGGCCTTGACAGCCACCTGTCAGTGTCCTCTTAGCTGCTGCTTCTCCTCTGGCTCACACTGACAGCCCCCCAAAGCCCTCTATGTGGCAGGTCTCTGAATGCAGCCTTTTGGGGACGCTAGCTGGGAGTGAGGATGGGTGAGGAAGCTCCTAATTCCTTAGCTCTCCAACATGGGACAGCTACCTCTGACTTGATCTCTTCCAAAGACTTTCTGCAACTTCTGGCAGTTGATGCTGCCTCACCTGCAGCTCAGAACACATAGTTGGGGGTAATAGCAAGATGCTTACACCTTGTCCCTTCTGCAGTGTCTACATAGTCCATCGGCAATGCATGCACCCCTACTGTGACCAATCGTGGGAATGCAGCCTGTTCTACCACCACCTCGCCTTACCTTCATGTTCATTGCTCTCTCTTCCCCAGCTTAGATAGGTTCAGGGGCCAATAAGCAAGTCAGCACCTTGAGCAGGTGCCCAATTTGGGAATGAGATATCACTTCTCCTTTCTTGCAGGTACCTACAATTTCAACAAGTGATTTCCTTGGGGCTTCTTCACTTAGTTTGGGGGTAGGGAAAATACCCCACAAATTTATGACTCATGGCTTCAATAATTCCCTTAATCCCTTTCTACAATCCTCCAGGTTTTTAAATAACTAAAGTTGGTGGGTGGGTGGGTACTATATTGTTGGTTCATGTTAGCAAACTGGTCTGGCTCTCTCTTAATCACCTGAGAGAGGCATCTGGCCATTGCTGGAGGCCATCTTTACTATGCACCTCTTTTTTCTCTCTACATCTTGAAATCTGGTTGCCAATTCTTTGAGTAGCATGAAACATCCCAGTTAGAATCCTTTAGCTGAATTTATATTCTCATCTCTTAGCTAAAACCAGCACCACAGAAGCAGAGAATGAGATGATGTGAGGATCCAATTCTGATCTTTTCCAAGGACTACTCACAGTCATTTCTTGGAAACCTGAAGTGTTACCATTAAGTAGAATCATAGATATCACTGACCACGTAATTAGACCACACAGGTTTTGGGGGATCATACATAGGCACGTCTAGTGTTTGAACCCTGAAAGGAGATCTGATTGCTAGATCAGACTCAGGTAAAGCCAGCAAGACTTCTTTTTTAAGCATTTCTGGAATTGCCTTATCACTCAGAGGAAACTGTTGAAACCTGCTGTTGTTGCTGAACAACATTCTGCTGCTTTGTTTTACCAGTCCTCACCTGAGTTCAGAGCTGCAGCTGGATACTGGGGCCCGATGCTGTTATGCACAGGGATTCCGAGAAATCTGCTTTCTTCTCATTTCAGATTCTGTTTGTACCTTCCATGGGCAGCATCTTTAGTACACTTCCCACTCTCCTCTTCCCCCATGACAATTAGGCATTACCGGGAATGGAAACAGTGACTAATAGCACATATATTTAGTGAGCACTTATTTAGCGCTAGTGTTGTTATAAGTGCTTTGCATATGCTGACTCATTCAGTTCTCGCAACCACTTCAAGAGGTAAGTACTATTATTATCCCCATTTTGTAGATGAGGAAATTGAGGCACAGAGAAGTTAAGTAACTTAGCCAAGTTTTCACAGCTAATGAGGGGAGGAGCCAGGATTGGAATCTAAGCCTTCTAAAGCCACCAAATTACTTAGATCTAGTAGTCGCCATACTTTGTCAACACATTACACCCCAGTCTCAGAAGTAATTGACCTTTCTCTAAAGCTAGGGTGTCTATAGACAATCCGCTTGGCTCAAACATCTTCAGAAAATCCCATATGTGTAAACTGAAATTTACCAATAAGAATAAAACAAGTCTTCCTCATTTTACAATCATAATACTCCTTATAACAGAAAGAGTCCCCCCAAATGCACTGAAAATGTGATTTCATTCACCATAATCTAATTTGGCCACAACTTTTCCAGAAAGAGTAGAAGTTCTCTTTCCACAGAAAGAGGAAACTCTGGGGTGAGGTCTCACAGCAAGTTGCTGTGGAACCAGAGAATCAAGTTTAGAGACAATCCAAGTTCAGTTAATTGTGGGTGCATTTAAGAACTTTCTGCCAACAGTGTAAGACAGGAGGGAAGACATTTAAAAATGCTATTTTTTGGTAAAGAAAAAATTCCAGGATATTATGTTGTCTAGTTCTTTTAAAACCTAGTTCTTTCTTTAATATTTCACGTGGGAAAGCTGAGAGTTTTGTGAAGTTAATTAGTTCAAATACAATGCCAAGTCATTGAAACTAATTTGTCACTTTCACTTGGGTACTTTCACCACTGTTTTGGAACAGGAGTTAAAGAAACGTGGGCCAAGAACTTGTTGAAATCCAAGAGAGATTTTGTGAATTGCGTTTAGATTTTGTGAATTGGCAGTCAGAAGCCTTTTGTTGAGGTTGAACATAGTCAGTAAAAACTCCATAACATGTTCAGAAAGTCTAAGGTGAAAAGAAAACATATAGATTTTAAAAATAAGTCTAGGGTGGAGGTGAAGGGCAGGGGCAGGATTAAAGGGCATGTTAAAAAAGAACTTTTTAGTAGTAAGGGTGTTGAATATGGTGGTTGCTTAACTAGAGGAGCTGGAAGAAATTTATGTTTACTTCTGACAAGAAACATGGCAATGGAGCATTTGATTCTTGTGTTGACATGCGATTGAGGTAGGCTGGTGCAGACCCTGAAGCTAGGCTCCTAGATTTGAATCCTGCCTCTGCCACTTACTAGCTGTGGGATCTCAGGCAAATTTCTTGACCTCTCTGCCTTAGTTTCCTCACCTGTAAATTGTAGATAAACTTTTAAGGTTGTTGGGAGGATTTAATATGCTAATGCATATAAAGTGCTTACAATAGTGCGTGGCATATAATAAACTATGCAAATAGGTAGCTGTTACTATTGCTGATTTTTTTTTTTTAAATCATGGTGGGATTGCCTTTGAACATCTCTAGCAGTGGCATAGATCCTGACCTGTTGAATGTTTTAGAATCGCCCATCTGATATCACAGGCATGTGCTACAGCTGATAGTCTCATGCGTAGTCCAGCTCTGGGACTTTAGACTTCTGCATGCTGCTTTCTCTTCCCTGGGGCTTCAAGGCGAGACACATGCTTCCTAGATGGACTCAGTTACTCAGGACTTCGGCACCCTCTAGTGCATGATAAATGTTGATGCTTTCAAGTTCCCCTCGGCATCTCAGAAAATTGGAGCAACCCTGAGCAGAACATTGTCTCACCATTCAGGGCTGCAGGGAAAACCTGTGGCCTTGCCTAGGATAGACCTCATAGGACCAACTGTGAGATCTCAATGTACATCTAAGATCTCGAACTCTTCATTGTTAGCTGCAGCAGCAGCTAGCAAGAAACTCTGTGTCTGTGATCGGTTTTCACTGCCAAGTCCTTTCTCCATGTTACTGACAATGTGGGGGAGACACTATGGTCGCGTGGCAGCCTGTGAAGGTTATACCAGCAGCCACACCCTAGGAAAATGCTGCAATTAAACAAAATCTGTGTCCTGCTCAGGCAAAGATGTGAGTGAATTTAACGTGGGAAACATGAGTGAATATAGGACTTTGGGAGTTTAGAAAGGAAGAGACCGAAGAGATTGGTTCTCTTTCAGATCATCATAAAAGGTTATATGAAGGAGGCAACCTTTCAAGAGCTGTTTATACGACTGAAAAGAGAAGAATTGTTTACTGTAGAGTGGGCAGGGTGGGGAGGGCAGAGCCCGAGGTGTAGGTGGACCGAGAGAATGAACGGTGCCTTGACGTCACGTGGTGAGACACCATGTTCCTGAATACCCTCTCTACCTCTTCCCTGTGCTGGTCCTCAGTGGCATCAGAGGTGAAAGGAAATGTTGGGGTGGGTTAGGGGAAGAGTGAAGGGCCGCTTTCCGTTTACTGCTCTCCTAGGATTAAAGAGCGGGAGAGAGAATGGCCAGACTCAGGCATATCTGCCTGGAGCTGAGAAGGGCTCCTGAGGAGTTGAGTTGGTGGGTAGGGTCCCTTCTGGCCTGGATGCTTTCTGTGAATGATTTTCCTTCCTGTGAATGACAACTGCCACTCACCCACTGGGATGTGCCGCCTACACCACGTATACCTTGATAAAAGGTGCGGTGTAGAGGTGAGGCAGTTAACAACTGTTGCTTTATCTACACACCTGGACTGAGGACGATGTTGCCAATGTGTCTATCCTTTCTTCTTTACTGCCATTTTGGCAACATTCACTGACTCCATAAGAAACACTGCATTTTCCTGTGTGTGTGTGTGTGTGTGTGTGCGTGCGTGTAGAACATGGGTATTAAAACTTAGCCATATATCATCAATTCTAAGATGCAGGGCTTTTTATTCACATTTTCCCATCTCTGAAATTGAGATGCTTCTTACAGATATTAATAACATTGTGTTTCATAATTGGAGGCATTTTTTATTTCTTTTGTAGTACATAAAGTAATAAAATTGGAATTCATCTTATAATTGTTGATATCTTGATGGAAGTCTGGTAGTATGAAGCATTTTTTCACTTGCATAAACCCAAATCCCTTCCAGAAGTCTGCTTTACCCAATACCACCCCCAATTTTCCAAATGCAAAATGTATTCTTCTGAATTATTGCAACTCAAATGTAAAGCATTAATATTTGCAGTGAACGCCATGGTGACCTGCCCAGATCACTCTCTCTAGGACTGGAGATGTTGGTCAATAGCTCTCAGATGAAAAGCTGCCTCCCAAAAACCTCATCCCCATCCTATAGTCAGGCTACATCCAATGGCTGGTTGATGTAGAGGTATAAAGACTTGGCCCCTTTCCCCATTTGGGATCACTTTGAAGGGCCATCCAACTGCAGAGCTTTCTGTAGGACTGCGAGGCCTTTGTTACACCGATTTTCAGTTCGACTTCTCCCTTCGCCAACTATGCTTCCTTTAATCCCCTGCATGCACGGCTCCATCCCAGAGCCTGCTTCTCAGGGAAGTCAGCCTGAGACAGTTGGCACCAGGAGAAGCCCAAGAAACTCTTAACACGGGATTCTGAAGCTGCAGCCGCTGCTGGCGGACCAGCAATGGGATCAAGCTGTGGTCACTATACCACGTAAGCCATATTCACCAGCAGGGGTACAAATAGGGAGTGAAGGGACCCTAGAATGGAAAGGAGGTGTGGAAGAGGGAGAGGAAGAATATCAGTTGGAGCCTCAAGAACAACTGCTGTGGCAGTGGCTGTAGTTTATGCCTCTAACCTTCCTCGTATTAGTTCCAACCAGGAAAAGAGGCCCAAGAAAATCCTGGAGGAGCTTTTCTCAGAACCTACGATATGAAGCAAGCAGATACAGACAGCACAAGGAGTGGACTGTAGTGGATGCCGTGGTGTAGCTCCCAGTTCTCCCCTCCGGGACTGAAGCACTCATTGTCCCTGCTGCTGGGTCTATGATAGGCATTATTATTATTATTATTAGCTATCATGTCTTCATTCTAAGGCACAGAATTACTTTTTTACTTCTCTCAGCCAGGCCAGGCAGAGTTTATGTCTTTTTCTGCAGAACGGAATAAGGTTTCTTAATCTTCTCAGTAGTGAAATCTCAGGAAAGTATTCTAAATGAATTTTCAAAATTCTTATTCATCAAAAGACACAATTAAGATAGTGAAAAGTCAGCGCACGGGTTTGGAGAAAATATTTACAATGCATATATTTGACAAATGATTCATATAAGAATATATAAAGAACTCTTACAAATTAATAAGACATGAAATAAATAAAAAAAATCAATAAGACAAAAAACCTAGTCAACTCAATAGTCAATTCAATAGAAAAACAGGCAAAAGATCTGAAAGGAACATACTGACTAGAAGGGCTAAAATGGAAGATACTAAGTGTTGGTAGGATCTAGAGCAACTGGAACTCTCTATAGTGCTGGTGTTAATGTAAGATAGTATATTCATTTTGGAAGATTGGCCGCAACTATTAGGCTGGTGCAAATAATTTCAGTTTTGGACTGTGAATTTTAAATCATTATAACTAGGCTCAAATACATCTTTATTAATCAAAATAGGAACCATTACAATCAACACATTTTTGCCAATGAGAAATAAGTTTGTTTATTCCTGTAGCATAAAAATCCGTGCTTCGGGATTTGATGAACTCTTGAAAAGCATTTTCTGAGTCTTGCCGGTTGTGGAAGCGTTTTCCCTGCAAAAAGTTGTCGAGATGCTTGAAGAAGTGGTAGTCAGTCAGTTGGTGAGAGAGGTAAATATGGCAAATGATGCAAAACTTCGTAGCCCAGTTCATTTAACTTAAGAAGCTTTGGGTCAGGCGTTGTCGTGGAGAAGAATTGAGCCCTTTCTGTTGACCAATGCCAGCTACAGGCGTTGCAGTTTTTGGTGCATCTCATTGATTTGCTCAGCATACTTCTCAGATGTAATGGTTTCACTGGGACTCAGAAAGCTGTAGTGTATCTGACCAGTAGCAGACCACTAAACAGTGACCATGATCTTTTATTGGTGCAAGTTTGGCATTAGGAAGTGCTTTGGAGCTTCTTCTCAGTCCAACCACTGAGCTGGTCATCGCCAATTGTCATAAAAAATCCACTTTTTGTTGCATGTCACAATCCAATCAGGAAATGGTTTGTTGTTGTTTACAAAAAGAGAAGATGACACTTCAAAACAACGATTTTTTTTTTCGGTCAGCTCATGAAGCACACACTTATTGAGCTTTTTCACCTTTCCAATTTGCTTCAAATGCTGAACAACCATAGAATGGTTGAGGTTGAGTTCTTTAGCAACTTCTTGTGTAGTTGTAAGAGGATCAGCTTCCATGATTGCTCTCAACTGGTCATTGTCAACTTCCGATGGCCAGCCGCTGTGCTCCTCATCTTCAAGGCTCTTATCTCCTTTGCAAAACTTCTTGAATCACTACTGCACACATGTTAGTTAGCAGTTTCTGGTCCAAATACGTTGTTGATGTTGTGAGTTGTCTCCGCTGCTTTATGACCCATTTTGAACTCGAATAAGAAAATCACTCGGATTTGCTTTTTGTCTAACATCATTTCCATAGTCTAAAATAAATATAAAATAAAGAGTAAGTAATATGTCATTAGCGAAAAACATAAAGGGAGAAATGTGCATTAAATGATGTATAACTTAACCACATTTATTTAAGAATATACTCCAATATCAAATGGTAAACTTCAACAATGTTAAACTGCATTAACTTTTGCACCACATATACTTAAGCTGAGCATATGCATCTCCAAAGATCCATCAGTTCCACCCTAGGCATATACGAAAAGAAATGCATGCATATTCTTACTGAAAAATATTTAAGAATAGTCATAGCAGTGTTATGTATAATAGCCAAATAATGGAAAAAATGGAAATCAGCTAAATATCTGTCAACATCAGAATGGATAAACACATTGTGGTATAATCACACAGTAAACACTATGCAGTCATGAGAATTAATAATCAATAACTGCATATAACAATGAATCTCATAAACTTAATATTGAGAGAAAGAAGTCAGACACAAAACATACATACTGTTGAATTTAATTTTTATCAAGTGCATATCTGCCAAAATTAATCTATGCTATTAGAAGTGAGATGCTGGCAAACTTGGAGCAAAATATTGACTTCTGGGTGCGGGTAATGTTATATGTTTTGTTCTGGGTATTGGTTATGGATATGATCATTTTATGAAAATTCATTGAATTGTATACTTATGTATGCTTTTTTTGTATGTATCTATACTTTAATATAAACAGTTAAAAAATATATATCATTTACACGTATATAACTCCTACTAGCAAACTGTATTTCTTTGGCTTCTGGGAGGCTCACATCTTGTAGAAGCAAGGTGGAAGCTGAATTATATTAAGTATCATCATCATCATCATCATCATCACCACCACCAAAGGAAGAGGTATAAGAGGTTGGTGTGTGTTTGGGGGTGGGGTGGGAGGACCATATCAAAGGGAAATAGAAAGTTGAAGGGAAAGATTTTGAATCTGTCCTTGAACTCTGTGATTTGTTCTCATTTCTTAGGCCTACCTGGGTTTCTCTAGGCTCTGAAGCACCAAACCAAGGGCTTATTTTGGCTGATGTCATTGACATATGCAAATAGGCAAAAACTTTCCCCCCACCTCCCAAATATATTAACAAAGCTGAATTATAAGCAGCAATTCATTTTTATCAACACTTGGAGCTTGATAGTGTGGATGATGATGATGATGACAGCATGTTGATGAGCTTATATACTAGGCATGGCTGTGAGTTGGGGAAGGGAGAAATACCTAGAGAAGGTGCCCTTGGAGATGATTGTTGCTGTAGATTCCCTCTTCTCTGCTTTTGCTGTCTTCATCCCCTTATCAGAAGCCTGTGTCAGATCTTCTTAGTTATTGCCCCACCAAGGAACTGGATACTATCCTTCCTCTCTATCCCCAAGATTTCTGCTTTCTCTAACTCCTATTTATACATTAAAATACGACATAAATGTGATAACAGTTATCAGTGGCCAAAAGCTGAAGTGCCAGTCTTTTGACAAGACTTCTGCAGAGGCCTTGCATCAACCCACAGATGCTACAGGGCACCTTCTGACCCAGGCATCAGCCACACTTTTATTTATATTATCTTCATGCATGTGACCAATGCTATTGACTGTCTCAGTAGTTTATTTCTAAAAAGTGTATCTCTAAAAGACTCTGTCAGCACATTTTTTTAGGATCTAAGTGCTAGGCCAGGAAAAATAGGTCATTTCCTTCCTGTTGAGCCCAGGGCCTAGAGGCAGCTGCTGTTATGTGAACATCAGAACAAAGCATGTCATTGGTGGCTCCATTAACCCATTGGATTCCACAAGAGCAGCCATCAGTATCCTTAAAGTGTTACTTTGAAAATGACTAATCCATTAGAGCATATTCCTAATGAAGAGTTCATGATTAGGAAGAAGAAGAAGAAGAAAAAGGAGGAGGAGGAAGAGAAGGAGAAGGAGGGGGAGGAGGAAGGGAAGGGGAAGGGAGAGGGGGAGAGGGAGAAGAAGAGGAGAAAGAGGAAGAAGAAGAAACTGGTTAGTTCCTTTTCTATATGAAGTCATACTCTCAAATGCATCTGACTTGGGAAAAATATCACATAGATACCACCATACCTGCATTACTCTTTCCAAAGCATCCCTATTACTTATCTGTCAGCCTAATACCCCAATCCCACCACAGAATTTCTATGATATCCATCATCTTTTTGTGTTTCCCTTTCATGCATGGCCCAAATGCTGGAAATTAAAAAAAAAAACATACTTGTTCTTTTAATGAATTTAATTCAATGAGTGAAAATTTTCATGGTCTCTCACTCAGATATTTATGAAACCATTGTTGAAAATAGAATCCTATACTAGAGCCTGGACCAGACATAACAGGGTAATATCCTGGCAAGAGCACTGGCTTAGGCATCATGAGGCTTGAGTCTAGTCTTGTCTCCTCTTCTCATTAGTGACGTGATCTTGGGCCAGTCATTTCATGTCATTAGATTTTAGTTCCTCATTTGAAAATCGGGGAAAATTCTATCTACTGTATCTCACATTTTTTGAGAATGTCATGAGGCATGTTCATACTTTTCCCACCGTGCCCTAGATCCTTTACTATCACTTCTGTCTCCATCACTTGCTAGGGAGAGAGTGATTATAGCTAAGAGGAAAAGAGAGAACTAGGAAAATCTAATATTAATCCTTCTGCTCTATTTCCAGGCAGGGTCATTCATTAAATTAAAGTTTGAATTTTAATTCTAAACAGTATCATCCCAAGGGAAAGTAAAAAAGGAAAGTTCTTTTTTGTCTCTAATTTTGCTTGTTAAAGAACAGAGACTTAACCTAGTCATTCCCCATAGTAATGGGAATTTAGGAATTCATATGCTTAGAGTCACATCCTTCCCTTGACATCCCAAATATCCATAAACATAAGCCGTCCTGGTCTCCATAATAGGAGAGACTTGAAATGAGGCTTATGTGAAGTAATTGGTAAATTATATTATTTGAAACTTTCAGGGCCATGAATTCCCTATATTTTAGGATGCAGTGTGCTGCTGTGATGTAACATTTATTTTAATGGCCCCAGAAATGCACTGAGCAATAGTGCAGCAAATTAACACCATCTTCCTGCTTGCCTGAAACTGTAAGAGGCAATTTGAACCACATTTGGTGTTTATAATTATTTTGTAATCCGATTTGTAGAATTGGAGCAATTATTGGATATGTAGACAACCTATAAATCTTAATAAGAGATTTTGAATTTTTTTTTTAGAAGATCCACATACCCACTTGGTCACTAGAAGACGGAAGGGAGAATATTTATCTAACTGTTTCTGATTTGATTCTTTTTGACTGTCAGGGGAAAGCAGCAGAGGGATTCATGAGAGTAAAAGTGAAAGAAGAGAGAGATTCTACTGTATACTCCTGTCAGGAATAAAAGTTCATTCCTGAGGTTCACTTTGGTCATCAAGACTTGTGATCATTTTACCCATTGTAGACTACACTTGGCCTTCAAAAAACTTAGCTCAACTGAAGTCCATCCCAGAGTAGCCTCTGATAGGGGGTTGCCTTCAGAGATGATTAAACCTTTCAGTAGCTTCCCATGCTGGGATGGCAGAACAACCAGATAAAAGCACCACAGATCACTGAGTCTTCACCCTGAGGGCAGTCATTCTATAGAATTTCCCAGTACTGCAGCCACCTTTGCAAAAGGAGCAAATATATCTTCATTATGTTAAGGTTCTAAAATTTGGGAGGTTTGTCTGTTATAGCAGCATAACCATATTAGTCAGCTCAGCTGCCATAACAAAATACCATAGACTGGGTGGCTTAAACAACAGAAGTTTATCTTCCCACAGTTCTGGAGGCTGGGAAGTCCAAGATCAAACTTCTGGCTAATTTGGTTCCTGGCAGATGGCCACCTTCTCACTGTATCCTCATACTGGAGACAGAGAGCTCTGGTGTCTCTTTCTCTTCTTATAAGCATGTTCATCCCATCATGAGATTAATCCTCTCACCCTCATCTGAACCCATTTATCTGAACCCAATTATCTTACAAAGAAAAGGGCCCTATCTCTAAATATCATTGCATGGGAGATTAAAGCTTCAACAAGTGATTCTTGCCAGAGGAGGACACAATTCAATTCATAGCAAAAACCTAGCCTATCCTGGTTAATTAAGCAATGATTCTGGGATTTCTTAGCATCTTTATGCCACCTTACTAGGATTCATGATCATTTTAACATCAGTTTTATCTCTATAAATGTTATCCTATCTTTTTTGCTATACCGGAAATGACCTCAGTGGGACTTTCAGCATCATGCCCAAAGAGGCATATCATTTACTATCTACTAAGGTTTCTAATGCCCCTAATACCTGACTCTCTGAATTCATCTATCATGCCTCCTCATCTTTCATCTGTGTTCTACTCTGAGTGAAGGAATGGTAGGACAAGCATGTCTAAGCATTGTATCTTTGTCTCCTCCTCTCTCTATAAGCAACTAGGATGGAAAGATGGGTTTTCCACTTTCGTTTCTTGTCTAGCAGACTTCTCCTATGTCACATCTTTCTTCTTTCCAGGGAGGCTTTTGTTTTGCTGTCTTCTCCTGGATCATAACAGCGGGCACAAAAAGAAAAACTGGCTCATGATAAAGGAAAATAGAAATATGTTATCTAAGTTTCCACTATGTGTTGTTATGTATAATTATTTTATGAATGGTATATTCACCACTAGGTGATGAGGTACATGAGGAGAGGGGTTGGCTCTATTTTCCTCATATTACATCCCTATGACCAGCATATTGTTTAGCACACCTAGCACAGAAAAGGAGAGCTATACTAGCCCTCAGAATGGAGTTGGGTTCACACCAGGTGGGCGTCCTTGACCCCCACATGTCTCTCTCTCCTCTCCAGTGTGTCCTCCACACTTCTCCTTCAAAGCTTGTGTTGAAGGCTACTTCCTCTGTGATGCCCTGGATTAGAATAAATAGCACATAGCAATTAGTGTGGTGACACTTATTTCATTCTACCTTGACTTAATTGTTTCTATGACTATTTCCCTAACTAGTTATAGAGGCAGATCTCAGCACATATTATTTACCTTCATATATTCCTCCTCACCTGTGATGGTTAATTTTAGGTGTCAACTTGACTGGATTGAGGGATGCCTAGATGGCTGGCAAAACATTATTTCTGGGTGTGTCTGTGATAATAATATCGTATTTGTTCTGTCTCTCTGACTAGTACATCCTCCTTACCACCCTCAATGGTGCCTAGATCACTGACTCTAGTAGGTATTTGATAAACATTTGTTGAAATAAAATGAATTCCCACTCTCATTTTTTCTCTTCTCTGGCTTCTTATAAATAGAACCTGAAGAACTCTGTACTGTTTTTATATGAATTTTTATTGTGTCTATAACAACATCTTTGATCTGTTTGCCAGCCTAACATGTGAAGATGTCTAGCATAGTTCTAGCACAAGAAGGGCTCAGCAAATATTCTGTGCTGATAAATGGATAATGAGACACACAGGGGACAAGGAACTTGCCTCGAGTCCCACAGTGGCCAATGGAAGCTGAACTTCTTGTGTGTATGTTAGGTTTCAATCCACATATCCTCCTCTCTTAGCATTCTTTAGTTCAGCAAGCATTTATTTAGCTCAGCTGTACAGAGAGTAATGCTAACAAAGACAAATTCATGAAATTGGTTCTGTAAGAGTGCTTGGCCTGACTCTGTTCCATAGCCAGATACTGGACCACCAGCCATAGCCAGCTACCTTGTAAATGCAGGACTCCATTACAAGGGGTTCAGACAAGAAAGTGACTCCTCCACATGCATACAACACAGATGATGGATCTGCAACATTGCTTTTGTAAAAGAACCGATCTTCTTCCTATGAAATTCATTACATCCCCAATAAAAGCATTAGCTGAAAATCCATTCTACTACTTATTAATTTACCTTAAGATGGCTTACTCCCTATAGTACTGTGTAAGTTTGGTCTTTAAACTTGTGTCTGAATTATCAAAAGAGGCTCTCACTGGTCTCTGTGCAAATGGTCACACCATCCTCCAATCTATCCTCCAAAATGCCTCCAGAATTATCTCTGAAAAACAAACAAGCAAGCAAAAGACTTCATGCATCTGATTATGAAAGCAACTCCACTAATGGTGGAAAATGCAGGACCCCAGGGCTGGGAGGAAATGTCAAGGGGACCTAATTTGGCCTCTCACCTCATGCTACCTGATGGACACTCTGCAATGACAGGAAACTCTACTCCCTGAGGTAGCCCAGCTTTGACCAAAAGTTACCGCTGCTGTTTGTTTGTGGCAATAAATAGAACATAATGCTTGAGGTTGAAATGACTTAGAATAACTCAGAGTCTGTGCTGTATCTTTTACTTTGAACGATGAATTGTATTCCAATTCACTGAGGATGGAGGCTCACGCTACATGATATGGACTCTCAAGTAGGAAGCTACTGGTTTTGGTCCACAACCTGTCAGCTCCCCTCTTTCTGCTTATCAATCCCTGCCCTACTCCCTGGTGAGAACTGTACTTCTCTCCCCTCCTCTCTTGGCCCTCCCTTCCCGTGCCCCACCCCCACCCTCCCCACCTTACCCGTTGCCTCCTGCCTCTCTTTTGGCTCTGGGACGGCAGGCCTGATGGCATACTTAAGTCATCTTTCCGCTTCACTGCCATCTGAATTTAGACCCTGACCAAATCATACTGCACGGTATCGTTGACAGAGCTCTACAACGGTGTGCAGGACTTTAGCAACCACTAAGTGCTCTCCGTAGAGAGAGGCTTTGTTTAAATTCAATAGCAAATGTAAACGTGGCCTCAGAATCAGGCTAAAAGGCCTCAACAGTGTGACTTTGGTGGCTAAAAATGTCTTGGATATGGCTGGAAAAGTACCACAGAGTCTTTAGAAAAGTTATTAAGAATATTTATCTGTGAGTATTTATGGGCTTATAAATATTTTGAATGATCATAAAAATTATTCTTCCTGGAAGCCTAGGGAGAATAGATGACTACAGCTATTTTTCTCATTTTATAGACATATACATCTACTCTGATCCTTTATCTAGAATTCTAGAATAGTTGCTACTTCCATCCTCATGAATGCAGTATTTTTTCTGCCTAGCAAACCGCTGAGCTATGTAATTCCTCAACCAAGAATCTTCAGTATAAGAACCTAACATGTGCAGGGCAGAGTAGACACTCAAAACCATGTTAAGAAAATGAATGATTGATGCCTATACTCCTTCACACAGGGATAGCCAAGATCACAGACAGCTCAGAGGACAGTGTTTCTATGTTTTATGATACAAAATGTGCTTTTAGCTTTTTAGTTGCCTTTCATTCTTTAGCATGTTCACAAGTACTTCATCTGGTTAAGACAAAGCCCATGCAAAAATACTCCATCAAGGAAGACAGCATTCTGCTTTGAATCCGGTGCTTACAGACAGTGAGATACCTAGGATTGGTGCTCAGTCTCCTAAGCCTGCTGTCCTGCTGCTCATGTACCAATAACTATGGTACTGTCCCACAGATGGTGTGGAGCAAGGAGCCCTGGTGTCTATTCTTTGACCGTGCTTTTGTCCTTCGTAACATATATGACATTAGGTGTCATCCACAGAACTCCATGATGATTGACAAGGCTATCTGGGATTTTCCAGAGAGCAGTCATTGAAGCTCTCTTCCCTCTTATCACCCCTGTCCAAGTCTTGCTTTTCCCCTTCTTGGTGCTCAACAGCTGTCTCCAGAGGCAGAGCAGTCAGCTACTTTCTTGAAGCTCTGCTTAAAATTTTGCGTAGGAGGAAAGGGTTGTACTAAAATAAGTTTTGGGTGTTATCATTACATATGTTTCTTTATCTTGCCTCAACAGGACATACTATTTACTAAGCACTTTATGCATGTTAATTCTTTTGTCATAACCAACCCTATTACATACAGATAGTATAATTAATATCTCTGTTTTACAGACTCAGAAACCAAGGTACAGAGAAATTAAATAACTTGTCAGTGGTCACATAGCTAGTAAGTGTAGCTGGGATTTGAACTCAGGAGGGCTGGTCTAGAACCTTTGCTTTTAATCTCTGTGCCATGCTGCCTCTTTGAGGGATGATGGGAGTTTGGTTATATCTCGTATTTATAACTATCCCTAACATTGGAGCCATTTATGACTTTTCTTATTTTCTTTGCAATGGTCTTCATTCTTCTCTTCTGAGTTAGGCAAACTACATATGAGAACTTGATTACAGCATTTAAAAGGAATATCATAGTAAACCCACTATCAGGTGTGAAAGCCTTCTCTGGATGGCCTGATCTGGCAAAGTAGCTGATTGTACTTTGCATAAGGCCAACGGCCACAAATAGAAGGGCATGACTAGGTGTCTCGGTTCTCTGGTTCTGGATTTATTTTCAGGAGGAAAAAAAGGTAGATCCCGATCTGTTCAACCCTGCTGCCTGTTTTCCAGCCCCACTTACCAGTCGGCTCCTTCTCTTCCAATCTGTCTCTCCTTTTATTAGAAGCAGGTTCCTGCCCCTCCTGGCCAGAGTGGCCTTCATTCTGTTTGGGATACTTCTCTCTGCTGTATCATAGTTGGTTGCCAGATCCTCACTGCATCCCTGCTCAAAGGAGCCTGCCCAACAGGCAGCTCTGCCTTCTCCATTCTTAAGATCTCAGAATGTGCAGCCAAGCACACTGGTGCAAAAAAAAAAAAAAAAAAAAAAAAAAAAAATCCTCACATTAAGAATAGGTATGTAGTGGGTGGATATAATGGTGGGTAAAATAGATTCTAAATAATATTTTAATTTTGCTTCCTTGTAACTTGTTAACTTTGAATGAAACAGTAATGAGAATCCCTCACTCCCTCACTTGGAAAGCATGATCATATGGCCACCAACAAAACTGCGCCACACCCAGGCAGTGAATGGACTATGCAACTGGCTTATGCCCCTGCAATGCAAGTGCATTAAAAAGAAAACAAACAGCAAGAATATCAATACTGTATTATTATATTTCTTCTTTGTTCCAGGCATTTCTATATACATTTCTACTTTAATCCTCATAATAATCGTATGAGGTAGGTATTACTGTTGACATATTACAGATAAGCAAAGTTATTATTGAGTTTAAGTAGCTGTTCAGGGTTATAGTGTTAGTTGATGATAGGCAAGATTTGAACCTGGGATTTTGACCTTCATTATAGCAATCTCTTGGATTCACAAATAATTGTTCAAGCAAGTTCCAAACTTTGCAACTGGGTTTATTATAAATGCTCTCCAATTAGATAACCTTTTTAAAATAATTATTTTCCATGAAGACTAGACTAATAAAATATAATCAGTGAATAAACTACCTGATTAATTTTATCCTTCTCAATTTCAGATACGCTTTTATAGAACTCTCTTTGTCTACCAAACTGACTTTCATGATTAAGTGCAACACCACTGGGCTGCTCTGGTTCAGAGCCTGTTATTTGCTATGCTCCTAATCTGGAGCATCATCTATATTGCGTTTTTTTTCTACTTTGTATATTGGGATTTATGCCAGAAGGTCTTTGAAGGATGATTCTACTAGCTTTCTTTGGAGACCATTACCTTGCCAATGTCCCTTG
Source organism: Cheirogaleus medius (assembly GCA_008086735.1). Lineage (NCBI taxonomy): Eukaryota > Metazoa > Chordata > Mammalia > Primates > Cheirogaleidae > Cheirogaleus > Cheirogaleus medius. The sequence continues at coordinate 4,172,437 of VBSM01000662.1, forward strand.
CCTTTACAGATATTCTTCCTGATCCAATCTCATACATTTTATCTTCGTCCAATGTCAGATTTCTACTTGCATGGGCTATTGTAGTAACCCCTTACGTGGCCTTTCTGCCTCCAGTTTCTATCCTTTCATGTTATTGCTTTTGCTCAACCTCCCCAGCCCCATATGCTATGCCTATAAAATAGTCTAAATTCCTTACTACATATTTCAAACTCGTGCAATTCTGGCTCTAATATAATTCTCTAGATACATTGCCTTCTACTCCGCCTCAAGATATTTGTTCTAACTGAACTGGCCTCTGCTGCTCCCAGGACATGTTTTATAGTTTCCTTTTCTCAGCCTCTTGCCATATGCTAGGCCTTTGATGACCCTGTCTCCCTCTTCACCTGGTGACATCTGTCCCTTCTTCCTGGCCCAGCTTGGATTCTGCCTCCTTCGTGAGACCTTTCTCAAGCTTTGCAAGTCCACATAGTCTCTTCTTCATTTCTACTTTCATTCTGGATTTTTTACCATTATAGCATTTAATAGTTTCTGCCTTGACTTATAGGTGCTTATAAATGTATGAGTCTGTCTCACCATTCTGTAACTTCCCTGAGGAAGGACTATTTCTTATTCATAGCTGTATCCCCTGCAGAGCTTAGTACAGCACCTTGCTAATAATAGGTATTCAGTAAATGTTTGACAACTTAAATATATTCCAATAAAGTTAGTTTCTGACTGTGTGACAAAGGTTATGAAATCATTAAAAACTGGCTGTTTAAGAAGTAAGAGCTAAAATTATTTTTAGATTCTTACGTTGTACTGACAGAATTGTATGTTTGATCAGATGCTTTCTTTAATGTAATTTCTTCTGAAACACCAAATGTCTTCATGCAAAGGAACTTGCAGTAATCTTCTCCTTATTTTAGATGTCATACTTTGCCTGCTTACTTGATGAGTACTTCAGCAGCCTTTGAATAAAAGCAAAATAACTTGACTTGAATAACCTGAAACAAGTCCATTCTAATGCTTTGTTATGATCTTGGCTTATAGAAACTATGAGTTATTCTCTCATGGTAATAGGATTCTCTAAACTGTCACTGAGATAAAATTCATTTCACAAAATTTATTATTGGGGGCCTTTAATATTCACTCTTTGCCTTTCTCCAAAATTGTTTTCTTTCTTTCCATTTTCCACTTCTGGTTATAAGAGGGCTTGTTTAAATGATAATAAACATGTATATATTATTATTCTGTATTATATATTAATATATTTCATATAGATTATATACTATTACATATATCATATGATATATACATATAGCTCACATATCACTGTATATATATCATCAGTGGAAAAAACTTCAAAGAATTGCAAACTTTGGAAGCTAGTAATAACATTTTAAGTGGATAATGATCTTAAAGTGAATGTGTAAGTGCTATGCAAATAATTTGTAAAATTAACCTATGGTCTTTTGGCCAAATTGTTCCAGACTGAGGCCAAGAAGAGAGCTTCCTTCAATACCATGTATAATAATAACATGCTTGTGTTATGTAACTCACCAGAGAACCCTGTTTGGTCCTGGGCTTATGGATAAACAGGCACATGAAGAACTTGAGGTATGTTCTAAGAATAATAATGAAAATGATAAAGTTGTGGAAAATACAAAGAAGTCACCAAAGTGGAATTTAATAACAGTGAGAGGGCCTCCTTGGTGGCAGGGCTTCTAAGGTAGCATCTCCATCTCTCTCCTTCTCCATCCCAGCAGCCAGGTGGTTCTCTTCCACGTCAGGCCCCTCCAGCTGGCTGGAAACAATAATCCCTCCCCTCTCTGGTCTCACCAGGACTGGATATTGACCTCTTCCCTAGTGAGACTACACAGAGTAAACCCTCCCTGCCTCCCTTTGTCTGTGACCGTGAATATAACACTTGCTTGTATGTCTATATCTCAGTGGTTATTTTTTTATCTTTTGTGTCACGGTTCCTAAATAGAATCTAGTAAAAGGGACTTATCCTATATCAGAAAAATGCACATCCACCCCAAAGCTTTGCATGTAATTTGGGGTGTTCATAGACTCCTTGAGTCCAGTTTATGGATTCTAAGTTTAATCCCCTCACTAGACTGTAAATTCTAACAGGGCAGAGAGCGTCCTTTATTTATACTTGCATTCCCAATGAACTGGGCATATAATAGCTTGGTAGATGCTTGATGGACTAATAAAAATAAGAAATTTGGATGATTAGTTTGGAGAAGAATGAGGAACACCTGCTCTATTAGTTATAAGAATGCCTACTACAGTAAGCTCTTATGGCTATTAGTCTCTAGCACCACTGAGCATATAAAAGGGAGAAAGAGGATTGCTTAGTAACTGGACATAACTGAGCTGAATATAAAGAAGGGCTTCCCAGGAGGAAGGTTGGTGGTTTCACATTAAATGAGTTTGAAAGAAAGGCGAACTTCTGTAGGTTGCTTTCAGCGCAGTGCTGTCTCTGCGGTTGGGCAGAGCAACATGAAGGCCGGGAGACAGGCGAGCGAAGGGCCCTGCAAACTCGAGATTGCAGCAGGTGTTGTTTCCACCACACAGGGGTCTGTGCACGACACCAAACTCCAGAATGAGCTCTCTGTTCCTAAGGGCTTAGAGTTCTAATCTGAGACTCAGGTTAAACAGGACCCCAAAGAAATGCATCCTACATGACCAGAGCAACACTGAAAAGCATGGGGAGAAATCCACTTGGAGGGGGTGAAGTGGGAACCGAATTCAGAGGAGAGTTTGAATGACATAAGGGGTGGAAGTTTGGTTCCAAGCCACCAGGAAAACAAGATAACAGAGATTAACAGAAAGAAAGAGGCATCTGCTATTGTCAAGACATGGTAAGTTTCCAGTCCCCACTTACTCTCCAGCCTGAAGTTTATCCCCAGGGTTAGGAAGGAGCACAAATCATCCCAAAGACTCAAGAAATTTTGCCAACATTTTATTCAAGGGCTTAAGGTTTCACAGCAGCTGTGTAGTTTAAAATCAAGGATGGGAATGCATCCAAAAAATACCAGAGTCTCAAACAGAGACTATTGCTGGCAACTCTTTGTTTTCCTACCAGTTTCCTTCTCTATTAATAATTCTCCTTTTCACTCTTCATCATCTTCCCCTTCCAACTACTTTTGTTGTTGTTGTTGCTTTTCCAGGTGTTGTGGCATATTGGAAACAAATATCCCAATGCTTCTGCCAGCATGAATGATTTTAGGCAAGTCCCTTCCCCTCTCTTAGCCACATTTTGTCATCTGTGAAATAAGAGCATTTGACTGAATAATTTCTAAGTAGTGATGGTCTATAAATGGCTAATGCCTCTCCTCCATTTCCCTCTTCTCATTTCTTTTATCCAAATTTTGAGGTCCCAGAGAGGCATCCCTTAGGGCCAAAATATTTTTGATGGCTATTGGGGCATAAGAATGATGATAAGAACTGGGCAGATTGCGTTTTCCAAAGGTGGCCACCACAATACACCCAAGCCCACCTGTTCTTATATGGCATGACATTGACATTCCTCCTAACAAGTGGTGAGGTCTGTGTCCCTTTCCCTTGAAACTGGGAAGAACTGGTGACTGCTTTGACCATAAGAATACAGAGAAAGTGATGCTGGGCCAGTTTCTGGGCCTAGGCCTTAAGAAACTTGCAGACTTCAATTCCTGTCCTTTGGGACACTGACTCGTGGAAGCCAGCCACCAACCTGGGACAAAGCCAAGTAGCCACACGGAGAGGCTCTGTATAGATACTTAAGCCAAAAAACTCAGCAGAGTTCCCAGATAATAGCCAGCGTCAACTGTCAGAATCGTGAGTGAAAACACCTTCAGATGATCCCAGCACATAACCATAGAGTCACCCTTGGGTGTAAGCCTGCCCAGCTGAGCTCTCAGACATTGTGGAGCAGAGATAAGCCACACCACTATGCACTTTCCTGACCAGTAGAACAGGAACTGTAACTAAATGGTTACTGCTTTATGTCATTAACTTCGAGTGATTTGTTCACACAGCAAAGAATAACAAGAACAATAGCTAACCTTTATTGAGTGCTTACTGTGTGCTTAACACTATTCTAAATGCTTCACATATAATAGCTCATTTAGCACTCAGAATGATCCTGTGAAGTAGGTACTATTATTCTTATCATTTGCTGAGGGGAAACTGAGGCATAGGGAAATTAAATAGCTTATCCATATTTGCACATCTGGTAATCCAACAGAGGTAGTCTGGCTTTAGGGCCCTGCACACTTAACCAGTATGCTATAAGGTTACTCAAAAACAGGATTTTTAAAAGATGCAGACATATTTCTTTTTACAAAAATTTAATTCAATTTAATTTTTCATTAAAATGGTTGCATATATCTATGGGGCACAGTACAGTGTGTTGATACATGTATACATTAGGAAATAATCAAATCAGGCTAATTGGCATTCCATCACCTCAAATATTTATCATTTCTTTGTGGTGAGAACATTTAAAATCCTCTCTTTTAGCTGTTTTGGAATATACTTTATTATTAATTATAGTCTCCATGCTGTACAGTAGAACACCAGAACTTACTCCTCCTAACTGCAGCTTCGTACTCATTGATCAACGTCTCCCTTATCCCCGTCTATCCCCGACCCCAGCCAGCCTCTGGCAACCACCCTTTTACTCTCTACTTCTATGAGTTCGACATTTTTAGATTCCATATATTAGTGACATCATATACTATTTGTCTCTTTGTGCCTGGCTTATTGCACTTAGCCCAGTGTCCTCTAGGTTTGCCCATGTTGTTGCAAGTGACAGAATTTCTTGGGGTTTTTGTTGTTGTTGTTTTGTTTTTTAAAGCTGAATAGTCTTTCTTTTTAAACTCATTCATTTGTTGATGGACATTTCAGTAGTTTCCATGTCTTGGCTATTGTAAGAAAGGTTGAAATGAACATGGGAGTGCAGGCATCTCTTTGGCATACTGATTTCAATTCCTTTGGGCATATACCCACTATTGGGTATATCCTTTTCCCAAAGGAAAGGAAGACTTTTCATCAAAAATACACCTGCACTTGAATATTTATCGCGGCACAATTCACAATTGCAAAGATGTGGAATCAACTTAAGTGCCCATCAATTCATGAGTGGATAGAGAAAATGTGGTTTATGTATACCATGGAATACTGCTCAGCCATAAAAATGAAATGAAATAATGTCATTTGCAGCAACATGGAGTGAACTGGAGACCATTATTGTAAGTGAATTACTTCAGGAATGGAAAAACAAACACCACATGTACTGTCTAAAAAAATGGGAGCTAATCAATGGGCACACATGGGCACAGAGAGATGTAAAGGTCATTAGAAATCAAGAAGATGGGAGGGAAAGAGGGGAGGGGTAAAAAGTTACCTATTAGATACAATGAACACTATTCGGGTGATGGGCACACTAAAAGCCCTGACTTAAACATTATAAAAAGTATCCATATAACAAAAACATTGTACCTCCTTAATATTTTGAAATAAAAAAACAGAAGGGACTACTATTCAGGAAGCTGCCATGTTCAATTAAACTCAACAAAATCCACTGAACACAAACCAATCGTTGATTCTGTGGGAGCTCTTTGTGGGGAATGTATACAAAGAGGAAACATGCGCTGCCCTGCTGCACTGGGAAGTGAAAGACTTTCTTTTTCTTCTGAGAAGAGGAGTAAAATGCCTTAAGAGGCGAAAGAGGGAGGCAAACTCTGATAGGGAGTGCAGCAGGCAGGGATTGGGGAAGGATTCTGGGAGGCGGTAGCATTTGAACTGGATTCTGAAAGATGGATAGAGGTTGTGGGAGAAATGGCACTTCAAACCAAAAAGATGGCTAGAGCAAGGGCAAAGGGTCTGCAGGTGTCTGGAACTCAGGAGCAGTAAGAAGTAGTTGTTAGAGCGTGAACACTGCAGCAAGAATACCTCAGTCTTTTTCTTTTTTAATTTTTATTTCATTCTTTTTTTCCTTTTTCTTTCTTTCTTTCTTTTTTTTTTGTAAGAGTAGGCTACATCAGGCAGAATACCTCAGTCTTTATCAGGCTTTACCACTGACCTCTTGGGCGACCTTGGGAAAGTTACTATATGTAACCTTGTTGAGCCTCAGTTTTCTATTCTGTAAAATGGGGATAATAGCATCTATTTCATAGGGTTCTTATGAGAGATATAAGTGAGTTAATAAATTTCAAGTGCTGAACATAGTTCCTACCTCATAGAAAATACCATAGGTCACCTGTGGATAATTGCAGGGGAAAGAAAACCAAAAAGTTGGAACCTAGTGTGTTGGAAGGCCTTGAATGCCACATTAAAGATTTTCAACTTTATTCTGTAGATCACAGGGATTCGTCAAAGGGTGACTGAATAGGGGAGTGACATGAGTCATAAATACTTCCAGAGATAATTCTGGCTGCTGCACGTAGAAAGATAAGAAACAAGTGATCAGTTAGAAGGCTATCAAATTTCCTCACTAATATGCATATTTTTTTTTGAGATCCTGTGAATATGCTTCATACTTTTATTCATTCACAAATGTTATAACTGGAAATCTAAATAAATCAAAGGCTGATTTGGTATGTTGCAAAGGAGCTAAGGGTGGATGTATTTACTGAGAGAAATATTTTAATTTTTCCTAAAAATGCATCAACAGTGGAAATTCATACAATGTAGAAACATCACGGTAGCTGAGACTGGGGGCTCACCAGATAAGACAAATTTCTGTGCAAATATTTTTCCAACGTAGGGATAAGGAAAGGGCTCACTCTCTTTTTCAGAAATGAGGGAAGGAATAATATCAACAGGAGCAAATGAAAAATAACCTTCTTTGTTTTTTGAATAAGCAGATTAACCTAGGAGCAATCCCTACCCATGCAAAATTTTTTCTCCCAGGCTGCCCCTAAAAGAAGGTAAGCACAGGGGAGCAAGATGATCTGCATACTTTCTTTTGAGCTTAAAAGATAGCTGCTCTCTTAGCAAATTGATTTTTTTCTTTTTAACCTGAATTAGTAAGCTTATTTGCTCATAAGTGTTTTGTGAACAACTTCAACAATAACTCATAGGAAAATTGCTTTAGCAAAAATAGAGGAAACTGATTTAATAAAACAGAACTTGCTGTCTACAAACGACTCCCTAAAACTTTGCTTTTTGAGCATCCATAGAAGTGAGGGTGCTGAGTTCCAGAATCCAGAGTATCATTAAAACTGAGAAAGACAGTCGTGACCAGAGGAAGGAAGTGTCTGCTAGGATATGTACCTATTTGATCCAAGGACTATGATCAGACTTAATATGGACCCTAAGTGAACATTTATTTTCATGATTGTAGCTATTGACTCATGTGATTTTTTTTAAAGCAAGCATTTACTGTCTTATTTTAACATGCATCTTCATAATACAGTCTCCTAGACATGAAAAAAAATGGAGGGCTGTGGCTTTATATATTGGACTGTGACCTAATTTTGGGTGAAAAGCAAACCGTATTAGCCCCTACATTGAGGGTAATGATTTCTTGGTTTAATTTGAATTCAAAACATGCAAACTGCCTCAAGAGAATTGGATTTTAGCAAGTGTATTGGGGTGTGAAATATCTGATTTTTCTACTGCTAGATATTGGTGGAAATCATTGTGACTCTTTCATTGCTTTGATAAATGATGGAGTCCTGAGGGTGGTAACTTCCTTGCAATCTGCTTACTTAAGCTCATACCTACACTTTTCTTTTTTTAACATTTTCCTGTTTATTTGTCCTGCTGTTATCACAGCAAGTTAATAGCTTCTGCTTTACCACTTCATTTCTGTTGCCTCTGATCATAAAAAGCCTGATGGATCAATATGAGGCTTTTAATGTACTTTTCCTGCCTTTTTCATTAAAGGTTTGCAGCCAGAGTATTAAAATGAAGTTGAGACATAATCTTTTTTGAGCTTGACTCCCACGAAGTGCTTCCCAGGAAGAGTGAGGGTCTCTGGCAGTAACAGTCTACACATGGTGGCTTTCATAAAATAAAAGAGGGCTTCCTTCCGCTCTAGCAATTTTATGGAACACTTTTTTCCTCAGGAATGAGAGAATGTTGGGCAGATGTTTTACCACATCCTCCATTGTGTACTCTAAAGCATCGTCCTCATTTGAATGTTTAATTCTTATTGCGAGGCATGGCTTAAGTTGATAAGAGTTTATTCCAGGGCACATCTGAGGTGTGCTGGCAAATGGTTAACAACAGGCTCTGGGGGCAAAGAATAGCGCGATTTGTAGTGTTTGCTGAGTTCTAAGGTGTAAATACTCCCACCCGGGCCAATTTCAAACTACCAAATGACGTCATTGAATGTGGAGTTGGGAAGAGAGCACATCACTATGTAGTAGTTCTATCACACAAATACAGTGCCTAGAAATAACTTTATGAGAATGGAGAATAGTAAATGCAGCAAATTAATGAGGAAGTGATGAGTTTTGAGTTTTTGTTACCTTTTTTTTTAGTAAAATTTATTTGGTCATAAGTTTAAATTATTGAAAAATTTAACAACCACCTTGTAAAATTCCTGGAACTTAACAATTGGGTCTGATCCCACAGGCTGGTACATCTGTTTTTTCTAATCAAAGTGATTTTTTTTTCCTATGGTCACTTCCATGCCTCTGACTCTTAGGGGAGAAATCCCTACAGCCATTTTCTGGAAAGTTGGTTTCATTTACAAGAAGCACTCAGTAAAGCCACGTCAGTTGTGGCAGTTGTGATTCAAGGGCAGACTATCTGGGCAAAGTGTTGGGACGGTTTGGAGCAGGTCCCAGGACCCACCTTGAAGCCCTGGCCATGACCCAGCCAACAGTGATGCTTTACCATGAGAGGACATGGAAATTATGCCACAAGAGTTCAATAACTCTGCCTCAGAATTGAGCTTAAAGGAGATATGCTATGTATTCATTGTGCTATGTCCTATTTATTTATTCTATTCTCTTCATGGGGGCAGCGGTAGAGAATTTGACTTCAGATCAGTAATAAGAGCTTTCACAGTACTCTAGCTTTAAGAGTACATTTTAGAACTGTCTTTGGTAATGTATTCGTTTATTCATTCCCTCATTTTTCACATATTTATTGTGTCCCTATAGCATGCAAGGTATTGTATTAGGCACAGGATATTCAAAGGCAAGTCAACTAGCCTTCTATTCTAGAGGTCACCATCTAGTGGAGAGACAAATACATATATAAATAACAATTGACTATGCTAATTAATATTTTAGTATAGAAGTAAATAAAGTTTTATGTGAGCAATGGAGCTGAACAATAGGTTGAGACTTTTAATAAATTACTTCCTAAAAACATGGAAGGACTAAGTCACAGTTTAAAGCAATATCCCAACAGGGGCATGATGAAGAAAGGACCCAAGATTTAAGACTAATTTTATGGCCTGCAAGTATTCCTCGCTCCTATTTTGGCAAAGCCTCATTGATAGTGGAATCTGAGTTGTTTCGTCAGCACCCTTTGTAGGAGGAGCTCTGTGCTCCGTGCTCTGACTTCACTGGGACTCAGTTAGAGCTAAATCACGGCACAGAGTCCTGACCAGTTAGCTCAAGAAAATAGAGTTATTTCAAAAAGACAAACAGCTAAATGCAGCAATTCTGAAAAGCCAAGGATGCCCTGTGTCCTAAGGCTTCCCTAGCCTCCTCGAAAGCATTGCAATTCTCCATATATTACCTCCTTTCAACCTGTCCCCCTCATTGCTAACCCTTGAAGGGTTAGGAGCTCACCCCCAGGCCAGTCTGCAGAGAGCAGAGCTGGGAAAGGACACACTGTCCAGAGCTGACTGTTTAGGGAAGTCGTAGGGGGCCCAGGCAGGGACTTCTCAGAAGGAAGTGTGGGTGGGTGGGCAGGTCCCAGAGAGTGCCGCGCTGAACACCTAACCAGAAGTCAAACAGCCCCGGTACTTGGCCTAGCGTCACTCTTTGCTACTTGCAGACCTTGAACAAGTGACTGCTCTTCAATGAGCCATCAGGAAAATAGGATTGCAGCAACATCCACCTACCCACTTTTTCTAAAGACCACATTGACTGGGGAACAACAAAAAAAAAAAAGCTTTAATAAGGTGACTAGAAAGAAGCTAAGCAAATATATGATTTCTTATATAAGATTTCTTTGGAAATTTATCTATGTACGTTTTCAGAAGTAGCAGCAATATGGGCAAGTTCTGAGGCAAAGCACAGAAGAACTCCCATGAAAACGAGGGTGGGTAGAAGAGAGAGACAAGGCCGGGCAGAGCAGGGCCTGAAGACACAGGCTTGGCTCCGAGGCAGGTAGATGATGTGTATTGCAGGGAAACCCCTCTGCCTCCTACTTGTTCAACTACTCTGTTTTTTCCTTTAATCCCCTTTTTTTTTCATCTGGCCAGACACTTTCAGGAACAAGAACAAGTGAAAAATAGAAACTGTACAGCTCCTTCTGCGTTTCTGCCCTGTCTAATTCTTCCCTGAGGCGATGCTTAGTGAGCTCGTTACCTGCTTGAGTGCAGGTAAAGGAGACATTTAAAAAATTAATGTCCTAAGATATTATCCGGGCACACATTCCCCTTCCCTGGTCAGTAACGGCTTAGGGACCAAGTGGGGCTGGATCATCACTGATTCCATCAAGGGAAGGTTGTAAAAGTCAGGAGTTGACCAAAATTCTAGTAGACTGGATTATTTATGAAAATATTGTTAGAAATCTTTGCTGACATAGAGGTTTTCTAATTGAATGGTCATTCATCCTCATTTCCCTGGATTTGCTGTGCTGATGGTGGTCTTTGTTTCTCCAGATAATGCGAGGGAACATGGAAAAGAGGGAGTGGCAGTGATGGGAGCTGGGATCAGTGGTGTGGGGGCCATTAAGTCCTGCTTGGAGGAGGGACTGGGGCCCACCTGCTTTGAACACTGTCACCACCTTGGGAGTCTCTGGAGATTCCAAGTAAGTCCTACTGTTCTCGTGATGGAAAGCAGTGTGCATCCAACCTGCGATTTAACAAATGTAAAATGAGAACCTACTGCAAGCTAGAAACTGTCCTCCCTGTGGGGAATAGAAAGATAAACAGGACCTGTTTCTGGTCCTCAGAGTTTATGGTAAAGGACAGAAGACACGGGCACAGATTGTGACAGCACAAGGCAGAGGGTGCTCAGCACTGAGCCAGGCGTCTTGGAGGTGGCGTGGGTGTGCAGGCTGGACGACAGGGGCAGCCTGAGGAGGGGAAAGAGCCCTGGAACAGGAGACTGGAACCTCAGCTGGAATCCCTGCTCTGAGCAAGTCTCGGAATCTCTCTGAGCCTCAGTGTCCCAACCTATAAACAGAGACTAGTATTTAGTTCTTGTTAAGTGACCTCTGTGGAACACCTAACCTAGTCGTTGGTTACAGAGTTAGCATTCAACAAATCTTCCTCTCCTTTCCTTCCTGGAGGAAGTAGCAATGGAGTGGGGGGGTCAGCATAATTGGGGGAGAAGCACTAAGTCCTTCAGAAATGGCGAAATGCATTTAAATATAAGTGAATTCCAGATCAGATGAAGTCCCCCTAACATAGAGAAAAGGAAGACTGTGTGATGGGTTTGTAGAGGGGCTTCACTAAGGCCAAGCAGGGCTGGGCACAAGTCAATATGAAGAACCAAACACCCACAGCCCTTACAAGTCTTTGGCCTCTTGGAGAACTGAGGTCTTGGCAGGTCAGATTCAAAGGTCAGCTGAGAAAAAGCTTTTCATCGGGTCTGCTGACCCTCTTTGGCTGGCATGGATTTAATTCCCTTCTAGATGTATTTCTTTTCATCCCCATTTGACTGAAAAAGGCTTTTAGTTTGGAGACCTGAGAAGACTTTTTGGTCTTAGCGGGCAACTAAGTGAAGGCATGAGACGTGGGAGTTAGAAGGCGAAGTGCTAAGGGAGGGAGAAATCGGACAGTTTAACAGTGAGTCCAAAAGAGAACTTTGCCTCCTGGTTGGCTCCACTGAAGTTTAGATCAGCCTGGGTGGAGGGTGTTGGCTGCCAGGGTCCTGTCAGGTCATCTCAGCCAGGTTCTAGAGTGGAAGGATCTGGAACTGTGCTGAGCTACCCCAAGGCCCCTAGGGTGAGTCAGTAATGAGCTATGGGGCCAAGAGAACGATGCCACCCATCTGTCCCCTTCTGCCTGTCAATGGTCTGCTAGAGAAGAAAGGCTGGAGGAGAATGAACGGGATGCAGGTGAGAGAACTTACACAACGGTCATCCTCTTACAGAACATTTCCATGGAGTCCCGTCAGTGCTCTCTGCCTCGCAGGTGCTGGAGAATTCTAGTAGTGGAGTGGACTTGCACATGCCTCTTAAAGCACAATCTTTCTCTGCTAGATCATTCATGAGGAACTCATTGGGAAAGTTTTCTTTTGCTTTCTAAAAGAGAAGTCAGAAGAAGGAAAGCCCAGGATCTGCTGATCTGTGACCATTAACACGTCTAAGGATGACTTGCTTCAGCGATTTCCCCATACCCAGTCATTTTCCTAATTACATGCCCAACTCACAGCTCCTGGAGTATCTGAGGATTTTTGCCAAGCACTTGTTTATAGTTTTATTTTATGTTTAATTGACAAATAATAGTTGTATATGTTTAAGGGTTACCATGTGTATTGCAATACATATATAATTGTATAATGATCAAATCAAGCTGATTAGTATATTCATCACTTCATTTTTTTGTGTGGTGAGAACATTTAAAATCCTCTCTTTTAGCTATTTTGAAAAATGCAATACAGTGACCTTGTGAAATACATCTGTTTCTGTGTATTCTGTTTTGTTTTATTTTATTGTTTTGATCCTTAGGAATCTGGTGAAAGCAATTGTCACCTTTCTCCAGAAATAGACACATAAATACAATATTTTACATGTAATTTCAGGGGATTAAAACCCCTGGTTTAGAAACATTGACCATTGAATTAGAGGCAATATTGTGTAAATTTGCAAAAGCTTGTTGCCTTCATTCTTTTGTGAATAAGTGCATATGACTTTCTTACTTAGCATGTTCCTTGCACAAACTCAGACTATTGTTAAAATCCTCTTTGCAGAGAGGTCTCTTTGTGGATTAAATGAGTTAATGCACATAGAACACTTAGGTTGGTGCCTATCCTATGGTAAACATTACCCATTAGCTACCATTATGATCATCATTTCTCTACACTCACAGAATCTTAAATGTGGAAAGGTTATGCCAGCCTTATCTCTCTCTCCAATTCATTTTTCCAATGGATGGACATCTAGTCCCTGCTTGATTACCTCCCGGAGCAGGTTGCTTACCAACTCACAGGAGAATATGATTTAGTGTTAGGTAGCATTTAATGAATCTATGGCAAAAATCTCAAAAAAAACCAGTGTTTGAATATGTCTGTACACTTATCCATCTGTCATCTGTCTGCTAATTTATCTGTTTGGTCTTCCATTTGGAAGCCTTGAAATCAAAGGTGTGTTGGCATATCTATCTCCTTCATAAGCAATATGGTCAAGAGAAAAAGTCAAGCAACAGGTGTAAAGGAAAACAGGTAACTTATTTATTACTTACTGCTCAATTTTCATAGGAATTGTAAAAGAACTCTAAATGAGATTGTAAATCTTACCCCAAATTTTTAAACATAGAAATATCTGCAAATAAATGGTTATTCAGAATTTACTTTTTCTGGAATCTAGGAAATAAGTTGAATGACCTCTTTTGGTCCCAATCTAGTCCTCTGGCTTTAGGAGGTGGAAGGAGATGGTCATGTGACACCCACATTTGTCCTTGTGTTCGCAGACAAAGGTGTGCAGCGCGAGGAAGCATCTCTTCCACTGGCAGATGGGGTGTCCTGGGTGGAGGCTAAGGAGAAGCCGAGGTCATCTGTCTCTGACTCAGTGGTGGTCTGCAGTGGCCACCACAATGACCCTCATTCACTACCACAGTTTTCCCAGGTAGGTAACATGCCCATCTCAGGGAATCCTCAAGGTAGAGGGATCATTTATGCAAAGCAAGGAAATGCCCCTGATGTATAATGGTCATTAATGTATAATGGTAAAGTGAATTTAAAATTCTCTTTATAATGTCAAACAATAAGTCATTAACTCAAATCAATGACTTCTTTTAGAAGAAAACCTGACTTTTGCAGGTTTTTCAGTTTTATAAATGAAAAAGCCTGCTATAATCAGAATGTCCAAGCCCTAACCGAAGGCACTTACGTTCCAACAGAAGGGAGAGATCCATCTGTTTTACTGTGTGTCATCAGACCACACCTAAAGAATTGTGTTCAGCTCTCTTTTTATTTATTTTTTTAAATTTAATTTTTTTTAAATTTTAATTTTTTAAAAGTTTTTATTTATTTATTTTGCTCTATGAAGTGCCCCACTTCAAAGGAATGGTGACAAAAGGGAACATCATTGGAGGGGAACAGTCAAGATAGTAAAGAGTCAGGCTATTCCACTGGGAGGAGGAAACCCGTAGGAGGCGAGGGAGGAATAGGGTAGCTGTCTTTGACTACAACTGGCCACCACACAGAAGATGGAGTCAGCGCTGTGTGTTCTTGGTGGGCAGGACTAAAGTTAGTAGGAAGAGGCTCCAGGGGGTTTGACTTGGATCCAAATAAAAAGGAATTTTCTAACAAGAAGTGATGTCCCAAATGAAATGGTCTGCCTTGTGAACTTGTAGGTTTCTCAGTTAAGGAGGTATATAAGCAGAAACTAATGACCATTAATGAAGCATTTTTAGATCAATGGTTCTCAAACTTTGGTGTGGTATGAATCACTCGGAGACCTTGTTAAACCACACTGCTAGTTTTAACACACTTAGATTCTGGTTCAATGTGTGTGAAGTGGGGCCGCTGAGTTTAATTTGCCTTTGCCTAATTTCCCAGATGCTTCTACTGCTGGTGGTGGTCTTTGGATCATATTTTGCATAGCAAAGCTCTGTTAATATATAAGGTAAGATTGGACCAGATGGACTCTAATTTTCTAATTTTGATATGATTTTATTATATAGATAATCACAATCATAATCAATTTTTATTATATAGATAATCATAAAACAAATGTAGTACACTGTATGAATTTGGACATTACCAAAATGAACTTGCTCTGTAAAAATGTATGTAAAATAACGTCATGTGTTTACTGTGGTAAATGATATTTCCATTACTATCAGTTGACGTTTGTGTAACATAGAGGGATCAATGTAAAAGAAGTTGAACGTGGTACTTTATGCAAATTTTAAAATTAGACTGCGTGAATGCAATGGAAAATCTAAAGTAAGCTTCACATTTTCTGAATCTAAATCTCTATTTTCCATTTATTTTCTTTAAATAGAAATTGAGAAATTTGAAGGCAGTATTTCCGCAGCAAAAATTGTAATGATCCAGAGGCATTTGGGAGGAAAGAGAGTCCTCATGATTGGCACTGGGGATTCTGGCACTGATCTGGCTATAGCACTTGCCACACTGCAAAGCGAGTCTGTTTTCCTATAGTTGCATCTTGTTAATATGGTAATCCTCCACCTGCATGTGCACATGCACGAAGCATATGGAAATTAAGATTCAAAGGTTATTTTTATAGCTTTCCACTAAAAACACATATTTCCATACAAGAGACAGCAGAGGGTTGAGTGTGTTAGCTGGGCCAAATGGATTCCCAATAATCAGACAAGAAATATTCAGACCTTCTGATCTTTGTCAAGACCTCTAAGAGTTAATGCATCTATATTGTGGAAGATTCCATGGTCATTAAAAAGAACGAAGCATAATTATAAGTGCCAATATGAGAAGATATTAGTTGAAAAAATTATGCTAAAGGACTCCATGTATTTGTGATCCCATTTATAGAAAAAAAACTATATACTTATTTTTTATACATATTTATGCAATTTCAGAAAGAGTCAAGAAACAGTTAACAATGGCTTCCTCTGGGGATAGGAATGAGTGTGTGTGTGGGGAAGGGTCTTTTACATTTCATGCTTTATTGTTCTTACCTTGACTGTGTGTGTGTGTGTGTGTGTTTAAAATACTTAACTAATAAAATATGAAGCAACTTGGGTAATTAATTAAGACCATCACTCTATTACCCTATATGGCATGGTTTAGAATTATCTCTACAACATGCAAAGAAGATTTAGAGGAATTTAGAATGATCTAGATAGGTGACTTAAATATTGCAAATTTTCCAACTAGTATTTAATAATGTACTCACTTTGAGGTCTGTGAACAATTTGTGAACATGTGAAGTTGTGCTTATTTAGTATGGTTAGCAAGGTGCACATAGATCAGCCACTGGAAATGTGCTAAGCAATTGCACAATAATCTAGTTGTACGCTGAGGGGTGCTAACACACCAAGGTAACTCAGCTAAACCAAGGGTCAGTTTTTGTCCATGTGCAAGCGTGCCCTCTGCTGGCCATTCTGGGAAAATCACAGCTGTTTTACAACAACTGTAGACTTCTCTATGGTCCAGAAATTCCTTCACTGCAAGGGTGTTTATTATTCACCTACTGTGTACCAGTTATATATATGTATCATCATGATATGAATGTCTGTTATAGAATTCACTTTACTTTTTTGTATGTGTAAATATTTTCTTATTAAAAATATTCAATGTATTGATACAGGCATGCAATGAATTAATCAAATCAGGGTAATTGGCATATCTATCATCTCAGACATTTATCATTTATACGTACAACTGTTATGTCCCCAAAATGATTAAAAAATCTTAAAAAGAAGGGTAACACCTACTTAAATCTTCTTTCATAGCATGGAATCAATCTATATAAAAATTAACTTATAGTTAATATAAAACAAAGACTCAAATCTTACAAAAATATTCCATGTAAAGAGCAAAGGTTAGAAAAATAACATGACAAACAAAATTTTATACTATTTTAAAGAAATTCTGATAGTAATTCTTTGGGCCAATTAAATGACGTAAATGCATATAATTGATTAAAAAATCATAGCATTTTAGAACTTGGGATTGCTGAAGAAATTATTTAGTTCAACATCCTTTACTTTAGAGCCAAAAAAACCCCCTGAGGTTCCAAGACATTAACAGCTAGTATAAAAGCGGGCAAGAAGTTATAAAAAAATGGCCAGTGCTAAAATTGAGATCTCCATCCCGGTAAATTTGCTACATTTCAACCTAAGAATAAAAGAAACAAGCAAGTTTTTTTTTTCTTTTTGATTTTTAAGCAACAATCACTGACTTGACAAAGGAACGAAGTTAAACTGTTTAAGTAGAGATGGGTATTTAGGACTCATTCACATAGAAGTAAGTCACGTAAGCCAGAAACTGGATGAGTTTCACACCAGAGAGTGAAATATGAAGTGGGAAGCAGATTCCAGCTCTTTGCAAGATTTAAGAGGTAGGAGCCCCCGCTGGGAAAATAGTTATGTTAATCCAGGTCTGAAGACTGGCAGAGTTTAGAAGATTGAGGAGGGGAGAGGACCCAGGAACAGCAGGCACTGCTGGGGAATTAGATAAGTAAGGGACAGAGTACTTGATCTCGAGAAGTCTATGAATTAGCAGAAAAAATATATAATTACACCATCCAAAGATTGCAAATGTTGGTTTTCCAAGTATTTTTTTTAAAAGAGGAGCACACACTGAAGTTTGGGGAAGAGTTGAAGAGTTGAAGTTCCACTTCTCCTGCCAGTTCACAGGCCAACCACCTGAGCAGGGTTTCCAAAGCAGCAATGAGGTCCAGGGCATGTTTCAGACTGTTAGAAACAGGAGGAGGTGCTGGAGATATGGGAGAGGACAGGACTTCTGTTTCATGTGTATTTTTCAGTCCTACATCATCTTTACGTGATGAAATGTTTCTTTTTAACCAAGGATGTCCAGTGACTTCTGTGTTCTTTCTCCTGCCCCATGACTGCCCCCAAGCCCTACTTTAAACACACTCTTACTTTATTCTAGATGTTTCTTAGCACAAAAGGGCCCTGGATATGAACCATGTGTGAGGTGAAGGCTATCCTATGGACATTGTTCTTTTCACTCACTTTAATGATATCATCAAGACCATGATGGCATCTGTGTTGAATAACTGGACAGAGAATAAACTAAATTCAGGATTCAGAGAAGAGTGACATCAGCAAGATGGCTGCCTAGAGGTGCCTGGTGCTCTAGGCTCTAGGACCAAGGCAGTGAATAAACAGCAAGGATTTGATTGGCATGTCAAAGAAAGAGCACTGGAGTGCAGCAGGGAGTGGAGAGGTATCTATGGTGAGTGGAAGCCCAGTAGGGCAGGACAGAGGCATCCTGCCTCTGCAGCCCCGTTTTTCTCACCTGGATTGGCCCAGAGTCAGGAGAGACTTCCCCTTACAGAGAAAAGGTAACCAGAAGAACCCAACCAGGCCCCATCACCACAGCAAACACCTGCAGTCCTTACCGCAGGAGAATCCCACAGTCTTTGCAAGCCCTAAGCCCAGTTTGAGGAGCTGCCAGGAATTCACATGGTTGCATTGCTCTGTATTAGGAGCACAAGGTGTGCACTCCCCACCCCTACCCATCCCTTGTAAGCCAAGTTGTTGCAGCACAGAGCCATCTTGGTAACAGAGCCACTTCTGGAGTGTGCCCTGCTCACCTACACTTCCAGCCAGATAAACAGTCCGGCAGACCTTCCCAGAGAAAACCAGCCCTTGAGCCAGCCAAACCACTGTGCACCTGAGCAGGAAAGGCTCGGAGGCACTGAACAGCTGACATGCTTCCAGGCCAGCTGAACAGTCATGTGCCCATGTCCTGGGCCTGAGAAACAGCCGGGTGAGTTTGCTTCTGCCAAGCACACTCCCCGGCCTGCCTCACAATCTGCACCCATGCCCAGGGCCTGAGAAACCACCCAATGGGTCCATTCCTGGCAGACATGACCCAGACTGGCCAAGTGGTCATGTGCTTATGCTCAGGGCCTGAGAAATAGTCCCGTGGTTCTGCTCCTGGCTGGCTGAGCAGCTGTGCGCTCACACCCTGGACCAGAGAAACAGCCTAGGACTCCCATCCCAGGTGGACATTCCTCCAAGTTGGCAGAATAGCTATGTGCCTGTGCCCTTGGCCATAGTAACAGCTTCATGGCCCCAACACTAGTGAGCAAGACACAGAGTTTGCTCACCAACCTTGTGCACACATGCACTTTTGACCTGAGAAACAGCCAAGTGAACCCACTCTCGGCAAAGCTGTGTCATTGCTGCCACAAACTCTTGCAACCTAGGCTACCGAGGCACATGCAAACATCACTAGCGTGGATTACAGCTGAAGAAACTGCATGGAGACTACACTACTGTGTCCACTTAGAGCCAAAGCCAATGCACCCCACAAAACCAACACCCCAAGACCCCTTCATATGAATAAGGCTTTCCCTACCAAATTTACTACATAAAATTGGAAGAGATGACCATTGAACCAGATGCATAGAAATCAATATAGGGACACATCAAAAATGAAAAAGAAGGAAAACATGACACCTCCAAAGGAGCACAATAGTTTTCCAGTAACACACACCCATCATAAGGAAATATGAAATGCCAGAAAAATAATTCAAAGTAATAATCTTAAAGAAACTCAATGAGGTACAAAAAATACAGATAGATAATTCAATGAAATTAGGAAAACAATTCATGATTTGAATGAGAAATTCAACAAAGAGACATCCCAAGAAAGAACCAAACAGAAATCTTAGAGCTTGAAGGAGTCAATGAATGAAATAAAAAATATAATTGAGAGCTTCAACAACAGACTAGATCAAACAGAAAAAAGAATTTCTGAACTTAAAGACAAGTCTTTTGAAATAACTTAGGCAGACCAAATAAATTTAAAAAGAATAAAGAAAGTCTATAGGATTTATGGGACAACACTAAGCAAATAAATATCCACATTATGGGGGTTTCAGAAGGAAAATAGAATGGAAAAGTTGTGGAAAATATATTTAATAAAATAATAGCTGAAAACTTCCAAGTCTTAGGAACATCCAGATATAGGAAGCTCAAAGATCCTCAAATAGATTCAATCCAAATAAGTCCTCTCTGAGGCTTTTATAGCCAAATTGTCAAAAGACAAAGGCAAAGATTTTTAAAAAAACAATTCTATAAAAATGAAGAGAAAAATATCAAGTCACACATTAGGGACTCTCTATTAATCTAACAGCAGATTTCTCAGCAGAAACTTGACAGGCCCTGAGAGAATGCAGTAATACAGGCAAAGTACTGAAAGAAAAAAACCCTGCCAGCCAAGAATATTGTAATCAGCAATGAATATTTTTTGCTACAGCTAGGCACCCTGAACCAAAGGTATAGTACAATTAAGTCAGTCTACATCTAGATATGTGAAATATGATGTTAGTATTTTGAATGTTTATTGCAGCACAATTCACAATTGCAAAGATGTGGAATCAACCCAAATGCCCATCAATTCATGAGTGGATTAACAAAATGTGGTATATGTTACCATGAAATAACATTCAGCTACGAAGAAGGATGACTTAATGTCTTTTGCAACAATGTGGACAGAACTGGTGATGATTATCGTAAGTGAAGTATTAAAGAATGGAAAAACAAACACCACATGGCCTCCTGTTCTGCATATGACAGAGCACATGTGCTCACTACTAAATTGGAACTAACTGCTGAGCACACATGTGCATAGAGGGAAGTAAAACTCAATGGAAATCAACTGGAGGCGAGGTGTAGGGGAAGGAGATGGGCAAAATTCTTCCTAACAGGTACAATGAATACTATCTGGGTGACAGGCAGACTTATAACCTTGATTCATGCATTACAAAAGCGATCCTTGTAACCAAGAACATGTGCACACCCATAATACTTTGAAATTTTAAAAATAACATCAGAATTAGCCGGGCATGGTGGTGCACACCTGTAGTCCCAGCTACTCGGGAGGCTGAGGCAGGAGGATCGCTTCAGCCCAGGAGTTTGAGTTTGCTGCGAGCTAGGCTGACGCCACGACACTCTAGCCCAGGCAACAAAGCAAGACTCTGTCTCAAAAAAAAATAAAATAAAATAAAAAAAGTCAGTTTCAATGAAGGGATGGGTCAATTATAACCATAATTATTGTTCTTTATTTTTAAAAAGTAATTCCATTAACCAGACATATTTTATTTAGGTTAAAGACAATAACAGGGACAGGGACATTTTCTTTTTATTTATTTTTGGAGAATTTAGAAAGGCCTAAAAAAGAAAAGTAGAGAAACTGCATTTATAACGATTTTACAAACCTGAAAGTCTTCCCTGTCCTGGTGCACACTCTCTGGGCTCTCCACACAGCACGAACCAGCCAGAGTCCACAGCTGGCACCAGCACTGCGCCCAAGACCTGGGCGCCTTTCAGAATCTGTGTTAATTTTCTTTCAGGGATGAGATTTTTCCTTGATTCTTTTTCTTTTTATTTATTTTATGTAATTGAGGAGCCAGAGAAAGGAAAACGTGCTTTCTTAGCAGTTCTAGTTAACAATATAGGAATAAAAACTTCCATTTCTATTGCTAACAGGGAAAAGGAAAAGTCAGGTATGTGTTTTCTTTCTAGAACTCCTCTCTCAGGTCCTTTTAATCGGCTTTGGAGAAGCTCAGCACCAGCGTTCCCGCACTTTTACTTTCCTGGAGTTATATTCTCTGCCTTTTTCTGGATCCTTCCTCATCCCGTGTTTCCTTTCATAGGACCAAACACATGGCCACCCTCCAAGGACATGACAGCTGACATTGTCTGGAGAAAAGAGAACGCAGGGAAAAGGCAGGGCCTTCGTTGCAGGCAATTACTGAAAACAGGATTTGTAGGTCTAAGGGTGTGGGGTCAAAGGAAAGCAAAACTCAGTTCTATTTTATATGCAACTTCTAATGTCAGGAAGGCAGCTTTCAGAAACGTTCAAAGAAAAGATTGAAAACTCATTATTGCAGATGTTTACTCTGATCTTGGTTTTTATGTTCAGGTATAATTTGATTACCTTACAAGCCAAGAAAAGACTTTCCTCATGTGGAAACGAAGCAGACACTCACTTATGAAACCAGTATCTGAGCGCTTGCCATGTGCCAGGAACTGAGCAGGCCACGTGGGATAAAGGTATCGATCGTATAACTCCCACCCACGAATAGCTCCCGACTGATGGGTCATTCAATGTTTGCTGACTGGCTGACTGAAAGAATAAATCTTCACCCAAGCTAGGGCCACAAATGTTTCCTAGTAGAAATTCCTGAAGGTGGAAGGAATAGTTTTAACACTCTGATCAGGAAAATGCCTAAAGCAACTAGGTATTTTCTAGGCTCCTTTTTTTTGGTTAACTTTTAGGCGACTTTCACAAGGGGCCATCTTTAGGTTTAGTAAAGGAGGAAAATAATGTCAACATATAGCATAGGATAGAAATAAAGCCAAATCTAACCTTCTGCAACGAGTTCTCCAGATGAATCCTTAGTTAATTGCAGTAAATATTCCAGTGAATGTCCACCATGTACCTAAATATGTGCTGAAACCTGTGTAGACTATGAAAAGGACCACAAGATCTGGTCCTTGCCCACAAGCAGCTTACAGGATAGTTGAAAAAACAAGACCCATGTGCTTGAAGCAACACACCCAGGCAGTACGTAAAGTGCAGAGCAGCAGCGGTAAGAACCGTCAGGGCAGAAGTGGACATCAGGGTGGGTTAAGGTGGTCAGAAGGGGAGGTCTCAAGCCTTGCTCTGATGATAAGACTTGTCTCAAACCAGCTTTCGAGGTTTTCTTTGGTCTGTGCACCCAGTGCGTCATCCTGACCCAGAGAGAAAGGATTCTCAAACCCATCAAGACCCAAGCGGTCCATGAAAATGTCCCCCAATCTCACAAGCCAACCTGGTTCCAGTTTCTTTGCACCAGCCTGGCCATCTCACTGTTCGTGGTTACCTGATATTAATGGCCTCTGTTCTGCATATGACAGAATGGAGCAAAGGCAGCAGTGTGCCAAGTGGCCCTCTACTTCCTAAAGCAATTCCTGCTGCCTTTGAATGGCTTCTTTCCCCTCACCTGGCCTACTCTGGGAGAAGAATTTACTCATCACAGATGGCTAAGAGAGGATGTTTGACTGGTTGTCACTACCCTCCTCTGTCATTATCAGTGCTCATTCTACTCATGGCACTGTACCCAATGATGACAGTCATTCCACAATGATTGAGCATCAGTTTGAAGATAGGCACCATATGGAATTCTATTAATATTTGAACAGTATCTTCATTCATAAAGAACAATTAGATCATGGTTGCATTGACCAAATAGCTCTCTCCATATCTGTTCCCAACAGACTGGATAGAATTCAAAAGATACTTATTCCCATTAGTGTATGTCTGAATCATGTATAATTGCAATTGCCAAACAATTGCACAATATTCGGCTAACATGTAAATCAATGAACATTTATCTACTATACGCTAGCCACTTTTGTAAGTGCTTCACGTGTGTTGTTTCATAAGCTTCACAACAATATACACAAAGGAGGAATTTTTAATTCCTTTTATGGGAGAAGTTAGCCCAGATTGCCCCAGGTTGTGTAGTTAATGGATAGTGGTTCAGCATTTGAACCTACCAGATACCAAAGCCAGTGTTTTTTTTTCTGTGCATCACACTATCTCCCATTCATTCCCAACTGATATTTTTCAGGAGTTTATATACTGGAAAATTTAAAACCTACTAGTGTGACATGTATTTTCTTTATTGCTGATTGCTTGCTGAAGCAAGCAAATTGTTATATTGTACATAAGCACAAGGTGTACTTTTCTAACTACATTTATAAATATTTATAACTGAATGCCTTCTTGTAGTTATTTTCTTCCATGTAGTTTACAAATTGCATATTATAATGATATGAAGCCAGAAATATTTTTCAATGAAACTGTATTTCCTAACGTGAAAATGTTTATCATTTTAATACATTTAAAATGTTTGAATGAAAGAATGTATATTTTAAAGAATTTTTAGTTAAAAGCCTTTCTTTGAAAGATTAGTATATATATATTTTTTAGTATATTATATATCATCAACTCCCAATTTCTGGCTCACGGGTGGAATCTGAGGTAATGATAGTATAAAACATATTTTAACATTATAAAATATTTGGAAAAGTAGCTATAATTTTACCAATCTCACTGAGGTTATTACTGTTGTTCACCAAATATTTATGGTTCTCATTCTGATCACATAGCAAGATTTAGCTTTCCTGACCCCTTTGGAATTAGGCATGCCATTGTGGCTTACTTTGGCCAAATAAATGTAAGAAGTGACATATTTCACTCCCATGTAGAATCTTTAAGTT
The DNA here is from genome assembly GCA_008086735.1 of Cheirogaleus medius. NCBI lineage: Eukaryota > Metazoa > Chordata > Mammalia > Primates > Cheirogaleidae > Cheirogaleus > Cheirogaleus medius. The sequence continues at coordinate 4,196,666 of VBSM01000662.1, forward strand.
ATAGTGCCAACCACATCTTTCCTCTGTCAACGTTGAGATGATTGAGCAAGTATTTGTGAAGACAGAGCCTTCTTCAGCCTGAATCCCTAAATGATTGCAATGAAGCAAGTCTCATCATGTCCCATGAGCATTTGTTGTGAGCCACTGATACATAGAGACTGTTTGGTACCATAGCATAACCTGGATTATCCTGACTGACACAATTATATAGCCAGTGTTTTCCATTTCTTTGCATTCCCATTATACTTTATCTACATTAACATACAGTTTTTACATGGACATAATCATAGTATATATATACTTTTCTTTGTTTACATTTTCCAAAACATTATATTATAAACATTTTCTCAGCTTTTTCATGGACAGTGTATGTATCATTTTAATAGTTGTATAAAAGCCTATCATTAACATGCAATTATTTTTAACTGTTTATTATTCAAGTTGTTTCTGTTTTTTCTATTACAAATAATGCGGCTGTAAGTATCTTTACACATATAGGTTCTGTACTTTTTCAAAAGTATGTTTCTGGGATAAAGGAAAATAATAGTTGTTTTCCTTTCAGTTTTGTAGTAAGTATCTTACAGCCAAACTTTCAAACACTTTTCTTGAAATTGATGCAAGAATTTTAGCACTAATATGTCGTGGCCCGTTTGCAGGATGGGGGATGGACACATAACACAAAGAAACACACAAAGAAAGACACAGACACACATAAAGACAGTACAAGAATGCAGCAACGAACGCAACAGTCCTTTATTCTTATACTCTAAAAATCAAAGTTACTTCCTTATACGTGACCACCCAGGCATTGAAGCAACAGCCATAAATTCCAGAACACATAGCCTAAGGACACAGATGTCCCATGACTCGGGGTCTTAATGCGGTTCCTTAAGTCTACGGCCATAAGCCAGAGTTTGAGATAAGCACAGATAAGCAATGCAGCCACAAAGAGGAACTTTCCATTTCCATCCCTTTCAGCCAGGCCCCCTGTGGCTGTGCCTGTCTTAGGTTGTCCCTCCCTGAGAGATCTTACCCGTCACTGGCTAATCAGCCATCCTATGAGCTCAGGCAGTACCCATAAGGGCAAGATGTTTATCAAGTGGCCTCCAGACCCCCAGGGCTGTGGGGCTGGGCAACATTTGCTTACATGCAGAAGCTCAAACTCTTTATTATGCCTTCAAGCGGCAACCCTGTTTGTTAGGTGAACCTAAGCCGGAACATATGACTCTTATGCCGCTCTGGGCTGGGCACATACTCCTTCTCCTAAGATTAATTCTTAAGCTGCACAATTATATGGCAAGTCCGCTACACTAATGAAATTGAGAAAAGATTTCCATATTTTGAAATTATAATGCTAATTAGTTTAAAAGATAATGTCCAAAATATTCTGGAGCCATGTCCAAAAAGATATCTTTCTGAGATAAAATCAGGTCACACTCTAAGCCTGACACCCTGACAAAATAAACTACTTGATCATAGAATTTTTAACTTACTATAAATGACTTAAAGTTATACCCATTTGTGCCCCACAGATAAAGGAATTGTTTCTGCTGAGATTAAATTAGCAATGTTTCATCCTCATACTGAACAAGGCAAGAATATTTCTATAGACTCTTTCATTGGTGGTGAACACGTTTATACTACATTAATCCTTAGGAAAACCAGGCTGGTTACCCTGCCAAGGGGAAAAGCAACAACAACAACAACAACTCTGCTTTATTCACTTTACAGTGATCATTTTGATGAATAAAGCAATTTTACTTCTTCTCACACATAGACTATATATCTGAGATTGTCTTCCACGTTAATGTTCCTAGTATTTTATATTTATCTAACTGTTTTCCAAGGTGCTCAACGTGCTTCTTAAATATTATTTCATAAAGCCTTTTTGTAGAATGATGAAGTCAGTGCTTTACACAAATGTTGGAATCAACCAAAGGTAAAATTTCTGAAACTTTGAACTACTGCTAAGGTTTTTTTCTTCTCCTTTCCTCCTCCTCTTCCTTTCTTTCTCTTTCCCTCTCATCCCATGCTTAATTTTTAATTCTCCCTTAAGTTTCAGTGACTAAGAGATAAAAACGCCACCACCAACATCCAGATGGTAAAGGCAAGAACCGCACAAAGAGCCGGGGCACCTTTTTCCCCAAAAGCTCACTGACTTCCGATTGCCAACCACAGGCCGGCACCTACTGACACTGTCTGATCAGCACTTGCACAATGACTCCCCCTCACTGGCAATGTCTCCAACTTAGAGGTGAGGAAACTGAGCGTCTAAGTGGTGTTCCTAATTCTGTGAGACCTTGTGTTAGTCTCAAGGTCTTTCTAACACCAGTTCTTACCTATAAAGTGGAATTAGTCACCCCGGTTTTACCGTTCTCAAGGAGTGGCTTGGAGAATTAGATGAATAATGCATGCAAAAGTGGTTTGAAATTGTCTAGGTGCACACAGAACCACATCAGTCTCATGAAATATAATTGATCATATTATTAAACACTCTACCTCTGCCGGAGAAACCAAAAGATTTTTTTAAAAAAAAACCAGCTTATTTCTCCAAATGAAAAATCTTATCTTATGCCCCCCCTGGAGGGGAAGAAAATATGGCAGAAAAACCTATTATATTGAGAAATAGATAGAAGACATTTTGTGCTGAAAGGCATTTTTCATAAATAAAAACTGTGTTCTTTAGAGGCCCAGTTCTAAACTAGTTTTGTGCCACCCACCCGGGTATTTCCAGCAGCTCTCAGCTCTTTGCCTGCCAGAAGACTTAACTTCAAATTTTGGGTTACTCTTTTTGTGACTTTGAGAAAAATTACCCCATTCTTTGAAGTCTGCTTCACAGATAAAGTGGGCATACCAATAACATACATTCCTGAGGATCAAATGCAAAAGTGTATATGGAAAACCTTTTATAAATTAAAAAAATAAAGCAGCTGTTTATAGCATCCATCTCCCTAAACTCAAAACAAGATTTTAAAAGGGATATTGTTGGCTGATTCAGGTGCCATTTCTAAGTCAAAAAGAATTTGATCACCATCAAATGCTGATCACAAGAAAGGAAAAGGTTTAGGCCCCCAAAGCTGACAGGGATGCAGACATCAAGTCCTTGCTCGTTTGCGGACGAGGACTCTGGGACCGAGAAGGGGCCGTGCCTGTGACGCAAGGCAGGACTTGCCACAGAGCCTGAGGAGAGAGGCTGCACCGCTCCCCGCTCAGGGCTCCTCCACCCTCTGCCCTGAGCCGCCCTTCCCACTTCTTGCCCCCAGCTCAGTCCTCAGCCCACCCCTCCTCTCCCTGACCCTCCCCAAAGAGGCTCTGACGTCACCAGAGCACCTCCAGGTGCCAAAGCCAACAGGCCTTTTCTGCTGTTCATCCTTCGTTAGCATCTGCCACGTAATTGCTCCCTCCTGCTTTAAACTCTCTCTTCCTTGGGCTTTGGTGTGCCCACAGTTGCCTCATTTCCTCCACCCTTCTTAATCACACCTAGTTTACTTATTTCTCAGTCTTTCTCCTCTGTCCATCATCAAATACTGGTGTGCATATAGTCATCTTCACACTCACTTAGAGCTTAGAACGTGCCAGGCAGTGCTCTAAGGGCTTTATAAATATTCATTCGTTTAAGCCTCATGACAGCCCTGTGACGTAGGTACACACACTGCTGGGGAAAGGGAGACACAAAGGGACCCGCTGCTTGGTGTGCCACTTCTGTTATGCTGTGCTGCCTCTGAGGTGACCAGAGCTCTCCCCTGGGCCCTCCTGGCTCCTGACTCCACCTGTTCTTGTGAAGCACGGTCTTAGCATGATCTATATCCCAAATTCACACATCTAGACTTGACTCACTCCCGAGCTCCACATTCCAGTGGCACATTGGGTATCGGGATCTGCATTTACCGTGAGCAGCACGCACGTGATGCCACCCAAACTGAATGAGTCAGCCCTCCATCCCCTGCCTCTGTGTCCCAAAGTTGCCCACACCCAGTCTTCCTAGCTCAGGCATGTGACATTGGATGAGGATTTTTTTTTTTTTAGCACTCTGGGCCTCAGTTTCCTCATCTGCACAATTAATGGGTTGAACTAAATAATTTCTACAAGTATGCTTTCTTGAACATTTCTTAATTCTCTAAATCTCTTGTCCAAGCACTGTCTCCAGGTTTTACTCTCTATGTCTCCTCTTTAAATTCTCTTTATTCACTCATCCATTCTATTAGAAATCCTTGGGCATATTTTGTAGGCCAAATGTAGGGCAGGGCACAGGTCGAATAAGGTAAGAGCCCTACGCTCAGAACTGGGGCAGAGGACCGTGCGTGCAAAAAGGCAGCTCACACACTTCAACAGGGTGGAAGCTGCTGTCACACATGTCCAAACAGAGGCCAGGAGGTGGAGGGGCCACCCTGAGCCAGACACCACACCAGAGCCTGCCAGTCAGCTTGGTACTTTCTCCTCCCCGCCTCCCACCCCCGGCCACTGCATCAGCCACTGAGCGACCGAGCTCTGTATCTTCACCCCTTCAATGCCAGTCGTATCGGTAGCCTTTATCTGCGCAGGGGCTTGCATTCACGATGGCCCACCTCCTTCAGTACTAATTAGTTTTCCTGACATTTGACATTGACATCTTTTCCACCATTCAGAGTAATCTTTCTCAAAGTCCAATCTGACCATGGCACCGTCTTGTTTGAAAGCCTCCAGTGCTGCCTCGTCGTTAGTAGGAAAAGTCTTGCTTGTGACAGACAACACCTTCACCGCCAGGCTCATGAGAACCTGCCCTGTGTCCTCTCTCAGCACCCTCACCTGGGCTCTGACTCCAAAAGTGTTTTAAGGCCCTGTGGTCCCCTGCACACGGGGTACTGCTGCCCACTCCTGTGCCTGTGTACGTGGAGACACCTCAGTCCTTCTGCCTTTTATCTGTGTAATAATTTTTTTTTTTTTTGAGACAGAGTCTCACTCTGTTGCCCAAGCTAGAGTGCCATGGTGTCAGTCTAGCTCACTGCAACCTCAAACTCGTGGGCTCAAGCAATCCTCCTGCCTCAGCCTCCCGAGTAGCTGGGACTACAGGCATGCACCACCACGCCTGGCTAATTTTTTCTATTTGTAGTAGAGATGGGGTCTTGCTCTTGCTCAGGCTGGTCTCAAACTCCTCACCCTCAAGTGATCCTCCTGCCTTGGCCTCCCAGAGTTCTTAGGATTACAGGTGTGAGCCACCACACTCAGCCTATCTGTGCAATAAATTTCTGTTGATTCTTAGGAACCTAGCTCAGATAACACCCCTTCTGAGAAAGCTTCTCTGTCCCCTGCCTTCCTTGAAGGCATAAATTTCCTCTTCTTATGCCACTTCCACTCCTGAAATGTATTTCTGCTACTCCCTGTAACTGACTACATTGTAATTATTGCTAAATGCTTGTCTCCCAACTAGAACATGGGATTTGTTAGGTTGTGGACAGTGCCTGCTTAATCCTTGCACCTCCAGCAATGCCCAGACAGCAGCACATAGTAGGCCCACAATAAAGATTTGTTAACTGATGATGGAGGGGGGCGCTACTTGAAAAGCTACAAAAGTAAGAACTCCTGTCTAGAAAGTCTAGACAGAAGACCAAAATAAAGCGAGAACAATGCAGGTAGTTTTGGCTACATCACTGGCATAAAAAGAAAGGAAAGCAGAAAGCAGCTCCAGGGTTTGGAGTGAGAGATGAGCATCCATTCTCAGATATGCTGAGCCCTTCTGCATGTCACTTCTCAAGCTCATGTGAAGGGCACGGGTGTGTGTCTGCCCCGGGAGATGGGGGACCACGCTGGACTCTTAAAACACACAAACAGCAATGTCAACCATCTTCCCTGGCGCCCCACTATTTGCCATTGAAAGACAGCCTTGGGGAATATAATTCTGTCTACACAGCAAGATAGTTGGGTGAAGGCAGATGATTGACTGACTCAAGCCCTTAAATATATAATTGAAGGGATAATCTGTCTGCAAACGGAGGGTATTGCAAAGGTTCTGTACATGCCAGAAGGGATCCGCAAAGTCTTAATATGTTGTCTTTTAATTCTCGTGTCCTCCCCTTGCCTCAGCCCACAAAGGCACACACAGGCCCATGTCAGCTCCTTGGGAAATCCCTCAAATGCCATGCACGTTTGAAGCCATCTAAAGGCGGCCCTTGGGTGGAAAAGGTGGAGTGCTTTAGCCGGTAATCTTTTTGGCTTGTTCTCTTGTGTAAGCGTTAAACCAGAAAGACAGGCTGACTCCATCTGTAGTGAGCTAAGCCATTTTATAAATTAAAAATTTTTATTTTTAATTATTATGGGTACATAATAGTTGTATGTATTTATAGGGTACATGCGATGCCTTTAATAGAATGTAGCCTCACCTTCTCTGTATTTTTGTGGCAAATATAGTCTTTGGCCATGAGACCCATACTTTGGCCACTAAAGCAGAGCACAGATATTAGAACAGTGCTCAACTCAATAGGCTTCATCTCAGATGGTCAGCGCCTGGACTTCCCGCATATTCACAGCCAGGAGTGAAGCCCCGGCTCTACCCTCTGCCCCCTCGCCACCATCTCCCACATGCACCCAACATGCATTCAGGCTCTGGCCTCTGGCTGGACACATGGGGCCACAGTGAACACTCTGTTGAAGTATCTGTATTCTTCCCCTGGTACAAGTTCTTATCTTATTCAATCATCTATCCCCAGTGCTCAGCCCGGGGACTGGCCGATAGAATATGCTCAGATATTGCTTGCAGAATTTATGAATGAGTAAAAACATTTTTAAAAAAGGAGAGAAATAAAGAATTAAACCTGGAAACAGTGTGGGGACAAGAGGTTTAGATAATTAAAGAATGTGAAAGTAAGAATTTTTGTGGAGATTATTTAGTTCAACAGTCGATAAAATCGAGGCCAGAGAGATACAGAGACTTGTCTGAGGTCACTCAGACGGCCAGCAGTTGTTCCCATCTGAAAGAGTTAATGTAGGTCATTCGGGACTCAGGCCAATTCCTCCTCCTCCCTCCCTGTCCCCGCTCCATTTCTCAATGAAGAATGAAGGTCCATAGAATTAATTCTTTCATTTATCTCGCTAATATTTATTGAGCATATTACATATGTCAGGCCCTGTGCTAGAATCTAGGAATGGGGAAGTCAACAAGATTAACGAAACTTCCCGTCCCTGTGGGGCTTGCAGATTCTGGTAAAGGAGACGTGCAATACAGTAAAATGAATATTTATGTACTTACAAGGGGATGTGACATGGGGTGGTGGTAGCCACAATAAGAAAGAGGGAATGCAGGGGTCAGGAAGGGACTCGGAAACGGTCATTTGGGAAAAGAGCAAAGACTGGCAGGTAGAGAGAGAGTAAGCCCTGGCCGGGCGCTCAGGCCGGGGACAGCAAGGGTGGAACCCCGTGCAGTGCTCCACGCGGGGCTGAGGAGCAGCGAGGCAGCCGGACAGCGCAGGGGAAGAGCAGCGAAGGGCGAGGCCAGAGGGAACCCAGTCAGACCGCACAGCTCCCTGTGGGCTACTGCAAGCCGCCTGACTTACTCTGGGCGAGATGAGAAGCCACTGGAAGGCTTCGAGAGGATGAGTGACTTACGAGTTCAGCAGGGTGAATCGACTGCAGGTGCAAACACTGGGAACAAGAGGCCCAGTAGGAGGCTGTTGCACCAACCCAGGAGAGAGAAGGTGGGGGCGGGCAGTGTGGAGGCAGTGGGGACTGGAGAAGTGGCCAGATGCTGCATATGTCTGGAAGAGCTGCAAAGATTTGCTGATAGACTGGACATGAGTTATGAGAGAAAGAAGGGAGTTAAGAATGATCCCTAGGTTTCGGCCAGAGTGGTTGGACGAATGGACTTTTCATGAGATGAGACAGGAAAGGGTTCCTCCTGTGGGAGCAACAGGTTTGGGAGCAGAGATCAGGAACTCTGTATGCACATGTTGCATTTGAGATATTTATTAGACATCTGCATCTAAGGTCTAGTATGCACTTGGATAACATAAACTTTGGAGTTCAGGGGAGAGAACTGGACCAGAGTTGTAAATGTGGATACCATCAGCCTATAAAAGGCACTTAAGGCCATCAGACTGGTCAAGATCACCAAGGGGTGAGAGTGGAGAAAAGGAAGAGATCCCAGGGCCTGGCAGTGGGTCTCTCCAGCATCTAGAGATTGGGAAATTCAGAGGAACCAAGGATACTGAGAAGGAGCAGACAAGGAGGCAGGAGAGAGGCAGGAAAGTGTGGTGTCCTAAAAGCATGCCAAGGGGAGACACTGACCAACTGTGTTAGACAGATGCCGCTGATAGGCAAAGAAAGAGGAGGTGAAACTGGATTTGGATTTAGCAATGGGCACATCCCTGATGTTCTTGAGAAGAGGAGTTTATGTAGCCAAGTCTGAGTAAAATTGAGAGAGAAAGGGAGAAGGGGAATTAGAGACAGCAACAAATAACTGTTCTTTCAAGGAGTTTGATCCAGGAACAGAGAAATTGAGACAGGAGTTGGAGGAAGAACAATGGAAATCAACAAAGGTATTTTGCTTTTTGTTTTTGTTTTTGGTGAGATAAGTAGGAATATACTTGTCTGCTGATGGGAATGATCCAGTAGAGAATAGAATCATTTGGATATGCTTGTAAATAAGAAGTGAATCAGAGTCATTTCATTTAGTAAAAGTCAATTGGATTCAACTCAATTCAGTTCAACAAATATTTATTGAGAATCCACCTAGGGAAAGGCACTATTCTACTTGGGATACATTTGTAAACAACATAGGCAGAGATCATTGTCACTGTCTAGTGGGGGGGGTCAAATAATAAACAATATACATAATAAAGAAGTAAATTATACAGCATATTGGAAGATAATAAATACTAGACAGAAAAAAACGTAGAGCAAGATAAGTGAGTGGGTGTAAAGAATACCAGGCATAGGGTTGCAGTTTTAAATAGTGTGGTCTAGGTAGGCCTGATTGAGAAGGTGAGGAGTTAGCTATGCCAACCCCCTACCATCAAAGAAAGAGCATTCCAGACAGAGGGAATGGCCAGTACACTTTAAGCAGGAGCAACATTAAGGAGCACATCACGATAATAAAAAATATGTATATGTAAACACCTCTTTTTTTATTTTTTTGAGACAGAGTCTCACTCTGTTGCCTGGGCTAGAGTGCCGTGGCGTCAGCCTAGCTCACAGCATCCTCAAATTCCTGGGCTCAATTGATCAGCTTCACGAGTAGCTGGGACTATAGGCACGCACCACTACACCTGGCTAATTTTTTCTATTTTTAGTAGACACAGGGGTCTTGCTCTTACTCAAGCTGGTCTCGAACTCCTGAGCTCAAGCTATCCTCCCGCCTCAGCCTCCCAGAGTGCTAGGATTGTGGGCGTGAGCCACTGCGCCCGCCCACATCTCTGATTTGTTTTGCCTAGGGAAAGAAATAGCCAGGGAGAATTTCAGCTGGGTTGAGTGAGAGAAGGAAAGAGAAGAAGAAAATAAGGAGCACTACCAACATTATAATGCAAAACAAGTGGAGAGAAATTGTTCTGTGTACCAGATAAGGAAGAAGTCCTGGGGGCATAAACACTTTTAAAAGGAGAATTTTCAGCTAAATAACCACACATAGGCTCCTGCCCCCACAATTCTCTTGTTGTTTTCCTGGTCAGGATACCTGAGCTCAGCACCTGGAAGCTACTCCACCAAGACACACCTGTGCGCTTATCCCTCTTCCTGGCATGAAGGACCTGCTCATTATTTGGCATCTGTGTCCCATTTCAGCAGAGCATGGAGGTGTGGTGCCCCAACACCCCAAGAACCAACCTTCAACCAGGTTCCTCTCCTGCACAGAATAGAAGGGACAAGAAGTGGAAGGAAAAGAAGCATCCAGATTAGTCAGAACTGCTTCCCTGTTCTGTTCACAAACGGTCTCAGTTTGTTTTCTGCTACATCCGCAATAAAAAGGAGTGTTCCTCACATTTTCATATGGGGAATCTTGTTAAAAAAGCAGACTCTGGAATTTATCCATTTCTTCCAGGTTGTTGGCACATAATCATTTATAATAGCCTCTCTTCTCTTGATCCTTTGTATTTCTGTGATATCAGTTATGATGTCTCTTTTTTCATCTCTTTACCTATCTGGTTCTTCTCTCTTTTCTTATTTAAATGTTGTCAATTTTGTTTATGTTTTCAAAATATGAACCCTTCATTTTTTTGATCTTTTGTATTATTTTATGAGTCTCTATTTCATTTATTTCTGCTCTGATCTTTATTATTTCCCTCCTTCTACTAATTTTCTTTTTTTTTCCTTTTATTTCATCATATAATGGGGGTACAAATATTGTTAGGGTTACATACATTGCCCCTACCACCCTTCCCCCCCCCCACATGCCAGAACTTCAAGTGTGTCTAATCTCCAGGTGGCGCACACGGCACCCATTATGTAACTATACACTTCCTCCCCTCTCCCGCCTGCTCTCCATCCTTCTACTAATTTTGAGTTCAGTTTATTCTTGTTTTTCTAGTTCCTTGAGGTGCAACATTAGGCTTTCATTTGAGATCTTTCTTTTTTTAATGTACACGTTTATTGCTATAAAAGTTCCTCTTATATTTGCTTTTGCTGTGTCTCATATGTTTTAGGATGTTGTGTTTCCATTTTTGTCCATCTCAAGAAATTCTTAAATTTTTCTTTTAATTCCTTCATTGACTCTTTAGTTATTCAAGAGCATGTTATCTAATTTCCATGTATAGGTGAAGTTTCTGAAGTTCCTTCTGTTATTGATTTTCTAGTTTTATACTATTGTAATCAGAAAAGATATTTGATATGATATCTATCATCTTTAACTTGTTGAGACTTGTTTTATGGTCTAAAATACAATCTATGTTGGAGAATATTCTATGTGCAGTTGAGAAGAATGTGTATTCTGCAGCTGTTGGTTAGAATGTACTATAAATGTCTGTTAGGTCCATTTGATCTAGAATACAGTTTAAATTCAATGTTTCTTTTTTGACTTTCTATCTGGATGATCTGTCCATTGCTGAAAGTGGAGTGTTGAAGTCCCCAGGTATTATTGTATTGTAGTCTATCTCTCCTTTTAGATCTAATAACAATTGCTTTGTATATTTGGGCATTTCCATGTTGGGTACATACGTATTTGCAATTATATGGAAAAATTCCTGGACACATATAACCTACCAAGATTGAATTAGTCTAGCCAAAGGCATGTCAATTTTGTTTATTTTTTCAAAGAACCAACTTTTTGTTTTATTAATCTTCTGTATAGTTTCCCTGTTGTCAATTTTGTTTAGTTCTGATTTGATCTTGTTAATTTCACTTCTTCTGCTGAGTTTGGGGTTGGTCTGTTCTTCTTTTTCCAGCTCTTTGAATCGATTCATTAGATTGTATATTTGTGATCTTTTTGACTTTTGGATATAGGCATTTATGGAAATAAACTTTCCTCTCAGGACCACTTTAGCTGTGTCTCAGAGGATTTGATAACTTGTCTCTCCATTATCATTAAGTTCAAAGAATTTTTTGATTTCCATCTTGATTTCCTCATTTATGAAGTAATCGTTTAGCAGAAGGTTGTTTAATTTCCACGTTTTTGTGTAGAAATGTGGGTTTCTGTTAGGGTTGATTTCTACTTTTATTCCACTGTATTCTGAGAAGATGCATGGTATGATTTCTATTTTTTTAAATTTTTTGAGATTTGCTTTGTGTCCTAGGATATGGTCAATCTTAGAGAATGTCCCATGAGCTGATGAGAAGAACGTATATTCAGTGGATTTTGGATAGAATGTCCCGTAAATGTCAGTCAGGCCCAATTGTTTTAGAGTTTTGTTTAAGTCCATTATTTCTTTATTAATTTTCTGTTTGAAGGATCTGTGCAGTCAGTGGGGTGTTGAAATCTCTGGTTATTATGGGGTTTCTGTTAATCAATTTGCTTAGATCCAGTAAGGTTTGCTTTATGAATCTGGGTGCACCTAAGTTGGGTGCATATATATTTAAAATTGTTATGTCTTATTGTTGAACTGTACCTTTCACCATTATATAATGACCCTCTTTGTCCTTCACTACTTTTGTTGGTTTAAAAACTAAATTATCTGAAATCAGAACTGCCACGCCAGCCTTCTTTGGCTTCCGTTTGCTTGAAATACTTATTTCCACCCCTTTACTTTTAGTCTACATGCATCCTTGCAGGTTAGGTGTGTTTCCTGAAGACAGCAGATACTTGGCTTGTAATTTTTATCCATTCAGCCAGCCTATGTCTCTTGAGTGGGGAGTTTAAGCTGTTCACACTTATTGAGAGAACTGATAGGTGGGGCAGATTACTGTTCATTCTTTTGTGTTGGACATTGTTGCTTTTTTTTCTCTCTTGAGCCATTGTGATATCTGGCCTTGAATCTTTAGCTTTTGATGTTTTTTTTATATTCATGAGTATTTATTATGCTGATCTGTGTGTAACTTTTGAGTACTTCTTGGAGGGCTGGTCTTGTCTTGGTGAATTCCCTCAGTCTTTGCTTATCCGAGAATGTCTTTATTTCTCCTTCATATATAAAACTTAGTTTTGCAGGGTACAAGATTCTAGGCTGGGCATTATTCTGTTCCAGAAGAGTGAGAATGGCACCCTAGTCTCTTCTTGCTTGTAAGGTTTCAGTTGAGAAGTCTGGCATTATTTGAATCGGCTTTCCTTTGTATGTTACTTGCTTCTTTCACCTTACAGCTTGTAGAAGGGTCTTTTTTGTTGATGTTTTGGTCAGTCTGATGACTATGTGTCATGGGGTTTTCCTGTTTGCATTGTATCTTCCAGGGGTCCTTTGAGCTTCTTGAACTTGGATGTCTAGCTTATTGTCAAGACCTGGGAAATTTTCCTCAATTATATCTTCAAATAGCTTATCCAACCCTTGTGTTTTTTCTTCCTCCCCTTCTGGAATCCAGAAGAGCTTCCAGTTATATTTCTTCATATAATCCCACAATTCTTGTAAGCTTTGCTCATGTCTCTT
>VBSM01000662.1:4213781-4261604 GCA_008086735.1 Cheirogaleus medius
GTATTAACTGATCAACACCTAAGTGGACATATAGGAATAACATCTATCGGGCGTTGGGCAGATGGGAAGGGGGAGGGGGTGGATATATACATACATAATGAGTGAGAGACGTACCATCTGGGGGATGGACACGCTTGAAGCTCTGACTTGCGAGTGGGGGAAGGGAGGGAAAGGCAACACACCTAAACATTTGTACCCCCATAATATGGTGAAATAAAATAAATCTGCTTGTATTTGCCTGATATATCTTTTTATATACCTCTACTTCTAATCTCTCTCTCTCTCTTTTAATCAATTTCTTTTAGTGTATTTTTTTCAATAAGCAATTCCTTTCCTTGCCTTTGTCTACTTGGCAATGCTCTGTCTTAGTCCATTTTGTGCTGCTGTAACAGAATAACTGAGACTGGGTAATTCATAAAGAACAAGAATTTAGTTTTTTATGATTCTGGAGGCTAAAATGTCCAAAGTTGAGGGTCCTGCATCTGGTGAGGGACATCTTGCTGTGTTATCCCATGGCAGAAAGCAGAGGGACAAGAAAGCACAGGCAAGAGAGCGAGAAGGGGGTGGCAAACTTATTTTAACAGGACCCCACTTCGTCAGTCATTAACCTACTCTGGCAATAATGGCATTGATCCTTTCATGAGGACAGAGCCCTCATGCCCTAATCGCCTCTCAACATTGTTGCATTGAAGATTAAGTTTCCAACACATAAACTTTGGGAGAAACATTCAAACCACAACACTCAGCATTCAAAACCCAGTTTTACTATCACTTCTTTAGGGAAGTTCTTCTTCCCTGATCTTCCTCAGGGAGAACTGACCATTCTCCTTAATATTGTATCCACATGGTTTTTTGGGAAGGAATCTTAGTATTTGACATATCTCATCCTTTCTAAGCAGTTTCCAAACACAGGTTTTACAAAACCAAAAGTAATGATAACAGCTACCTGTCACTCAAAATGAAATTTTTTACTTTTAATTAAAATGCATCTGTTATAACAGGAATACTATTAGGTTTGTGCTTCTCAAACAGGGGGAAAACATTGTGTTGTACCTTTCCTTTTGTGTGTGTGTGCGGGAGGGGAGTGTATCTCGACATTGTTGACCTAATTTGTTTGGATTATTTTTAAAGTCTCTACAGAAGTGGTAAGCTTTCCTATGACATGAATCCTTGGCCCCTAATTTGGTGGTTAGTCCAATGACATGATATAATTACTTCTTCAACTGCTGAAAAGCAAGAAGCAGATGATAGGAATTGTGGAAAGCTTGGGAATTGTGGCTTCCATCTTCAACATTAGAAGAAATCACCAACAGATGTGGGAAAGAACTGGAGGTTTAGCGTAGTGGCATGTCTCTGCTCCTAATATTTTGCTGATATACATCGCCAGGACCATTTTTCTGGGTGCAAACACTGGATTGTTATGCCATCCAAGCAACATAGAATGGCAGATACCAAGCTTTTAAAACTATTTTTGTGTATGCTGTGTGTAATAGACTTGCATATTTCAGTGTTTTTGCCACCATTGCACCTTTATTGTTACTTTTAGGCCAATATGTAACAATTACCTAATTTTTATGCATTTCTTTCATTGTTTTTTAAATTTTGTTCTACATATACTTTCTTTTTCTTTTTCTTTTTTTTTATTTCAGCATATTATGGGGGTACAAATATTAAGGTTACGTATATTGTCCATGCCCCCTTCCGCCTTCGAATCAGAGCTTCAAGCGTGACCATCCCCCAAACGTTGCACATCTCACTCATTATGTTTGTATATACCCATGTTCTACATATACTTTAATGATCACAATATACTGCTATTATCAGCTTATGTGTTTGCCTTTTCCACAGACCTTTTGTTCCTTAATGCCAAGAACTGCATATCCTATTACCTAGGCTTGGTACAATGCCTGTGGCATAATACACATAAAAGGCAGGCCACACGTGCTGAATAGTCATAATAAGTCTAATCTGGATCCAAGACAAGTTTAAGGGGCCAGATTAAGCTGTTAATTAAAGGAGGAATCAAGAAATTGGGTTTCAATTATCAAGCTAAGGTTCATCAGGATCTATAGAAAGATGTCAGGTGCATGAACGATCAATAAGTTTTACTAAACCAAGATCAAATGCACTCCAAGTCAGAGGTGGGAGCTGTCAAGTAAACACTCTGAATTTAGGTCCCAGGTAGGCAGAGAATGTTTGAGGATTTTAAATACCAGGCCACAAATGATGGCATCTTATATTCTTTTTCACCCAGATGCAAAGATTAACTCATGGTGCTCAATCTGCCTGCTTCTCCAAAGGGTTCTGAAACTTCCAGTCAGTACATCGTCGAATACTATTATATACCTACTATGGCAGGCACTGTATAGGCACTAGTGATACAGCAATGAACAAAAGAGGGGCCCCGGCCTCAATAGAAACATTTACACAAACACACATGCATACACACACACACACACACACACAGCATTTGTAGCATATATACAAAGGATGCACATGCTGGGAAGCCCACTTTGAGAGTGGGGATTGAGAAATAGGTGAGATCTCCAAAATCTTCTGTCTGTAACTTTTTCACTTGCCTCACTTCCTAACTAGAAGACAAATCTGAAGCATACTCTAATTCTTGGATATGATTTTTTCCTTTCCCTTGAGCTTCTTTTTAATAAATGGTATTATTAAACCTGACCCAACCAACCATTTTTGAGAACATAGAATTATTGTTTGCAACATGTACAAAATATTTGCTGGTACATTGTTTAATCTTTTTTGCTTTGATTTAGTGGCTGCTCTATGGCCTATGAGATACATTTTTTAACTGGTTGCATTCGGAAATAAATAATGTATACTGTATAAATAAAACCCAGAGTACTTTCTTTTCCCCTTCTGCCCTTTGTGCTATTCTTGCCATACACTGTACTTCACATATACTTTAATTATCACAGTATACTGCTATTAATTTTGTTTTCAACCATCAATTATCTTTTAAAGATATTTTTAATTACAAAAATGCCTTTATACTTATCTTCAATTTTATCATTTCTGGTGTTCTTCATGTTTTTGTACCTAATTTTCCATTTGGTTAAATTTTCCTTCTTCCCAGAGAATTATCTTTAACATTTGTTTATAGTGAAGATCTGCTAGTGAGAATGCCATACTTCAGCTTATGTTTGTCTGATAAAGTCTTTATGTAATCTTTAATTTTGAAATTTGCTTTAACTAGATGTAAAATTCCAGGTTGATTTTTTTTTATTTAAATACGTTGGTAATGTGCTTCATTGTCCTCTGGTTTGCGTAGTTTCTGATAAGCAGTCCACTGTCAATCTTATCTTTAGGTAAAGGCAAAGTTATAAAATCTAACCAAAATGTTAAAAAAAAACCAAAAAAAAAAAAACATTTATTGGGTGTCGGACAGGTGGGAGGGGGGAGGAGGGGATGGGTATATATATATATACATTATAAGTGCGATGAGCATTGTCAGGGGGATGGACACGCTTGAAGCTCTGACTCGAGGGGAGAGGGAAGGCAAGAGCAATGTATGTAACCTTAACATTTGTACCCCCATATAATGCTGGAATAAAAAAAATCTTATCTTTGTTCCTTGGATACACTATGTTATTTTTCTCTGACTACTTTTAAGATTTTTTATTGCTGGTTTTCAGCAATTTTATCATGATGTACCTAGGTGTCATTTTCTTTAACTTTCTTTTGCTTGGAGTTTGTTGATCTATGGGCTTATATCTTTCATTAAATTTGGAAAATTACCGGCCATTTTTTAATTCATTCTCTCTCTCTCTCTCTCTCTCTCTCTCTCTCTCTGTCTCTCTGTCTCTGTCTCTCTCTCTCTCTTCCCCACCCACCCCCTGCCTTTTCCTCTGGGACTCCAATTACATTCCTGTTAATTGCTTAATGTTTTCCCACAAAATGATGCTCTGTTCATTTTTTTCCATTTTTTTTCTCTTTGCCTCATTTTGGATAGTGTCTTTTGTTCTGAATTTTACTGATTTTCCCCTGTAATATCTATTCTGCTATTAACCTCTAACTTGTATTTTTTTTGTTTCAAACATTGTATTTTTTTTCTTTCCTTTTTTTCTGGGAGGTATATAGAGCAATCAGTCTTTGTACTTTTCACCTGTAGAAATTTAATTTGAGTCTTTTATAGGCCTTCCATCTTTGCCCTCACACTGATATTTTCCTCTATATTTTTTGAGTAGATGTAGCTGTATTATGGTGGCTGTTTTAATTTTTTCTCCTTCTACATCTCTGTCATTTTTGACAAAAACATCATGTTTTAAGTTTTTCTCCTGTTTATAGATCTTATTTTACTGCTTCTTAGTTTTTCTGATAATTTTGTGAGGCAAGAATGCTGAGCATTTAAATTTTATGCTTTAGGATACTAGATTTTAATGCATTTCTTTAATTGTTTTTAAATTTTGTTCCGACATACAGTAAGTTACTTTGAATCAATTTAATTCTTTTGAAGCTTGCCTTTAATTTTGGTTAGCCCTGATCTGGAGTGGATTTTAGCCTAAGGTTAATTTAGTCCCACAACTAAGGTAATACACATCTAGGGAATTTATCCATGCCTCATGTATTACAAAGTCCCTTCACCCCATCCACTAGAATTGTGAACTAACCTGGACTGCAAACTCCAGGAATTTAGGACTTGTTATTTTCTAATTTTTTTGCCAGTCCCATGGAGTCTTATTCCATGCATATGTACATTAATATTCAAAGATTCAAGGAAACACTTTGGCAGATCTTTAGAATCTTCTCTCTGTTCACCTCTTCCCTCTCTAATTTTATGCCCACAAATTTTAGCTGCCTCATTCTCTTTGACCTCCAATTTCTGTTTCTTCACCACAGTGAGATCACTGGGTTCTCTTTGGTTATCTCTTCCTGCATTGTGGCCTGAAAATTGCCTTTACACAGTAAGTGAGAGCAATTATAAGGTTTATCTCATCTGTTTTTCTTTTCTCACTAATATGTAGCCCAAATGTCTAAAAGTAATTGTTAGGTTTTCCAGTTATTTATGGTGAGAGCATCATTACTATTATAGTTAATTCTATATACATGGCAGCATAAATTCAAATATTACATTTTTTACCTCTATAATTTCTAGTTGATTCTTTTGATAGAATCTACTCCACTAGGGAAATTTTTAAAAGCAATGATATAAAATTCAACCCAGTCTCTTTTGTGCAAATATAAAATTGTTGCTTGCAATATATAAAGATATTTACTGATACTCTTTTGATCTCTTTTAATCCAAGTTATATTATATATAAGGCATGTATTTCACTACATCTCTGGAGTATGCATTAACCATAGAGTATATGTTATAAACTACTTTAAAACTATAAACACCAAACATTAAATTGTTTTATGCATGCCAACTAAACAATGTCCATCTAATTCTTTGTAAGATTATTTTTCTTTCTAAACATGCTTGATGTAGAGATTATATTCTGTATGTTTTTCACCATATTACATACAACTATGTCTACTTATACTCTCATTAGTTCATTCAAGTATTTATTTATTCATTAACTCAGAAGATTTTATTGAGTGTGTCTCATGTGGTAACACTATTCTAGACTCCAGAGATATGGAAATAAAAGAGAAACCATCCACATCCTGGAGCACCTTCCTGCTAAGTGGTGGAGACAGAGTGGGAAGTATCTCATGTGATCATTGCATCAGAAAGGTTTGCAAGGGTGCAGTTGGCAATGAGGTTTTTCTGGAGTGACACCTGAGCAATATTTTGAAGGAGAAATAGAGTTTAGCTGGGGTCAGATATTTCAGACAAGAAGAGCAATAGAGAATTTAAAGTAGAAACATTGGCTTCCGTGGGGGTAGTGGAGAAATATATGTCTGGGCAGTTAGTATCTTATTGTTTCAATTACAATTGCCCTATAACAAACCACCCCTAAACTCGGAAGCTTCAAACAACTATTTTTTAAATGTTCATAGATTCTGTGGGTCCAGAATCCCAACAATGTAAATACAGGTGGCATGTCTCTGTTCTACAATGTCTGGAACCTTATCTGGGAAGACCCAAAAGTTGGGAACTAGAAATCTGGCAGCTTCGTCACTCCCATGTCTGGTGGTTGAGGCTGTTGTCAGTTGGGATCTCTCCAAGTGCTCTTGGCCTCTTCGTAGAATGGTGGTTTCAGGATAGTTCAATTTCTTATATGGAAGCTCAGGGCTCCAAAATGAGTGAACCAGTGAATAAGACAGAAGCTGCATTGCTTTCTATGACTTAGCCTCAGAAATCATGCATTCACGTTCATTGCATTCTGTTGGTTATAAGTAAGTCAAAAGCTCATTCAGATTCAAGGAGAGGAGGCATAGACTCCATCTCTAAATAGGAGGAATATCGAAGAATTTGCAGACATTAAACTCAATCACACTAATCATATGTAATGAGGAGGGATTTTGAAGCTATTGCAAAGGGTTTGCTTTCCAGCTCTACCAGTTCCTGGACAGTTTATCTCCCTTGAGTCTGTTTCCTCATCTATGAAATGGAAATAATGCATTTTTTAATTGGGTCATCATGAGGATTAAATAAGATTATGCTCACAGTGTGCTTATTACATTTGACATATAGGTAATGCTCAATAAATAGTAGCTCCTTTCTCCCAACTAAATTAAATCAAAGTACTTAACTACCATAATAATCTATGCTATAGAAATATTTTATAAGCACATTTTCTGCCTCATAGTAATTTTTGCTGTGTTTTTCAAGATACTTCTAAAAGTTTCCTTGAAGTCATATTTTAAGAAAAGTATAAAACTTTTGGAAGTATCTTGAAAAACACAGCAAAAATTATATGAAGAAGAAAATGTACTTTATGCAGTAAAGAGAGAAGAGTTAAATAATAGGTTAATATCACTATCAAAGCAACACTTTATAACCAGGGTTCTGGGCAAAGAGACAGTAATAAAAGAGCTCACTCCTTCAACTGCTGTGTACATTGGGGACCATGGCTTTCCTCATAGAGGGGGTCCCCAGTGCCTCACGTGACAAGCTTTCAGACACCACCCTATGGAAAGTCGTCCTGCTTTGAAGGGCAGACCAGAGTATCATCCTATATGGGCGGAACATTACATCTTTGGCAGAAAGGCTTTTTAAAGGTATTAAAACTGTGCCTTGATTGGAAAATAATTAAAAATCTAAGCTCAAATAAGGTTAAAAGTGGTATGTTAAAAGAGGATAAAACAAGATATATTAGACATTAAGTAAGAGTTTAAGTTTAGAATAAGGGAGAATTTGATCCACCCACCCCACTCCCAAAAAAAGAAAGTCACCTGCCTTAAACAAATAGGAGGACAGCTACAATGGGAGGAATTTGTGTTGTGTTCAGCCCCTGATTGGGCTTTCAAATTCTTCTGGTCAATGTGCAGAATCAATTTTCACTAAACTAAGTACCTATACTGTTAGGGAAATGAATATTAGATAGACACTGAGGGTCTTAAGATATATGAGAAATGAAAGACACAATGAAATAGGAAGCCAGTGCCAAAGAAAAATGATCACGTGTCTGGTGGAACATGAGGTACCTCTACTTCATGAGAATAGGAGGAGCCAGCCAGGCAGTAACACCTTGCCCTGAGAGCATCACATGTGGACGGGCAGCCGAGTGACACTGACCCACTTGAAGAGCACTCTTATACTCTAGCAATGGCTTGTTTTGAGCTTACTGTGTCTTTTAATCCTTTCAAGTGCACTGTTAAAATTCTAGTCCTAAAATGTGTAACAAACATCCAAAATTTAAAACCGCTGACAAAGATCTGGGCTCTGACAGTCTTGAGTTTTTAATGAGGTTTCCACCGTTTACTAATTATGTAACTTTGAAGACCTTGGACACATTATTTAATATATCTTTATCTACAAAATGAAGATAATAATACCTACTTCCAGAGCTCTTGTGAGGTCTAAATGAGATTCCAAATGTAGGAAAAACATTTGGTATCTCATTTTGACCTGATAGTGTCTAGAACATAGCAAGTGTCTTACAAACAGTACATATTGTTTTATTAGTGGTATAGATATGTAGCACCTTGATAATTTAATAAAAATGTTGATCTTTTAATTCCTTCCCAAAGGATCTGATTTAATAAATATAGGGTTAAGCCTAGACATTCACCATTTATTTATTTTAACTTCCCAAGTGATTCTATGCTCAACCAGGTTTCTATGCTCAACCAAAGTAGATAAGCTTGTAACTAATAAAGCTATATTTGTAGCTTGTGTTGTATTTCTGAAAATATCTTTGTGTAGAGCATTTTATTTAAACCATATCATAATTCTGTAATGTTGGTATTCATATTCCTACTTTATAGGTTAATAAAAGAATCAGTTGCTCAATTTTTCACAAGTGATAGCAACAAACACAGAACTGAGTAATTCTTCCAATAAGTAGTCCAGTACTCTTTCTACCCACAATGCTTCTAACTGCCTCATTTGGATATTTGCTTTCTGTTGAAACATTAATAGATGGGTTAAGCTGTCTTTAAGGTAAAGCACATCGTATACCTATCAATAATTTATAAATGATAATAAATTTTATAGTCAAAATACAGCTGTGTGTGTAAATTGCTTACGTAGGAAGCGATTTAAAAATTAGCTTCCAGTATTCACTTTAGAAGCTCTCAAAGAAAATGATAGTGTTGATTTTAGACACCTTATCTTCTCCATATTCACAAAACATTCATATCCCTAGTTGAGAGATATTTTACCTTCTCCGTTCTTAATTAATTATAATAATCACATTACTGATCAAATAGACTCACTGGTTTTAATTAACTAAAGAAATATTGACAATGATTTTAAAGGGCTTATAAGACTTAATGCAAAGTTATTAAGGTTATAATGTCACAATTCATTATCATGAAATAGAAGGAAATACTTATATAAGCTAATCTATTTTTTTATCATTTATAAAGCAAAACCTGAGTCAGTACCTTAGAGAACATGAATACAAGAATTTGGAGTGGACTCAATTCTTAGAACCTCTCCCATAATTAGATGTACCGCAAGGCATTTCAGAAGTTTATGCTTCTAACTAAGGAAGCGAGCCAAGATAAGATGATGGGAACAAGACAGCTTAAGGATTTTCCATTGACTTCACTATCCTTATTATCATTTTCATTCATTGTGTGTCTTCAAACATTGGACTTCTAAATTATTATTTCACTATATGTCTGGTACCAAGTGAGTACCCCACTCAGTTAAGTCTGAAGACAACCCTAGGTCAAAACTCTGCCTACTTCTTCCTTTTGTTTCTGTTTTAAACTTGTTAATGCCCGTTTTATTTCAGGAAGCTCCTTAACTG
This sequence comes from Cheirogaleus medius, assembly GCA_008086735.1. Lineage (NCBI taxonomy): Eukaryota > Metazoa > Chordata > Mammalia > Primates > Cheirogaleidae > Cheirogaleus > Cheirogaleus medius. Next base: position 4,223,117 of record VBSM01000662.1, read on the forward strand.
TAGAGTGGGATATACAGTCCCCCAAATAAGTCATCTATGTCTTTTGTTTGTTTTGGGATCTTTCATTTTGGGAAATGGTCAAGGAGTAATGAAAATAATACAGTCACTAGGATTTAAGAAAGCAGGGGTCTCATAGTCAAGATCCCTGATCCACAGCTCCTCCATTCATTCTTACATAGTACTGTTAGAAGGCCTAATGGGCTCCTGCTCCCCTGAAGAAGGCTGGAGTTCATCAAGGTACACTGTCCTTATCTGAGCACACTTTAGCAATTTCATGTATTCATGATTTATCAATACTGATGGAATAAATAGTCGCAAAATAGTTTTTATTACCTACTATGTGTTAGCATTTTCCTAGGCATTACAAGGGAGGAAAAACTGCTTTCCAATGCCCTGATCTTACTTCAGGTTCTTTTCTGATAGCTTAATTTCATCTCCTTTGGGGTTCCTAAGATTTTTGTAGGTTCAGTATAGACAAAACCATTTAGCATTTTTGGATCTCATAGCCCTTAAAGAAAGATGAATGCTTCGAGTACTCTCCCCAGAAAAGTGCACATTGGCATGTATGTAACCTTTGCATACAATGTCAGGAGGTTCGTGGACTTCCAAAGCCCATCCATAACACATTGAAGAGCCATGTGTTTCAGTTTTAGAAGCACTGACAGACATTTCTACATATTATTTTCTGAATCCCAAAGAAGAGTTCAGAACCAAAGGAGATAGGACAAGGAACAGTGAAGAAAGTGTTGCAATAAGAAGAAGATGAGGCACAATTTTATATTTGAGCTTCTGCTTCTAAAAATGGCCCTGGGAGAGATTTGGCTACTGTCCTAGAAACACAGGTATAGAACATTTCTGTCATTACAGAAAGTTGTACTAAACAGCACTGTTCCAGATAATCCTGTGTTGGACAGAAACCTCAAGTAGTGAACATCATTTGGAATTTATATAAACTTGTATTTCACAGAGATGGGGATCAGGAAGTGTTGCACGTAAACTTGCATGGTGGAAGCTAGAAGACTCAACTCAAGGTTTAGGAAATGTTAAAACCAGATGGGGAAAGGGTTGGTGGTAATTATTGTAAGACTTGGAAATATGTGGCTAAAGGTTTTAAATGAAGACGAAATGATTGTAGTCTCCATAGGGTTTCTCCACCACCTTAAAAATCCATGCTTTTTAAAGAAATGTATGCCATGTGATTCTACCATGCATTCTCTCCTACTCTATAATATCATCTCTTAACCTCTATAGTCTGGGCAGTCAGCCTACTCACTGAAGATGTTGGCAACTGCATATAGTTTCCTTCACATCCTAGTTTTGAGACAACTTCAAAACCTAAGTGGATGATCTATAAAACACCTGAGCTCTATACTACTTGGCTTTCACATGTACAGTGATGCTTTGTGTTTCATTTCACTTGCCAACTCTGATGGCCATTCTGCAAATTACCCATAGTTTCCTAAACTCCAGAATCATCAATTCAAGCATTTCCCACCCTTAATAAAGCCAATTATCTTTCTAGTTTGCTTGCTTAAATATTCCTTCTTACAAATTTCCTCAACATCTTTGGGACTTCTAGTTCATAAAATACTCTACATTCTCTTTCTGCTACTCTTACTCTATCTTCACTCTCTTTATCCATTCGAGAGTCTATGGTGTATCTTGCATTGTATCTTACTAAAACATCTTCTTTTCTTTGCCACTTCAACCCAAACTTCTGCCTTCTTCCTGCCTGCACCTAGGCAAAACCATTACTGGAGAAAGTTATAGATTCAGGTAGATTAGTTCTATTATAAATTTAGGGTCATGAATATCAACTATGTGTTTCCTCCTGATTACATATTTTACCCATGAAGAATAAAGCCAAGTCATATGCAAAAGGAGAATCAGTTGGATGGATGCTTGAAAAAAATACATAAGTTTTAATTAATCATATCTGATAATGTTGGTAAATAATGTAGAGGATATATAATTAAATTTGAATTTCAGATAAACAATAAATAATTTTTAGTATAAATATATCATAAGTATTGCATTGAACATACTTATATTTAAAAAACACTATTCATTGTTTATCTGAAATTCAAATTTAACTGGGTGTCTTGTGTTTTTATTTGCTAAATTTAGCAACTCTAGTTGCAGTGAGTAGGAAATTGAGTGGACCACAGAAGCATAGCAAGGTTGCCCTAAATTAATGAAGACCTGCACTGTTTTATCACCGGCAATTGCACTCTTTACCACCTGCAATAAAGTGATAAAGATGTCTACATAGGATATGGAAGAGTCAACATGGCATAGGGCAGGTGTGACAACTCAAAACTAGGGTAACTTGCTTGTCCTGATATTAATGTACTAGAGTATAAATTCCATTAGGATTAAGGTACTGACAAAAGCCACAGAAAGTACTTTAAAAGTGATATAGAAATTTTAAGACTAAACTCTTCTCAGGTCACTGTATCATGATGGAGATACAAGACGCTTTTCTGTCAGAAAGTCAAAGCAGCTTTCCAGAAGAACACAGATAAAAGCAACTTTTATGGAGGACCTATGGATTTCTAGTGACAAAAATAGGTACATGTATAGTTCTTTTCTATGGCTCAGAGGTCACTTTTTGGGATATTTTCTAATTCTGTACAATGTAAAATCTCAAAAAGAAGAAAAGAGTTCCACACTGTTAGACTTCCCTCCTGAACTGGCTTCTCTCTGAGTTGACATCCTGGGGAGGCAGGCAAGACTGGCCCGAGGGTGAGAGAACAACAGAGATCAATGCTGTGGCTGAAAGTCCTGCCCTGAACTCTCCTTATTCTTCCCCCCTCTCATATTCCGTCATCCTTCCAGTGTGTATTCCTGGGCTCCACCATGCATTTCTCTCAATGGTGTGATTGGGCAGGAGAGGAGAGGACTTTATTTTCAAAGGGAGCATAAAATCATATACGATTGAGAGCAATGTTGGATTAAAAAAAAATTAGTCAGCACTGTATATTTCCTTAAGAGAGAACTAGACTAGTTCTGATCATTTTCTGATAGTTCCAGAGTGTCTGTTGGAAACACAATGACGTGGACCTTAATTAAGAGGAGTTAGAACCGGTGAATGACTCACAGAAAGCAATGTCATCTACTTAAGAGAACCCATAAGACCCCTACCTTGCACAGACAACTTGCAAGAAGTGTGAACGTCATCCACAGCCCAAAAAGAAACCTCCACCTCTTTTCTGGTCAGAAGTCCTTCACCTCAAACCACCAGATTAGTCTCTACAGCCCAGTTGTCCCAGAGCAATTTATAGACTTACAGTTGACTTACAGACACCAGAGAGACCTATCAATGCATGGAGTCAATGGAGGGACCCTAGGAAGGTCCCTCTGCCCTTCTTCAATCCCAAATGGCCCCTTTACCACACTCACCTCTAAACAGGTTTAATCCTCTGCTGATAGACCCTTGTTAACAGGCATCATCTCTTAAGACAGCAGGCTACACATGGACTATGTACCATGATCTTCACACATTCATCAGGAGTGGTAAGACACCTTTGTGTTGAGGCTGTGGTTTCTGGGGCTAGACTGCCTGGGCTTAAAGCCCAGCTCTGCCATTATTAATAGCTATAGAAATTTGTGCCAAGTTTTTTAACCTGTCTTTGTTCTAGTTGTCTCATTTATAAAATGGGGCTGCTAATAGTACCCATCTCATAGTTGTCTCTAGAATAACACCAGGTATGTAACAGGTGCTCAGCAAAAGCCAGCTATGATAATTGTCGAATTACTTTCCATGATAGGAGTTGTGACAGGGGCTAGGTGAAAAGAGTATGAGGTTGGAGGATCACCGAGGATGCAGAAATAGGTGCTGAGGGTGCCAAAACTAAACGTTGTCTACTCAATGGCACATAGTGAGCACTGAATCTATCACCTGTGGGGAGGAGTTTGGACTTGCTTATTAAAGTAGCCAACACTCATAAAAAATGATAACAAATGGGTTGAAGATTGTTGGCAGAAGTTTTGTGTTGGAGTAATCCTAGTTTGCACTTTCAGCTTGAGGTTGAGTGGAAATAGCACCAAAAGTGCTAAGGGAAGAAGTAGAAGGAGCATATCTTCAGGTCTCAGAGGTACTTACAAATCCCTATACCTCTGCTTATTTTGAGTTAAGGTCTCCAGGAATTTCTTACCACTCAGGGATGAACCTGATTGCCAAACTAAAGTTCAGACCATCTTTAAAATATTAAAACTCTACTCTGTAGAGTAATTCTTTCCTCACTTAAAAAGCCTGTATATTTAATATTTCCAATGTCACCAAGTTGATGTCTCAGCTCTTTGTTTTTAAATAATTCAATCTTTGAGGAAGAATTTTCTACTAAAGTTTTATCTTTCCATTATAAAAATAATCATTAAAGAAGAATTTCCTATTAAAATTTTATTTTTCCATGATAATAAGGTAACAACATTATAAAATGTTGAGGCATGAAAGAAAAATATCATACATAATATTATCACTCTAACTCATAATTAATAACACGTTGGTGTTTTTATCTCAGTCTTTTTTCTTTTGCATTTTTAACCTAACCATATGTAAGATTGGCATTTTGCATTCTGTTTTTTTCTCAATATCATTATCAAAGCTTTTTTTTCACATTATTACATAACTCACTTAATCGTTAAATGACAACATTATTGTGATAGTTAATGTTATGTGTCAACTTGGCTAAACTATGGTGTCCAGTTGCTTGGTCGATCACTAATCTAGATGTTGTGAAATTTTTTAAGTAAGTGATTTACAATCTGTTGACTTTAAGTCAAGCACCTTAGCCTCCATAATGTGCATTGGTCTGATCCAATCAAGTAAAGGCCTTAAAAGACAGAAGTTTACCAAAGCATTCTGTCTCAAGACTACAGCACAGAAATCTTGTCTGAGTTTCCAGACTGCTGGCCTCCCCTATGGATTATGGATTTGAGACAGAAACATTAACACTTACCTGAATTTTCAGTCTGCTAGCCTGCCCTATGGATTTTAGAGTTGCCAGCCCCCACAATTGCATGAGCCAATTCCCTAAAATAAACTTTTCCCTCTCACATATGTGTATGTGTGTATACACACACATATATCTTACTGGTTCTATTCATCTGGAGAACACTGACTGATAGAATTATAATCTATCAAGTTCCTAAATTTATTTAACTGCTTTACATTGTTGGGTATTTTAGCTTTTTCCAAATGATAGTACTATAAATAATACATCAATAAATATATTTATGCACTTGTTCATGTTTTATATTACTCATCTTGGAATAGATATTTAGAAGTTGAATTATGAATGTTAAAAGTATTCCTACATTGGTGCCATATATGTTCACTTCTGCCGACAACATAATGTTCGCTCCATGGGTTATTTTCTTTTAAAAAATGTGGGCCACTTCAATAAGCAAATCCAAACCCCTTACCATGGATTACACATTTCAGTATTTACTTGGTCTATAGGGAGCTTACAAAAGAAAACATGAAATTAAAAAGAAAGAAAATATGAGAGTACAGCACTCCAGGCAGAGGGAACAGAAAGTGCAAAGGAAAGGTCTTTAAGTGAAAACAGGTTTGGCTTGACGAAAGGCAGCCAGTGTGGCTGATGAACAATGGAGGGAGTGGCAGGAGATTAGCCTGGGTGGAAAGATTCTGGTAAGGTGTGTAGGTATAGGAAGCTATTGGAGGGTTTTAAGTCCGGGGTGTTGGCAGGATCTGATGCATAGATGGATACATGGCTCTGGCTTCTGATTGAATAAACAAAAATAGAAGTAGGGTGGTCAGTTAAGAGGCTATTTCAGTAGCCAAGTGGGAGATAATAATGATTGGACTAGAGAGGGAGAAGTGGGGATGGCAAGAAGCGCTTGGATTGGGGAAAACATTGAAGATAGAGCCGAGAGAACTGTCTGTTGAACTGTATGGGAGAGATGATAAAGGAAGGAGCTGGGGTACAGTCTGCAGATAGCTAGCGCCTACCAACCACTGGGGACTCAAGAGAAGACAGACACTCCTTCCCCAGTTCTATGGACACACATGCTTGAGATAATGCCTAGTCTACCTTTTCTTGAACCAAACACGTACTTACCAGGTCCTGGTGAAGTCTCAAACAGTTCTTTAATAAAGGGTTTACATACCTGTTTCCAAGTCATACGGAGTTGAGAGATGGAAAAACGACATGTGTTCACTACAGTGTCTTCTGCTCTACTCCGAATACGAATGCATCGGACGGGGGTGAGCAGAAAGGGTCGCATCTCAGGGACACTGCTTTGTTTCCTTCCTCCTCATCCTTCCTTTTCATCTCCACAGCTCTCTCTCTTTAACACTTTACTTAAACTTATGCTTTCCTCCAGAATCTGCTGCCTCTCCTAAGAAGAGTCAGTTCTCAACCTCAACAAGCCCCTCCTTCTGTCCTAACAATTTAACAGTGTTAGGCACAGACCAAATGTCAGTGACTTTTCCCCTCTGCCCAATTAAATACTCCACAAAGGAGACGTGCCAGTATCTGCGGGTAACTTTACAGAAAAATGAAGCGTGGATTATGACCTTTTGAACGGGACTAGAGGGTGAAGGTAGAAATGATAGTTCAGGTGGAGTTTATGACATGAAGGTAATTTTCTCCTAGAGGTTTCAAAACACTTTTCACAACCCACAATGATAAATTTCCCGTCCACCAATTCCCATCCAGCCTTTATAAGAGGTATATATCCCCTCTATTAGCATAATATTGAAACTTTGAAAATACTTAATACCCTTGCTTGTTAATGTTAAGAAAGGCACATCCCTTCTTACCTTGAGCTACGTTGCTGAGTGTTCCATATTAACTGGCAGTGAATGGTACCGTTCACTTCTTTTTTCTTTCTTTTTTCTAATTACGTGTAATTAACAACTTTCTTCAAGGTGAGAGGAGTGGTGGGCAACAGAAACATTGGACAACTTTGTATGGCGACCTAGAAATGTCAGACTATGTCAGACGACCTAGAAATGTCTGTCTCTAGATAGAGCACAAAATGCTGTCTGCATGTTGTAAACAAGAGAAACACCATGAAGGTTATTTGGTAGCCCAAATTCATGGTTGCGAAAGTGAGCAAAAGTTTGCATGGCAGGCACCTATGCAAGAAGGAAACCGAACACCTTCTCTGTCTGTTCTTGATACAGAAGCTAGACCAAAGTGAAAGCCAGACTTTATGAGCTGCAGCTTCACCAGCAGAGAAAAGAAATGAGGAAGAAACAGAGCTGGGACTTTCCAGTTTTAGCTCTCTTCCCACCCCAAGCCAAGAAGAGGATCACTGAAGTGATCGTACATATTTTTTAAAATGTATTTTTTTCTTCCCTTTGACTGAACCCCCTAAAGAATTCAGACATTTTCCCTAAGAAATACTAGGTAAAAGACACTTCAACTCCTACTTAATTATAATTCAATACTCAATGTGACAGAAATTGCTAGTTGTTAACCAAGATCCATTTGCTGGCTCATTCCCAAGTTTTAAGTGATTACCTAACCAAAGATTTTATTTCCCAGCCTCCCTTGTAGCTAGGCATGGCCATAAGATTAAGTTTCAGCCAATGGAATGTCAGTGGAAGTAATGGATATTACTTCCTGGTTGTATCCTCAAAGAGAATGAGCAAGTTGGCTTCATTCTTCCCTTCTCATCAGCTGGGACACAAATAAAATGATGAGAACTGTAGAAGACAACTTTGACCCAGAGATGAAATCCATGTGTTGAGGATGGTAAAGTTGTCTTGCTAACACTGGACACTCAACTCTGGACTTTTGTATGAGAGAATTAAAATTCAATCTTATTTCAGCCACTGTATTTGCAATTCTGTTTTTAAAAGCAGGTTGGTTATATTCTAACTAATACAAAAGATAGTGCTGGACATGGGGAATTTCTATTGCAAAAACCTAAAATGTGAGCTATTGGCTACGTGATTAGGCAGGGGCAGTGAAAACTCAGATGTTGTGGCTGGAAAGGTGCATAGGTATTGTGACACTTACTACACCAGAGCAAAATATTTGTTAAAAGTGTCACCTGTGAAACCTTGGCAGAATGACCATGTTCTCACTGATCACTTTTCCTTTAGCTCCAGGAAAAGTGATTAGAAAATATCAGAGTTTGTCGGCTACTTCTTGTCACTCTTATTTATAACCAAGTCCAAGTTTGTACCACTGGCTGCATGACAGCCAGTAAGTTGAGAGATAAGGTGTTGGGGCAAGGAAGGTGGCTTTTATTCAGGAAGCCATCAAAGCAAGAATGTGGCAGATTAATGTCCTAAAGAACTATCTGAAGTTACTATGAACTTTAGGTTCCTTTTTATGTTAGTGGAAGGAGGAAGAGGGGGAGGTTTGCAAGAGATGACCAATGACAGCAGACATTTGGGTTTCAGCGAGGGTCCAAGGAGGTTGTGAAATGTCTTTGTTCTTGGTCAGTTAACTTTGAATGACATAGGTCAGGTCACAAAGTGCCTATAAAGCTTTAGCATAGCATTGTTATTAAATACTTGTGCATACTTTCCTTATCTCCCTGGGAGTTAATTTTGAGAAAGGGATGGTTATCATCTTTCTTCTAGAGAGCTACATACTAAATCCTTCATATAATTAACTGGTCCACTTGTGGAGTTAAGCAGAAGCTTTTTAACCTAAAAGATATCATCACGGGGGTCAGAAGCAAAATGGCGCTAGTCAGGTTACACCTCCCTTCCACTGTCACGTTATCAAAGTTCTTCAAGAAAGAACTCAGGCAAGAGTCAGACATTCTTCTGGCAAAGAGAGAAAGGGGTGCAGCTCTGTTGAGGGAGACTCTGTCTTCCTGAGGCCAGAAATTAAAATGTACTAAAACTGTTACAGTAGATATGAACAAGGAAGAAGGAAACTTCTCCTGAGGAGAAGAAAAGAGCCATTCATTTCCCAGCATCGCACAGGTGCAAAGTGACCTTTCCCCCATTATATCACAATTGGAATAAGTTGACATTGTGGTTTTGACCCCCCTTGTGGGATAAACAGGGGAACTATGAGTAAGAACAGAATGAACACTGACCGCCCGGCCTTCTTTGACTTCAACAAATAAAAACAGCAACTGCTCGGAGTTCAGGGCAGCTGCTTTTCTCGAGCCTGCCTGCTCCCTTTCTTGGAAGTATAGTTTCACTTCTGCTCAAGCCTTTCCTAAGCTGGTCTGCTTTCACTCAATAACCTTGCCGCTACCGCTCCGTTGTGTGCGTATCCTGAAATTCCTTTCTGTGACATTAGCAAGAACCTTTACACCGGTGACAAGGTGGTGGATTTTAAATTGCTCCTTCCCCACCACATTAAGAAAAGCCTGTACCTTTCTCAAGAGCTTCCCTCTAGTCTTCTCTGGGAGACAAAGGAAGTCAGCCCAGAGGCACTTATCAGATTAAAGGTGTTTTCTTCCCACCCAAGCTTGTTGTCTCAGATGGCTTCTGGATAGTCACCCTTGAATTGAGGAAGGGATGGGCTGTACACAAAGACCAGTGAGTAAGAGATCAGGCTTAAGGATGCTGTTTGGGAATTGTTGCATAAAACAGCATGAGAACTCCAGTGAACTGAGCAGACAGGTTGTTTTCATACCCAGAGAAGGCTGAGGAAAGCAGAAACAGAGAACAAAAAGGAGATGGTCGTTTCAAAGGTACTTTCCTTGTAAAGATTAGAGCAGAGGGGAACTCCCTCATCATGCCAGCTAAAACTGGTTTGTTTGGAGAATTATCTGTCACTCTCCTGATTTTTCAAAAGGAGAGACAGACAATTTACTTTGGACTTCGTGACCTGGAACTGCAGCCTGAGTGACTCCGTGATGATTTAGCCAGTTGGGCCTCGTGCAAGACCTCAATCCAGACCAATGATCTTTTACAAATTTTATTTAACAGACATATGGGCATTGTGTGTGGGGCCAAGCAAATAGCTTAGAGTAGGAAAGAGAAGATTTCAGACCAAATGCAGCTCTGACACCTGTGAAAGGAGGGAGGAGAAGAAGGTTTGAGCAGGAAGAGTCTCAGACTGAATATAACTTCTATGGAATTTTAGCCAGGCCAATGGTGAGCTCTCAAGCCAAAGTCACCCACCAGAGAAGTCCTGCAACCTGCAGAAATGAACTCACACTAATATCCCTACTGTGGCAAGTCAGTGGCTTTGGCATGAGCACAGTAGATCCAGAAGGATGGGTAGGTGGGGTTGTCAGTCAATTGATCTCCTCACAGCAGAATATCTAAATGGGGAATTTTGTGGTTGCCGCAGGCGGCCACAGAGATTGACTATGTCAGAGACAGCCACTTTTCAACTAATATGAAATTTCCTTCTACAATAGAAATTCTGATTTGTAGCCAGGCATATGACTGACTAAAAACTACAAGTTCTAATCTCTCTTACAGTTAGATATGGACCTATAACCAATTCTGGCTAGTGATTTTTGAGCACAATGGGTAGGTACCAATTCTGTTATGTTTATTTGCCCCTTACCCACTTTTCAGTGGCTGTGATATAATCAAAATGATGGCAACTGAAACAACCCCCCTGGGACCAGATATGAAGCCCCTGTATTAGAGATGATAGAACTACCTATATTTCCTAAATTGCCTATTTATACACTTTTAAATGAAAGGTAAACAAACTTATGTCTTATTAAATCAACCCAGCCTATATGCTAGCTCATTGGGCAAGCCTATACTTCCTCTTGAGTGGATGGATAAATTCAGAAAAATCATCAGATTTATGAAAAGTTATTGAAAACTTTAAAAAGAGAACCATTCTGGAAGTCAGAACCAAAAAATTATACCTTTTAATGATTTTAGTTACCCAATAAATTAAAATATATATGGTTGACAAAGTATAATTAAAAAATTTAAAAAATGGAAGAGAACATATCTATGAATCTACAGAAAATGGTGATGAAAAGAAAAAGATACAAAATAAGGATAGTTGCCCCAATAAACTCATGGTGACTTAATTTAAAATAACAATGGAAGCAGTGAATGACAGATTATATATATATATATATATATAAAATCAGTTAGTGAATTTGAATCCATATTTGAAAAATTATCATGTAAATGATGTGAGGAACAAGTGTTATTTTTAAGTCAGAATAGAAACTGTGAGAGAAAATAATAAAAACATCACTGATATCCAATATGCATATAATGACAATCTCAGAAGAAGAGAAGAAACAGAAATAATTACAAGCTAAGTAACAAAATATAATTTCCTGAGCTAAAGAAAAAAAGTGCTCAAGGGGCTGGGTGAGACTTCCAGAATGCCTATATAAAAAGCTCAGCAAATCCTCTCCCCAGTGAAACAACCATTTAACTGATGAAAAATATAACACACAACCATTTAAAGTCTCTCTGCCTCTTCCTACCTCCCACTTGCAGGGTGGAGACTGTACTCCAGGTGCAGCAAGCAAAGACTACTAGGACCCCTATCATCTCCTTCACAGCTTCTTCTCATAGGCCAGAGATTCAATGCCAGGAGGGCAAGCCAAGAAAATGGGGGTATCCCCCCCACAACTTCAGCTTGTACGATGGTGGTATATTCTGAGAGAAATAGGCCACGACCTTACCTTTGTCCCCACCTCCAATGCAATCCCACAGAGGTTCTTCCCAGGAGAAGAGACAAGACAGGAGGACAGGCAGCTCCACAAAAATATTGAGTGAGCTAATCTTGTTGGGAATAGGCTATGGAGGAATTTATAGAGTAATTAAGAGAAGGCTAACAGCTCCGTGAAACTAGTTGCAAAAAAATGAAATGGCACGACATGCAGAAATTTGACAGAGAAACAGAGAAAGAGACAGCTAAAAATGTCCCTGCTAAGATCACATTCATCTCCGGGGGATCTGGAAGGTTGTGTGCATGCACTAGGCTGCACCTAGAAGCAACTGGGAGTGAGCAACTAGAGTGAGCACTTCAGAGCTCCCATCAGTTATTAATAAAATAGAAGTTAAGACAAAAGTGTTGCTACAGACAAAGAGGGACATTTTATAATGATAAGGGTCTATTTATCAGGAAGATATAATGATTATAAACATATATGTACTTAACAGCAGAATCTCAAAATACATTAAGCAAAAACTGATAGAACTGAAGGGAGAAATAGAAAATTTAACAGTAATAGTTGAAGACATCAATACATCGCTGTCAATAGTGAACAAAACAACTAGAGAGTAAATCGGCAAGGATATGTAAGACTTCAACAGCTCTATTAATGAACTATATGTAACTGACATCTGTAGAACATGCTACTCAATGGGAGAATACATAATTTTATCAAGCACAGAAGGAATATTCTCTGGTATAGAGTATATGCTAGGCCATAAAATAAGTATGAACAAATTAAAACAATTAAAATCATACAAAATGTGTTCTCAGGCCACAACAGAATTAAATTAGAAATCAACACCAAACAGAAATTTGGGGAATTTACCAACACCTGGAAATTAAATAATATACTCCTAAATAACCAGTGGGTCAAAGAAGAAATTATATGATCCAGGCCAATACAAGTGTATCTTCATTTCTTGGGCAGGGCCATAATTTCTTAGATATGACACCATCAGCACAAGCAATAAAAGAAAAAAATTTTAAAATTGGACTTAATAAAAATTTAAAATCTTTGCACGTTAATAGGTAACTGTGTTGTGTTCACTAAAAAAGAGTTGTGTTCACTAAAAAAAAAAAGACAACATCAAGAAATTAGAAAGAAATCCACATAGAGGTGTATACTTACCAAGAATGTTTGCCTATGTGCACCAAGGCACATACAGAGGAATATTTACAACAGTGCTATTCATAGGAGCCACAAACTGGAAACAATTCAAACAGTAGAATGTGTAAGCATGTGGCATTTTGATACATTGGAGCTGAACACTAGTAATGAGGAATTAACTATAGTTTCATACCTCTATACATAATTTTGAATGAAAGAAGCCACATATAAAATAAAGCATACTAATTAATTAATTGCATTTATTAAAAGTTCAAAATAGATCAAACTAGACTATAGTTGTACAGATTAACGTGTGGTCACTGTTGGAGAAAAAGCAGTGGGTAGTGACTGAGAGGGGCATGAAAGGAGCTTCTACCATCTGGACATTTTATTCCTTGACCCTGGGAGGATGTTTGCTTTGTGATCATTCATTATACTATAAATGTATATTTTCAGCACTTTTTTGTATGAGTGTTACTTCAATTAATACAAAACTTATTTTAAATTATTAATATATATTAACCAAAATGACGAACAAAAGAACAGTAAATTCATGATACACTAATACTATCTATTAATAAACTAATTAATTTTCTAAACTACTTAGCAAATAGTGAAACAATTCAAATGTTCCCATTTACTTTTCTAAACACAGTCTCAAATAGCACTCAAATGGTATTAACAATTTTTTTGAGAGATGATGATATGAAAGAATTGTAATTTGTTTTCTAAAATCTAGTATAAAAATCTCAATAAAATTTCAACACCAAGATATGGGAGGGGAAGGTGCAAAGAAGTGTAATTGTGCTAACAGACTCATCCTGCCTAGTTGAAGAGATCAATCAAAAATTACAGATGATGGTTTTATTTCAAAACATTAAGAGGGAAAAAAATATTAACAGGGTACAAATGTTTTAGGTTAAACGGATTCCTTTTGTAATGCTTGAGTCCTGGCTATAGGTGTGCCCATCACTCAAATAATGTTCATAGTACCCATTAGGTAGGTTTGTTTTCCTCCTCTCCTCCTCCTCCTCCTCTCTCCCCACTGATTGATTTCCACTGAAAAGCTATCTTCTTTTTCAGAATTTATGATATATGTATATAAAATTAATATGTTATGCTTTGAAGACAGTCTCAATAAATACCACTAAATTGAAATCATTCATGCAATATTTTTTGAAAATTACATAAGTACAATTAGAAATTAAGAACAAAAGTAAATCAAAAGAGAACAAAATATAATTTTTTAAAAAGGTCTGGCAAATAATTCAAGTCAAGGAGAAAATCTTAACTGTAACTACAGGAAATTTAAAAATACATCTTAAAAACCCTGACCTTGGGACTTGGCCAAATTAGTAATTAGAGAAATACTTATAATGATAAAGAAGAATAAAGCATAATAAAATAAATAATACAAATAAAAACTCAAAAGTTAGAAAACAAGAAATGCAATAGAAGGAAAGAATAAGAAAAGAAATAGAAATAAAAATATGAATTAATAAATCAATAAACCAAAAATTATAGGCCTGATGAGTAAATCTAAGAGCTGATTCTTTAGGGAGCATCAAGTAAAATAAAATAAACAAGACTCTATCTCGGTGCTATAGCTCAAGCTCAGTGTGATCTGTGTGCTCAAATTGATTGTTATTTATCTACTGCAAGGAGTTTATACAAGAATGCAGACTGACTAAGTCACTAAACCCACTGTTGAGGTTGCCTAACTTTCTACCGTTGCAAGTCTCCCTTGAAGTAGTGCATGCATTTACATGCTGGTGCGAGCTGCTGGGGATCGGTTGAATTAACTCTGCTATTAGTCTAAAATAAAATGAAGCTAATGTGCAATATACAAAATTAATAAAAAACAAAGGGACAGTTGTAAATCAATAGAGATATAAAAGTTATAAGATAGTATTAGGCTAATATATAATGCTAGATTACAATTTTTGAGTCATATAAATGAATAATCTTCAAAGAAAAATAATAAATTGACATGCAAAAAAGTATAAAGCCTATAAAATGAAGAGCTTAATAAATAAAAATCATCTCCAAAAAAAAAGTGGCCTCAGATGGTTGCCCAGAAAATTTGATGTTAGCCTTCAATATACAGATAATTACCATACTGTGTAAACTGTCCAAAGTATAAAGTAAATAAGGAAACTTCTTTATAACACTTATAGTAAAGATAGCATAACTTCAACAAAGCACACAAAAAACCCTAAACAGCCGACCAATCTTAGTTTTAACAATCTAAGTTATAATTGTAAAGGCAGAAACTCTAAACAAAGTTTAGATTATGACCAAGAAAGCTTTAAGGTAGATATACAAATATGGTTCAAGTAGGAAATCTACTCCATCACAGCAATAGATGAAATGAGGAAACTATATTATTATCTTAAGCGATTCCAAGAATGCAGTCAATGAAATCAGTATTCTTTTCTGATTAAAACACACATGCACACACACAAAGATATGTAGGAAGAGAAGAATATTTCATTAATATGATTTAAAATATGTTCCTCAGACCAAGAGCTAACATCATACTCAAGAGTGGCACACAACAGACCACGCTCAGTCACCACTTCTGTTGGAAACTGTTCGAAAAATTCAAGACAACTCAGTCAATAAGAGGAAAAATATAGGAAAAGCTATAAGAAAGGGAGAAACTAAATTATGTTATCATTTCAATTCTTTGATTCTTGGACTGATATGAGAAACCATGAAATATTTAGAATTAATGAGGGTTTAGCAAATGACTGAAATTACATGTGTGTATGAACTATTAAAAGCATAATATATATAGTTTTCTATTAATATATAATATGTAAGTAAATAAAATATATGTAACTATTAAGTATGTAATATGCCAGCAATAAGTTAGAAAATATAGTGGAAAAATTAAAATTGCCAATAATAAGGTATGCAATTAAAAAACAACAATAAAAATTGTGAGCCAATATGAAGAAAAGTGTACCATAGGATACCAAAAAAAGTGAATAAATGGAGAACTTCCATGTCATAAAGGTGTCAATTATCCTACCATTAATCGCTAAATTTAATAAAATTTTATTTCTTGGAACTGTGAAAATGATTCCCAATTTCATCTGTGAGAATAAACTTGATGGAAAAGTCAAGAAAATATTGAAAAAGAAGAATTATAATTAGAGGCTATACAGGGAAATATCAAAAAATAATAAATAGTGTGGTTTTGATATCTAATTTAAAGAAGTATTAGTGAAGGAGAAGATGAAGATCTACAAGAGAGTCACACACGTAAGTACTGAGAATACTGTAAGGCAGTATTTAGGGAAAGACGGCTTGTTTAATAAAACAAGCAGACACACATGGTGACCTGCTGAAAAAAGGGAGCATGTTAGAGTATTTCCCAACACCACTTGGCAAAATCGAACTCTAAAAATATCAAAGAGTTAAATAAAAACATAAAGCCATAAGAAGAACTAATATAGATGAATAATAACCTTAATATAGGGCTATTAGTATAACACAATAGTAACTATAAATTATATTAAGCTTCATAAAAATGGAAGAAAAATCTATGTAATTTCTAAGTTAATGACAAAATGGGAGAAAATTTTTGAAAAATATATGAGAGGAAATATAGTTTCTATTTATAATAAGAAAAGAATTCTTTAGAAAGAAATAAAAAATGCAGAAATAATATTTATCAAATTCACCAAAGAAGAAATACAAATGGACTAAAAATATATAAAAAGAGTTTAGACTCACTGGTATTCCAAAAATCACAGATTAATGAGAAAATAGAATATTTCCTACTATAAACTAATATTTGCTAATGTAATTAGCAAAAAAGGAAGAAAAGAGTATCTTCAAACATTCTTTATTATAATAAAAATTGATTTACTTTTTTTATTTTTTTATTTTTTTACCCCAAATATATTCTTCAATAATTTGCCATTTAACTTTGAAAATAGATTTTGAATATCTTTCCATGAAGATCTAATTTTAGAATGACTATATACTATTCCATCATGTGAATATGCCATAATTTATTTAAATATTTATATGGTTTTCAGAATTTTTCAATTGCAAATAATGCTGCAATAATTGTCCATGTTTACATCTTTGCAAATTTGTAGGCTTTTATCTACAGGAAAAATTGCTGGAAGGAGATTTTCTAGGTAAAACGGTGTATACTTTAGAAATATGAGAGATTTTGCCAAATTTCACTTCTGAAATGCAACACCAGTTTATATTCTCAAGAACAGTATATCAGTGTGATGGCTGCTTTTCAAGAAAGGTTCTTACATCTTTATTCATGCATGCACACATTCAGTCAATGAACATTCTTCGCATTGCCTTTCATGTGTCAAGTGCTCTGTGGATAAACTGGTGAGGGGAACAGACATGGACCCTGCCCTCATGGAGGAAACAGTGAGTGGAGAGATACCTGTGCACCATTTTGTTTACTTTGATATATTGATTTACTCTTTTTAAGGATGGTGTATTGAAGATCTGAAAAATTGTTCTTCAAATGCCTTTCGACTCAGCCATTGCTGTTGTAGGAATTTACCGTAAAGAAACAGTCGGAAATATACAAAAACTTATATAAGGATTTTTTGGTCGACCTCTCTCATTTCCTAGTCTAGCATTGATGATAATATTCTGTCAATTGAAATGCATTTACATTCATTATTTATCATCCTAGAAGCTAAAATGTTTTCCCATACTTTCCAAGTTTCACTATAGATCAATTCCTATCACTATCTTAATGAAGTTCCTTTTGGGCTTCTTTATACCTGTGATTTAATTAGACTTTGTGAGACCAAAACAATTACTATGTTTAGAAAAATTTGACAGCATGCCAGTTTCTTTTCCCGAACCTCCAACTGAAAAGCCAAATGGCAAGGAAAGAGACTTGGGGAGGAGTTTTTGCAAATTAGCCATCACATAAAACTCCCATTTAGTGGGCTACCTCATCACAGGACAGAGCAAAGAAGAAACAAGTACTCTCCTTTAGGTACTCAGCATTCTAGAGCCTATTTCTTTACTTCAATGCCTGGAGACTTCTAGAGCATATTTGATTTTTTTCCTACTGATTCAGGTTAGTTTTGTGACCTTTATCTCCTCAAAGGCTCTGGGGCTTGATGGAATTCTTAAATTTTCATTTTATGCCATATAATTGCATCATTAGAGAAACACCCTTGATTTCATATATGCAATCAGAAGAAAAAGGCTAATTAATATGGAATATTCGCAAGGGAAGGAAAAATAGACCAAGAATTCATCAAAAGAGCAACTAATTAGCATTTCCAGTGGGGCAGAAGGAAGGCTGGGGAGAGTGTCTGCAGCAAGCATGGAGGGGATTTGGGCGCTGTGGTTTCATTAGGGTTTGTTTCAGATGAGAGGATAAATGGATAGACTTGCTGGGAACTAGAGTTTAAGGGGAATGGCTAGAGGAGAAGAGGATATAAGTAATCAAGGACACACCTATGTTATAAAAATGTGAATTGTATGTGTTAATAGCTTTTTTACTTCAACAGCCAAGAAAATTAAATACCCTGAAGAAAAGCATTTGACTAAATATTTTTGATATTCGAAAGCTGATTTTTCAAACAAATCCATATCCAAATGGAACTGTAATAACCTGGGCATTTTAAAATGAACATTGAGTATATGGGTCTATTTTTCAAATTAATAAATGCAATATTTTTTATCCATGTATTTCTGTGATTTCATTTTCCTCGTTAACATGGACTTATTTTGCTATTGTGTAGTCTAGAGTGTTGGCTGACCTTACAATCCTGCTAAGAATTTGGAAGTCCTCTGCATCAACAGGGTACTCAGGAGGGATTACTTAGGTATTATTTGCTGTTGTATTAGGTAAATTCATTGCTTATTAGTCTCTGAATACATTTTCAAGTGGTAGCAATACATCAGTGGTACAGGCTTATGTTAAAGAGCCTTAAAGAAACTTACCCAGGAACTCTAGATCTAAAAGTAGTCTCATATTGTAATAGATGCTGCAATCCATTATAACATAAACTTGTTAAAATGCAGTACAGAATTCTGTTCTGTTTCTCTCAGTCCCAGGTAGAGAGCAAAGATACAGGGAGGCAGTCGCTAGATGATAAATTAAGGAGGCATATCTTAAGAAAAATGTATTACCTTCTGGTTCAGCTGAGCAGTGGCAGGTGGAACATATGCTTGTAGAGTGGATAGGATCAGGAGAGAAGTAGGGTCCTCAGAGACATTTCCAGGTAAGTGGCATTTCTGAATACCTGTTGATATAATGTAGTTTATGTATTTTCTTTGCTCTGTCGGTTGAATGGCTCCATCTGCCTGATCTGACTCTGATATTAATACCTGATTCTGCCTCTCTGACCTCATCTTATATCCTTAATACCCTTTTCATGCCTGCTCGCAAAGCTCCCCTTGCTTTTCTGCAAAAAAGCCCAGCATGTACCTGCCCCAGAGACTCTGCTTGGAATTCTCTTTCAGATACCTACATGGCTTGGTCCTTACTTCCTGCTTAAATGTCATCAGCAAGCCCTTTCCTGGTCATATTATATAAAATAACAGTCTCCCTCTGATATTTCCTATAACTTCCACCCTGCTTCATTTTTTTCTCCATAGTGAATATCATCATCTAGCTTATTACTTATCTCAACAAGCAGATAATAGTAGCAGAAGGAATCAAAAGTCAGATTAGGCAAAATCTGCATAATGAGAAGTTTTTCAGGGGTGTGTGTGTGTGTGTGTGTATGAATGTATCAGGTAGAAGGAAGCTATCACAAAAGAAATGTAAAAATTAAGTCATATGGCCAGAAACATTTTAAGAGTCAAAACCTTTATTTAAAAAAATCTACTTAATACTCAAAAATAAGAAATCATTGTGTAAGGTAGGATTTTCTGTCACTCTAAGAGCCTTTGAAAGGTATAAAAGCTTTGAGTAAAAGATTCCTTAAAAGCATTAACTAGCAATTTTAGAAAAAAAAAAAAAACTAATGCTCTTGGATTATAGGGAAAAAATACATGGCAATAAAAATCTGATTTTGTATTAACGCGTCCTCACGGCAGGCGCAATGCCCGGGAAAAGAGTTGCGGTGATTGGAGCTGGGGTCAGTGGCTTAGGAGCCATTAAGAGCTGTCTGGAAGAGGGACTGGAGCCCACCTGTTTTGAAAGAAGCAATGACATTGGAGGACTGTGGAGATATGAGGTAAGTTTGAATGGTCTTACATTTCTGTATGTATGGTGACTTTTTTTTCCATATCTGAGAAATAGGAATGCAAGGATTATAGCACTATTTTATCCTTCAATTACCAGCATAATAGTAATTATTTTTGTTAATGCCCATACCTGTGTGTTGGATCCCAATCTCTCCTTCTCCCCAAGGAGATGTTCAGTCAATCCTCCTTCCTTTCGGAGT
This sequence comes from Cheirogaleus medius, assembly GCA_008086735.1. Lineage (NCBI taxonomy): Eukaryota > Metazoa > Chordata > Mammalia > Primates > Cheirogaleidae > Cheirogaleus > Cheirogaleus medius. The sequence goes on from VBSM01000662.1 coordinate 4,243,234, forward strand.
CTAGCTTTTTGAAGGAGGAGAGTATGCTTGTTCTCTCTGCTTTCTCCCCTCCTGCGGTAGTTCAACCACTGCTTCGTGATGGACATCCCCAGCCAGCGCTTCCTGGAAACTGTTCTCATTGCTGTTACCCACACCATCAAATGAAATGGACTTTCTGTCCTAAATTTTCTTGCTTTATCAAGGGGATTTAAAAATGTTAAATCGCAATTCCTTCATAAAACCCTTGTTCCTGGCCTCTGCAATTTCACTGTCTTTTCTTTTCTGCTTTTCCTTTTCAATCTTTTTCTACCTGGCCTCTAAATGTGCCTGCTTGTAGTTTTATTCTCAGTCTTCTGGTGTTTTAACTTTTTGCAAGTTCCTTAGGTTACCTCCTTATGCCCCTTTGGCTTCAGTTGCCACATATATGTTAATACTCGATCTTTAGGTCTTTATCTTCAGAATAACTACACACACACACGCACACACACACACACACACGGGCAACTAACACTGACTGTCTCACATTCAAACTCAAATCTCAAGAGCTTAGCACAATAGCAATTGTTTCTGGCCTGGATCATGTCGAATGTGATGAAGTGGCCCTTCTCCAACTTAAAGTTGTACTCCTGGCTGCCAGGGTTCATGGAGGGGGAGAAGAGAGAAGGTGGAAGCCTACTGACTGGTAACTGCCTAGGGCTGACCTAGAGGTGGAGGGGCTGCTGATTTTGCTAATCTCTGGGATGCCTCGCCAACCCCTTGTTAACTTTTCAGATCTTTCATTATCCGTGTGACTAATTCCCTGCATTACATTCTCTGTCTCAAATTAAGAGTAGTTTCCATGTTCTTGGTCAGATCCTGACTGACACAGACCCCTCTCCAGGAAAACTTCTCCAACTCCCAGCCGATGTCGCAAGCAGCCTGTGCACACACCACTATTACTTCTGTCACACTGCAGGTGATTGTTGATCTCCTATGAACAATTTTTAAAGCATTTCATGTGAATTATTTGGTCTTCACAACAACCCTGTGAGGTGGGCAGGGACTTATGTACAGATAAAGAAATAGACTCAAAGAAATGATTTGATGTCAGGTTCTTTTTTCAAGCTGTGCAATGATATATCTCAAGGGTCACGTCAAAATATTACAAAATACGGCATCATGTAGACTGATTTCACTGATGCTCATATTTTAAGCTATCACTTATAAAAAATACTTGTTATATTTACAGATTATTCTTATCAGAAGAGGTAGTTTTGTGTGCAGCTACATCAGTGCAATGGGTTTTATTTTTAAAAATCGTCTCCACTTTGAAGAAGAAAATGCATGCTGTGATTCGTTCTTAAAGCTGATAAACTTTAGCAGGAATTAGATTCCATATTTTGTGGCTTAAAGTTTAGAATATTCATAGTACATGCATTACTGATCCTTGACTTCACCAATATTACATCTAAGATATAGAAAAAATTATTGAAATTCCCAAAATTGTGTTTTATGTGTACATCTATTAAAATAATGTATTTGGGATGATAATAAACTCTTCTAGGAGAAAACAACGTACTTTTAGTGATGGTGTGCTTTTCCTTAACCTCTGATTACTTAGATATCTAGGCTTAATTTTTAAAAAATCAAGAATGCCCACTAGCACACATAATAGATACTGTATATTGGATGGACTGCTACTATAATGTGGAAAATTAAAATAATAACATACTTCACAAGACTCAATCAGGAAATGTATGTGAAAAACTCTAAAATTATAAAGTACTGTAATGTGGTAACACACCACAGATCTATCTGTATGTATACAGATAAATAGGTAACATACATAGAGAGAGCCTGAAAGATTGGGAGATTAAGACCAGAAGGGTATACATCAAAATATTGAAAGTGATCACCATTAATGATATTCTTCACTGTAATTTCCTATAAAATTGTAATACATGTGTGCCACTCTTATAATTAGAAAAAATGCTAATTAAAAAAAAAGAAGAGAAAAAAGAAAGTCCAATCTAATTATGATCTCTATTCTTTTCTCTCGGTCACTACACAATGCCCAGGACCTCCCGGGTGCCCCCTGCCCAGGACGCTCCCGTCAGGGCTAGCCCCTGTCAAGCTCTGTGGGCAGAGGGGCTGCCCTCGTCCTCCTCTGCTTATTTTAGCTCTCTGGTGTTCTACATACGTTTTCCTCTTTATATTCTTTCCATCATCTTTTCATGTCCCTCTGTTCCCCAGCAAATTGTGTTTTTTCTCCCTTTTTAACTACTTACCACATGGTATCTTATCTCTTTGTGAAGGCAATGGGAAATTGACCTTCTTTGAAAGAATCCAGCCCAGGAGCCCCATAATTTGATGATATATAAAGAGATTTCTTTTTTAACCATTATTCCTATATTTTAAAGGCAATCAGTGTTCCTTTTTTATTGTAGGAGACAACTGAAAGTGGCAGGTCAAGTATCTATAAATCTGCCACCAGCAACACTTCGAAGGAGATGACGGCCTACAGTGATTTCCCTTTCCCTGACCATGTCCCCAACTACTTGCACAATTCCAGAATGATGGAGTACATCCGGATGTACGCCAAACACTTCCACCTTATGAAGCACATTCGGTTTCTGGTAGGTGGGGCAGAGGCCACTCGGCACCCCTGGAACCTCTTGGCAGAGTAGAGAGCCAGGCAGAGCACGGCGCAGTGAGGCTCCCATTCAGCCCGGGGTGACCCCAACACCACGGGGTTCACTCTACATACAACTCCAGTGCAGTTGGCAAGAGCTTTTTCCTTCACTTCCTTCAAGAAAAAAGCATGGTGGGTTGGCTGAAATACCAGATTGGACCCTGTATTAGTCCGTTTTGCATTGCCATACAGGAAATACCTGAGGCTGAGTAATTCATTAATATAAAGAAAAGAGGTTTATGTGGCTCATGGTTCTGCAGACTGCACAAGAAGCATGGCACCAGCAGCTGCTTCTGGTGCGGGCTTCAGGGAGCCTCCAATCAAGGAGAAAGGCAAAGGGGAGCAGGCCTGTCACATGGCTAGAGGAGGGGCAAGAGAGGCAGGAGGTGGTGCCAGGCTCCTTTAAACAGCCAGCTCTTGTATGGACTAATAAAGTGAGAACTCACTTATCATTGAGGGGAGGACATCAAGCCATTCTTGAAGGATCTGCCCCCATGGCCCAAACACCCCCGACCAGGCCCCACGCCCAACACTGGGGACCAAATTTCAATAGGAGATTTGGAGGAGCCAAACACCCAAACCATATCAGACCCCTGAGGTTGACTCACCCCACAGCTGGGAACAAACCAGACTCTGGCTCCACTTAAAGAGGCCTCGGGAGGGAAATCCATTCTAAAGGAACGCTTTCATGAAATCCCAGAGGAGAGTAGCTATAACCAACCTAATTCATCCAAGGCCAGGAGTTCTTGGAAAGGAGGGCAACCATGCAGAGTGGTCACGAGTCTGAGTTTGTCTCATTCCCAGTCGAAGGTGCGCAGTGTGAAGAAGCGCTCTGACTTCTCTTGCACGGGGCAGTGGGACGTCGTGGTCGAGGCAGAAGGGAAGCAGGAATCCTATGTCTTTGATGGAGTTATGGTGTGTAGTGGCCTTTATACCCATCCCTCCTTGCCACTCCAGGACTTTCCAGGTATGTCGTTCGGAATGCTAAGGCATAGGTTTTGTGGGGCTTTATCATTGTTGCTGTTGTTATTTTTGAAAAAAAGTTAATAACTCTGAAAATCATCTTATTTTAACTATAAATATTACCTTTTCTGATTGTAAAGTAATGCTGGCTCTTTGAATTTCCATTCAAATAATATATAATGTTATAAAATGGAAAATAATAATTACTAATATCCCATCACCACCACTTCTGGGCTATTTTAAGAGCAAAGTCTTACATTTTACCACAATTGGAAGGTTGTTTGGTGTTGGTAATAGTTTGGAGTAAATAGGAATATCAAAGTACAGAAAATATTTTAAGGTTTGGCTTTATTTCTGAATGTGCATGTACATAGCATGACAAATATAGATAGCTATGTGGTAGTGTCACCACGCATCTTAAAATAGACTGTGGGGCTATTGTTTACTATTTGGAAGCTTAAGGAATGGTGCATGAATCATTTACCTGCACCAGGTAGCTGGGATGTGTGCTCAGTCTTTTTGAAGAGGACAGAACCTTAGATTCTTTGGGGGTTCTCATAAGATACTGGACTTCCCTCATTTCCATTGCTATGAGTGTCTCTGTTTCCCAGTGGATAAGAAGACAGAGAAGATTATAATTGGTCAAGAGAAGTCTATTTTTTATTTAGCTAGTTAATTAGAGATTTAAACATTCCTATATTATTCATTCAAGAAATGTCTATTGAGCATCAACTGTGTGCCAGAGGCTCAGCAGAGAACAAAACAGACAAAACCTCTGTCCTCATGGAGTGTGGAAGTAGATGGAGAAAAGCACAAATGGAATAATATGCTGGAGGCAATAATTATTAAAGAAAAACATTTAGCAAGGAGTGGGGAGGGAGGGTTAGCAATAGGGGCTTGTGTTGCAAGATTAGATAAGGTGTCCAGGCAAGGCTTCAGTGAGAAAGGGACATTTGAGTAAACACCTGCAGGAGTTGAGAAAGTGATGCAGATATGTGGAGAAAGCATACTCTGCTGGAGGAACAGCATGTGCAAAGGCCCTGAGGTGGGAGTGTGCCTGATAGGTCTAGTGTGGCTGGAATAGAAGAAGGAGTATGAAGTAGTGTATGTCAGAAAATAAATGTGAAACCAGATCATTAGGGCCTTAAAGTCCTTTGTTTGGACTTGGACTCGGACTCCAAGTGAGATGGGAGCTGTTGGGATGTTCTGAGCAGGAGTGGCTTGCTCCCATTACTTTGGCTGCTGTGTTAAGAACAGCTGGGGAAGAGGATGGTAGTGAAAGTTGGAAGACCAGTGTGGGATGCTCTTCCACTAATCCAGGTGAGAGATGACGGTGGCATGGATTGGGGTGATAGTAGTGGAGATACAGAGAAGTTCTTGGATCCTGGATATAGTTTGAAGGTAGAGATGTCAGGATCCATTGATGGATTAGATATGAGATATGGCAAAAAGAGAGGGGTCAAGGATAACTCCAATGCCATTGACCTGAGCAATGGAGTTGCCATTTCCTGAGATAGAGAAGGCTGTAGGAAGAGCAGACTCTTCATGCATGAGGGAGAGATTGAGGAGGCCACAGGGTGACATGGCCTCGGAGATTCTCATTGGAAGTGGGACGGAATGGAATGAAATTGAAAGCATTCAAAGGAGACAGTTAAACTTATTTTTCAAGAATTTACTATGTCATAGGAGAATATCGAGGGATCCTTATACCATTCCTATGCAATAGGTAAAATAATTTCCATTTTACACATTACAAATATAGCTACTAGGGAAAGAGCTAAAGATTCATGCCTAGGTGTGTTTGACCTTAAGGTCTCCTCCCACATTGACTCACAGGGCAATGGGTTCATGTTGGAACAGAAGAGAAACATTTTCTCCTAGGGAAAAGGAGACAGAGGAAGGGTGGATGAAAAAACACTAACTTTTAGGTGTTGAGGAACTCAGCTAAGATCCTTGCTGTTTCCTACAACTGAGAAAAGGAAGTTATTTTCAGGGAGTGAGAGGGATCACAGTGAGGCCGAGGAGAGGGGAAATAATTGAAATAGCTGCAGGAAGAGAATTGTTAGAGAGTCTATCCTACCCACAGAATTGAACTTGGCAAAGATGGAGTTTGGAAACAATTAGATCCATGCCAGGAGTTCACTAGACAAGGGTGAAAGAACTGTTTCCAAGGGAAAGCTGAAATTTTAGAGCAGATTCTGTAAGGAAAATGATGTTAAGGACTGATCTGCAATCAGGACTGAGTAGGGCTGTCCAATGTCACAGAAGGAGAAAACGAAGGCCATCTATGCAGACCTTTATATCGTTTAAAGGATGAAATACTGGAAAATCAATCAGATTTTATGGTTTGCCATACGAGTTTTTTCTTTAAGTCAGAGACATTTTTTTAAGCAAAAATAAGTTCTCACATCCTCTCAGCTGCGGACCATGTGGATAATGTTGGAGTGTTTGTCCCCAGTAGGAGAACAGAGTGAGAGTGCTAGCAGGAAGGCTGTCCTGGGTGCAGGGAGCCAAGGAAACAGCTAGACAAAATGAAGCTCGGGTCGGGAAAATAAGACAGAGAACTGGATCCGGAGCAGTAGTTGTAAACAACATGGATGATGGATGAAGAAGATGCATTACTTAAATAAGAGCTGAGCTCTGTGCCTTGAAGGCTTGGCAGGATATAGATAAGTAAAAAAGAGGCAGAAATGAGATATCTGAGTTTCTCAGAAGCCTGGAGTTTATTTGGACATGGAATTTACAGCCTAGAACCAATCTGTGGGAGGTTTCATCCTGCCTCGTGACGTTGGGCAGGCATACTTCACAGAAGTGGCATCAATAGACCGGCAAATAAGATGTTTAAATAAGATGGCCTTTGAGTTCAGTAATAAGCTTTAGAATATGCCAGCAGTCTAAACAAACGAAATAGAATAATGACCAAGGCCTGAGCAATTCTGTTCTTGCCGACAGGGATCAAGAAGTTCAAAGGCCAATACATCCACAGTTGGGAATATAAGAGTCCAGAGAAGTTTCGAGACAAGAAAATCATGGTGGTCGGCATTGGAAATTCTGGAGTTGATTTGACAATTGAGCTCAGTCATGTGACTACACAGGTTTGGCGCCTAAAATTTTCTGTCCGTCAGTTAAACCTTCCACTGCTGTAGGATGTGAGCATTGCATGAAATGCATGTAACATGTTCCCCAATGCTCACATACATAATCCTGATTGATAATTACCTCTTCACACTGTTTTCTTGGTAGACATCTTGGTAATACACTTAAAAAATTGAAAATAGAATAAAAATAAAGACTTCAAACTTTAGTGACTGTCATATTGTTTCAATTTACCAGAATGCAGTTTTATCAGCTCAGCCAAGTGTTTAAAAAATGAACATACCCAAAAACCATTTTTTAAATTTATTGATTTTTCATTGACATGACACTTGACATCATCTCCCAGGTCTGACCCCTTCTATATTTAGATTCTAGGGATACAATTAATGAAGTGTTCTAGATACTATACTGCTATAATTAGCAGATGGATGGGATTTTATTTGTCAATTCATTGATGTCTGGTCTTCTTGCATTATTTTGGTTTTTCAGAATTTGAAGCTTAAAAGATTGTAGACATCAAACACTGCTTTGGTTCTCCAAAGCTAGTCAGCAAGATCCAGAGGGAGGCTTGAGTAGATCTCTGGACTTATATGCAATGTGTGTAAAGTGTCTGTATGTGTGAGTGTGTGTGTCTTTTGTGACTGTATCTGTCAGTCTACCTGAATTTGAAAAGAAGGAACACTCCAGGCTAAAAAGTTAGGAGAGTTTTTATCCATTTCTCCTCCCGAGCCAAATAAGAGATATCTGAAAAGCTGAGAAAAGCATGCTATGAAAGGAAAGACTTTAGTTATTTCTAATATATTTACATTTTCTCCTAGGTGTTTCTCAGCACAAGACGGGGTGCATGGATTTGGAATCGGGTCTGGGATAATGGGATGCCCATGGACACTGTCCTCTTTACTCGTTTTAACTCCATCGTCAACAAATTTTACCCTACATTCTTAATGAACAGATGGGCAGAGAATAAGTTAAATGCTCGATTTAACCATGAAATTTATGGTTTGCAATCTCAACACAGGTATGTTTTAGGATTTTTTAAAAAATAATTTTGCCTCTGTCTTGTGGAGTCAGCTGGTCAGACTTGGAATGTAGAGGTGGTTTAGAGTCCATGTTTACCACCTTGAAAATAGACTTCAGCTATCTTAAGAGAATGCTAATTATTGTTTTCTTGCTCATGCTTCCTTGGAACATTCTACTCACTTACCTTAGAGGAAAGAAATCAAGTTGCAGGATTATGATGGCAGCTTCATCTGTCCCCATCCTTCATGTTCTCAGGCTACTATTCACTTCTTTAGCCTCAGATTTTGATGGAGTGGACAAGCAGCAGATTATGTATTATGTCATAAAATTCAACTCCATTTTCCCAGGCCAAAGGAAACAATCCGGAATCTGTTAATATAAAACACTAATAAGGGAGACTTGGGAGAGAGGGAATCCTCTGAAATGCAATACATGCTTTCTTTGCCTTGAATAGAACTCTGAATCAAGACAACTATGATTTGAATCCTGACTTCACCACTTACTGTCTATGTGATTTAATTAAATTTGCTTAAGTACTTGTGCTTCATTTTCCTAATATTAAAATGGGACAACATTAGCACCAACTCAGAGAGTTGTACTGATCATTAAATAGGAAAATACATGTATAGTTTGTACTAGCATCTAGTGCATAACAAATGCTCAGTTAGTTTGTGTTGTTTTGTATTATTAATTTTATGATTATTAAAACTATACTCATGGAACTTTAATTTTTGGAGGTAACTGAGTGACAACATAGAGAGGTCAATGCCATTGAAAGAATTTTCATTTACTTACATTTCTGGAGAAAAGGGGGCTTGCCACACCACACAGGGCCATAGGGGGAGAACCAGTGGTGGTCAGGCAGAAGCAAGAGCAAAATAGAGAAGTCAAAGAATCAGCAGTAAGGATGGGGAAACAGGAAGGAGACAATTTCAAGAAGGGAACCATCAAGGATTAAGTGTGTTAAATCAATAAATATCATCTGAACACCTTTTGTGTGTTCCTTATTATATACGTAGGCAGTATGTGAGTTAAAAGAATGAATCCATCTACTTCCATGCTCCAAAACTCAAAAAATACCTAAGACTCATCAGGAAGTTTGCTGAAAATAAATAAGGAGAGATTATCAACTTTACTACAAAAGCAGGTTTTGTATGTATCTGAAATGCAGAGTGGTCTATTCTGGACCTCAAAAAATACATAATAGAGCCATAAAAACAACCTTATGCAAAAGATAGTGAAGATGATGAAGGTAGATTGAAGGTCTGCTGCAGCAAGACACAGTAGAAATCTGCAGAGATGCTGGGGATGAGGAAAGAGGCAGGAATAAGCATGATGTGTTTAAGGAAGAGCAAGAAGCCCAATGTAGCTAGAGTATTAGAGGAAAGAAAGTGGTAGGAAATAAGAGAGGTAGGCAGGGGCAGATCACATAGGGCTTTGTAGGACTAGGTCATGGTGGGGATTTGGGTTTTTATTTTCAGTGATATAGAAAACATTGGGGAATATTTTTATATTTTAAAAGGATCATTCAGGCTGCTTAGTAGAGGAGAAAATGTAAGAAGTCAAGGATGGCAGCAAGAAGATCACTAATGGTGTTAAATTTAATAATGCTGATATATATATACACATAATATGCATATGTTCTCAAAATGAAATGGAAATCAAAATATGATCTGATTTTCCTGTTCCAATATGAACACATTGTCGATTAATTTTTTTAAATTTTCCTAAGAATTCTTTAAAAGAAGCTAAATATTAATGTATCACTGGTATATGCTTTTATGCCAAATTTCAAAATCTTCCTTTTGCATATTGTAGGTATTAATAAGTATTACCATTCTGATATATACAGAATGTTTATTTGGTAAATAATTTATAAAAAGAACTGAGGCTATATAAGTTTGCATTCTCACCAACAGTGGGGAAGAGCTCCCTTTTCTCCACATCTTTGCCAGCATTTGTTATTTTTTGTCTTTTTAATAACAGCCATCCTAATTGGGGTGAGATGATACCTCATTGTGCTTTTGATTTGCGTTTCCCTGATGATTAGTGATGTTGAACATTGTTCCTTATATTTGTTGCTCATTTGTACGCCTTCTTTTGAGAAATGTCTGTTCAGACAATTTGCCTATTTTTTAAATGGATTGTTTATTTTTTTGCTGTTGAGATGTTTGTGAGTTCCTTATATATTCTGAATATTAATCTCCTGTCAGATGAGTAGTTTGCAAATATTTTCTCCCATTCTGTAGATTGTTGATTGTTTACTTTGTTGTACAGAAGCTTTTGAGTTTGATATAATCTCATTTGTTTATTTTTGCTTGTGTTGTCTGTGCTTTTGAAGTCTCATTCATAAAATCTTTCCCCAGACCAATGTCCTGAAGCATTTCTCCTATATTTTTTTCTAGTTGTTTTATCATTCTGGGTCTTACATTTAGGTCTTTAGTCCATTTTAAGTTGATTTTTGTATAGGGTGAGAGGTGGGGGTCTACTCTCATTTTTCTGCATATGGATATCCAGTTTCCCAGCACCATTTGTTGAGGATACTGTCCTTTCCCCCAATGAGTGTTCTTGGCAACTTTTTCAAAAATCAGTTGGCTATAGACATGTGGATTAATTTCTGGGTTCTGTATTTTGTTCCACTGGTCTATGTGTCTGTTTTTTATGCCAGTACCTTGCTGCTTTGGTTGCTACATCTTTGTATAATAATATATTTTGAGGTCTGGTAGTGTGATATCTCCAACTTTGTTCTTTTGCTCAAGATTGCTCTGGCTATTCGGGGTCTCAAAAAACTAAAAATAGAACTACTACATGATTCAGCAATTCCACTACTAGGAATTTATTCAAAGGAATCAGTATATCAAAGAGACATCTGCACCCCCATGTTCATTGCAGCACTATTCAAAAGAGCCAAGATATGGAATCAATCCAAGCATCCAACAACAGATGAATGGATAAAGAAAATGTGGTATATTTACACTATGGCATATTACTCAGCCATAAAAAAAAGAATGAAACTCAATCATTTGCAGCAATGTGAATGGAACTGGAGAATGTTATGTTAAGTGAAATAATCCAGGAAGAGAAAGTTAAACACCACAAGTTCTGACTCATATGTGGAAGCTAAAAAAAAAAAAAAAGGCTGATCTCATAGAATTAAAAAGTAGAACAGAGGATACTAGTGGCTGGGAAACATAGTGAGAAGGGAGAGGGAGAGATTTGTTAAAGGATACAAAATTACAACTAGATAGGAAGAACAAGTTCTAGTGTTCTAAACCACAGTATAAGGACAGTTAACTATTTACATAGTTTCAAATAGCTAGGAGGAGAATATTGAATGTTCCCAATGCAAAGATGTGATAAGTGTTTGAGAAGATGGATATGCTAATTACCCTGATCTGATCACCATACAGTATATGTGTTGAAACACCACTATGTACCCCATGAATATGTACAATTATTATTTTTCAATTAAGAAAATATAATTTTAAAAAATCAAAGTTTTAGTACCCCTGTAATATTCTGAAATTAAAAAATAAAAATGAATAAGTAAAAAGAGAATTGAGGAAAAGAAATCTTTTGTAAAACCAAAATGTAGTTTCTTCTTTAAGCATTTTCTTAGCTCAATGCCTTTCCAAAAAGACTTGTTATTAATTTTCCTGAACTTCAAATTTTATTCTTCAGATTTGTGAGGTATTACGTTCCTTTAAGTGATGATCTGCCCAATCACATAATTTCTGGAAGAGTTGTGATAAAACCAAGTGTGAGAGAGTTGACTGAGACATCAGCCATCTTTGAAGATGACACAGAAGAGGACATTGATGTCATCATCTTTGCCACAGGCTACACTTTCTCTCTCCCATTCTTGGAGGATGACTCGAAATTCCTGGACAGCCAGCACTCCATGTTTAAATGTGTATTCCCTCCTCAGCTGGAGAAACCAACGCTAGCTTTTATTGGCATCCTAAAGCCAGTGGGAGCCACCATTCCCACTTCAGAACTCCAGAGCCGATGGGCTGTACGTGTATTCAAAGGTATGTTCTGACCTTATACAAATATTTAGAAAAGCCACCCGTTAGGCGATGTGATTTAAGAGGCATTGCAAAGATTTTCTGTGGCAAAACATCTCTGAAGTTAAAACCTCTACAGTGTCTGAAATCCTGCCATTTGAGATTCGTTTCTGCCTTGTTTCATAGCTATTTATTTACTATTTAGGATTTCTGTATGAAAATGAAAAATAAAAAAACTACTATCTTAAGTCATTATCAAATAACAACTTATTGGCAAATAATTCTTTAGAGCACTACAGGCATGTATATAGTATAGGAAGTGAGAGCAGTTAGAGAAAGGAGATCTCAACCTGAAGTAGAGGAGAGAGATAACACTTGTACTACCTCCCAGTGTTGCTATAGTCATCCTGGAATGAGCCAACATCAAAGGGAGTATTTTTTCTCAAGTGTCCATTCAAAACATAAAGAGGACAAGCAGGTAAATATGGCAGTCACAGAGCAACCGGAATAGCACTACAGCACATTTAAGGGCTTTATAATCAAATTATTAAAAAATTAAAACTGAGCTTCACCATGTACTAGCCGCATAATCTTGACATGTTACTTGACCCCCACAATTTCCTCATTTGTAAAAATGGGAAGATTTGTATGTACGTTACATGGTGGTAAGAATTAACAATTAAGCACCTTGACTTTAGTAGGCATTTAGTGAATACTAATAGAATGAATGGAGATTAACCATTGCTGTAATCTTTTATTAATTTTTTTTATTTTACTATTCTTGTAAGCTCAAAAATGAACCAGTTAAGAAAGATTCAAAACCTACTTTTATGAAATGATTCCAATCACATTGTAATAATTCTACTCTTTTATCTTCTTCTCTTTCTTTAAAAAAGTTTTCCATATTTTCCTGGAACATTCTGTGTTTCTCAAAATACAGGATGTCATCTGTATTAGTAATGAAGGAGAACTGTAGGAGGGAGCCTTTTATGAGTTAAGATGGGAAATTAGGAATAAGTCTCTGTTTAATGAAAACAATCTATGTTTGTAAACTAAGTCATAACATAAATGAATAAGCATAACTCACTATTGAAAGGAGAGCCAGAGTGAATACTCTGTTAACAGGACCACAAACACGCTAATTTGTGACTTATCAGTTAGGTGAGACTCTCTTTGGTTCACTCTTCTTCATGAGTGCTAAGGTCTGCTAATCAAGATGTGGACCCCTCAGATATGTGACAAGGACATGTGTGAATCTGGTGAGCATGTGCACCTGAGAAAGCCATGAGTGGAGGGCATTCCAGGACCCATCACCTCCACACCTGTGCTACCTACTCATGACGTTCTCTGCCAAATTGAACCTATTTCCTCCTGAAACCACATCTTCTCAGTAAGGGCCATGTTCAAATCTGGAATTTCTTTCCTAGGATTGAACAAACTACCTTCAGTGAGTGGCAGGTTGGCTGACATAAGAAAGAAGAGAGCAAAGCTTGAAAAAGAGTAAGAAACTTTTTTTTGTTGAAAGTCAATTGAAAGTGTTTAGGCAGAGCTGTTTGCCCACCAAGTATCCTTTGTATTTTTCCCATCATAAAATCTGGGTCAATTTTTTTAATGAGTTCTCAAATTATCAACTTTCATATTTCCTCTTAACCAAGCATAATATTATATATGGAATTTTTTAGGGGTGAAATGGAAACAGAATGGTCCACCATGGAAACTTCAGAATTTTTTTTAAAGTCCATGAAACATCAGATACAGCACACAATTTCAAATTTATGATAGCCTTAGAGATTTAAGGCATTTGAAAATTTAAGATGAAATGAAGGATAGTTTTATTCTTTTAAGGAGTTGGAAAGATACAGAGGAACAAGTTGGCAAATCACTATAGAATTCAAATAAAATTCTGATGTGAGGTCAGAAGCTTGTAGATTGTGCCAAATCTTAACAGAAAGCTATTTTCAACCACTGGAGTTAGGAATGTAATTTATTTCTATTCAACAAATATCTGGTGAGAATCTACAAAGTGAATGTCACAGCATGTTCCCTAAGATCAAAGGGCTGAGATCCTAAGAACAGTCAATTATTCAAGTAACTTTGATTTAAGGTGAGCCAGGAATTGAATTGCATTTCAGTAATACTTAAAATCAAATTACTGTCACATATACCTGAATAACTGGCCTGTACAATTCATATAGCATAGTTCTCACCACTGATTTACCAAGAGGAGATTATATCCTGAAGGAGAACCAACTGTATGGCAAAAATACAGAATTTAGAAAGGGGAAAATATTATTGATAAGATAAAAATCTTCTGAAACCCATCTATTACTATCCAAAAACCCTTCAAAGGATTTGAGGGGGAAAAATACACCTGCATGAATATTTTGTTCAAAACCACTGATACCAGGATATCTGAAAACAAGGAAACTCATTTTATCTCTTACTTTTTGGAGCAATCACCAATGGCTTAGTTACTATTAATTTTTTTCCCTCATCGATGAGCCTCTCACACAAGGTCTACCCAATGTTTGGAGGAAACTGTGATTGCAGGGATAGAAGTCATCATCTGACTGGGGGTTTCTGATTTTTGCTTTTCTGATTTCAGATTACTGAATAATTTCCTTGATGGACTTAGGGTGCAGTATGTGGATTACATGGATGAAATTGCCTCAGAAATAGGAGTGAAGCCCAACCTGCTCTCACTCTTCTTGTGGGATCCAAAGCTGGCCATGGAAGTTTTCTTTGGACCATGCACACCATACCAGTACCGCCTCCAGGGGCCAGGGAAGTGGGCGGGGGCCCGGGAAGCCATCATGACCCAGAGAGTGCGGATCATCAAGCCCCTGAGGACTCGTGTCTTCACCTGCGACCAGCGTCCACTTTCTGTGCTGTTTTGGCTTATAAATGTCTGTGGAGCCGCCCTTCTTTTCTTTGTTCTCACTTTAATCATTGTTAAAGAATAATCTTCCTATGTTCATCATTACATTAGAGACAAACAGTGGCACACAATAATTAAGAGGCTGGGTACATGCAAGTGTTTTCCCTCAATTCAGACTAAACCAGGGCAATGAATTGTCTAATATTAATAATTCCAAAATTTCTTATACATGAATACTTTGGAAAAACTGAAGATTTGTTTAACAGAGATTTCAAATCAAGTGGTTTGTATAAAGCTTTACTTTTGGAGTGCACATTTAGTTTCTGGAACATGACAAATGTTCTCTGTTACACCAAGTATTCTTAGGTGTCTCTTTATAGTAAACACACACTTTGTCAGCTACTTGCAATTGACAAATTCATGGTTTTGCATCAAAGCATAGGCTAAGAAAAAGTATCTCTTCAAATGATCTAGAAAAAGTTAACATGAAAAATGTCATCAGAAACACTTCATGAAGGTCGCATTCTATGAATCATGGATATTGAGGTAACAGGCTGTTTCCAGCATTTTTGAGATTTTGTTAGGGTATGGGCGGTGGCATGAAGAGAAATAGAGGGAATAACAGAAGTCAGGAGCTATACATAATTTTGTATCCTATTAAATCTATCAAAAATACATAGAATAAGTTCTATAATAAACATACAAAATTCTATAAAAACACTCAGGAGAATGAAAAGCAGATATGGGTGAAAAGAGCAGAAGATATATGCGACATTTACGGACACTTTAATTTAATCAGAGAGATGATGTATTTTAGTCTCTAATTCGGTCATTCCTATCACCAGGCTAAGTCTTTGCCTAGTCTTGATATTCTGTATAAAAGTTTGGTTTTTCACCTGAACCATATTTTCATTCTTTCACTTACTCAAAAAGTACTTACTGAACAACTTGCTGTGCCAGACAGACGTGGTGCCGAGCGCCGGGAGTGACAGGTGCATTGGACAGCACCTGGGCTTGTGGATTCAATGCAGCCTGTGCACTGACAGTGCCCCTCACAGGTCTCCAGCCTTTGACCTGGCCTCTCTCTGAAGCTTCCTCTTGTCACCACATGATGTTTATCATGTTCAGACTTAGCTAAACCAAACGCTGGTGGTTTACGCTAGAGATGAGCTTCTCCATCTCTACAAATGGAAACTCCATCTTTCAGTCTCAAACCAAAAAGCGTCAAGTCTCTCGATTCCTCTGCTTCATATTCCACATCCAGGCTCTCAGCAAACTTGTCACTTTCCAAATACATCCAGAATCTCCTCATTTCTCACCACTCCACTGCTACCACCTTAGTGCCTGCCACCATCTCTGGTCTGCATTGCTGCGGTCGACTCGTCACTCGACTCCTTGCTTCACCCTTCATCCCCGTGGTCTATTCTCGGGGTAACAGCCAAATGATATTTTTAAAATGTAAGTCATATTATGACACCTCTGCCCGAAACAGCCAATGAATGGACTTCCACATCACTCAGAGTAAAACCCGGATGGTAACAACAGCCTGCAGTCCACTCATGATCAGTGTCCCCACTTCTTTTGTGACTTTGTCTACCGTTGCTCTTCTCCAGGTCCATCCCTTGAACAAGCCAAGCCCACTCCCACTTCCTGGCCGTAGTACTCTCCACCCCTTTCCCGGAGCAGGCTTCCCCCTGAATATCCACACCGCTCACTCCCTCCTGCCTTCAGGTGTTTGTTTACTCAGGTGCCACCTTGCCAGGGAGGTCTTTCCTGACACTCTGTATCAGATAGCCCAGCCCCAAACACTCACTTACCTCCTCCTTAGGCTGCTTTGCTTTGCTTCCTGTCACAACACTTATCAAGTGCTATTCTTTGTTTTTTTTTCCTATCTCCCTCTTCCAAGTGGCAGGGATGTTTACTGTTTTGTCTAGAATAGTTGATGGCACAAACTTGGTGCTTAAAAGATGTTTGTTGAATAAATGAACAAGTCAATATTATCCCCATCCTTCAAGAGCTCACAATGAGAAAAAATAGGCAGGTAAACACACAAATAAAAATTGAACATTGATGCATCTGTCTATAACAAAAATATGGACAATTCAGAGGTGGAATTCAGAGGAAAGAGCAAAGAACTCAATGGAAGGAAATGAGGAAGGATTTGCAGAGATGAGGAAAAGTTGACCTGGATCGTAAAAGATGTTTAGGAGTTTTTCTGGGGGGAAAAAAAGAAGGGCATCAACTATGCAGTGTGTGGGTGAGTGGAACAGCCTGGAATGCTGGAATGGGGGAGAGGGTGACAGAGGAGGAATTGGGGAATTGGAGGAACCTTTGCTCTCCACAGGGATCCTCACTCCTTTGGTTCATCTGAGCCAGAACCACAGCCTCCCACCCTTGCCTTCTCTTCCCCTTCGTGTCCTGATCCTGGTCTCACTACATCCAGCCTCTCCACACACGCCATACCATCTCCCAAACTGCCACCAGAGTTGAGTTTCTAAAAATTCAATCTGGTCACCTCATTCACCTGCTTAAAACCTAATTTACTCTTTATTGTCTATGGAACTAGGCTCAAACTTTTTACCTTGCATGTTAAGTTTCTTTTTATAGGTTGGAAATGAAGTGAGAATTTCCACCTTTATTTCATATTTTCTTTGCATCAATCTGGAGGGCAATGTTGGAATTCAAATTTGAATCTGGTTCATATTTCAATTGCTCCCACATCAACCCTCTGTCAGCAGTAGGAGAAGACTCCTTATTACCATGTCCCTCTTCTTCCACATTGCTGCAGACACCATCACATGAAGGTAATTCCAAGTAAAGAGGAAGTGTTTTTGTTTTTGTTTTCATTGTGGTTTTTTTAATGGTGTTGGGCTGACTTCCCACTGACAAATGATCCTCTCCAACATGGTTCTTAAATTTTAATACACGTCATAATCCTCTAGAGAGCTTTATAAAACACAGATTGCTGTACTCTCCCCCCAGAGATGATGATTTGGCAGGTCTAGGGTAGGGTCCCAGAATTTGTATTTCGACAAGTTCCAAGGTGATGGTGCTGTTGGGGACCACACTTTGAGAACCACTGCCCTGCAACAGCTGTAGCCACATGGCCAAACAGACCACTTCTGAATTCATGTTATATGTCCATGGAAAATGAATTCAGCTAAGAACATGAAAGCACAAAGGTTTTAGAAAAGTGACAGATCCCACTTTCTCACTCCGGAGCAATTGCATGGGCAGATATAGACATGGCAGACACCAGACTCTCTGGGACCTGGAACTGCCAAGTCAACACCCACTTTAGGTGAGACAAAGACCTCGAGAGGGATTCTTCCGTGGTCACATCCAGTTCTGCCCAAGGCTGGCCCTGCCCACGGGCTCATGAGTGGCAACAAAACCCCCAACTCTATCAGCTTCTGCACACACAGCACCAGCCACAGAGCTCACTCCAGTAGAAGACTGTAATAAATACTTGTGCCCAAATGATCAAATTCCACTGAGCCCAGATATGCTGGAGGGGTTCAGTGTACATGGAAGGTACTTTCCCATATGTTCCTTTCCATATACTTATGCTGAATCTTTGATGGTATCTATTTCAAAGAAACAATAATTGCACAGGTATTATAATTGTTTGCACCAGATAATACTTTGTACAAAGTCTTTCAGAGGCCAAAAAGTTTTAATATCCTTTCATCCTCAGGACATGAAACAGATATGTTAAGCTGTCTGGCCTAAGGCTGTACACTGAATCACTGGGTGT
>VBSM01000662.1:4267173-4280548 GCA_008086735.1 Cheirogaleus medius
CTGAGACATTCCAGGGAGCGGGGAGTGTTTCCCATATGGCCCTGCTTCCACCTGATTGATGACACTTACAGACCTGAAATTGTGAGGTTTTAGAAGTTCAGAGCCTCCATAAGGGGTATCTCTTTTTCCCCCAGAGTCTGACTATTCTGTGATACCCAAGAAATTGGTCTAATCTCATGCACACCAGCCGAGAAGCAGTTCAGACTAGTCAATGAATCAGGAAACACAAATATTGTTTATATAACAAGTTACCCTATATGCACATTATATTCATGGGGGATTTGTAATAAAACCAGGTTTATTCATATATACATACATGCTAAAATACATACATATACATATGAGTATAAATATATGTATATATGTTAAGGTAGATCCTAATTACTAGTGCATAAATGAAAGACGACTTTGGCCTCTTATTAAAAATCTCTGGGTTCTAAAAAGATTGAGAGACTTTTAGCTCTAACGGCCTGGTAGATTGAGCTAACATGGACAACCATTCACTTCTTTACACTACAAACGAACATAAAAATAACAGTACAAAGTGAACTCAGAATAAGGAATAGGAAATTTCTGAGTTCAGAAATGAAGAGGGAACTTAAATCCAGATAAGTAAATTCATAATGTTATGTTCAAGTGGTCAAGGGAAATACTGACTAAAGAGATCATTTGGGCTGTAGGTTAGAAACTGAAAATCCAACTCAACAAACATATGGACCACGTGACATGAGGATTTCAAAGTATGACCCCTACATAGAGCCAGGAGCTTAGAAGAACCACGCTGTGAGTAAAATGGACTCTAAAAGAACTTTGACTTCTACCACAGGGAAGCATCAAGGAGATTCATTTTATATGGGTTTCTGGGCTGAGAGAATAGGCTCCCAGGAGAAACAGAAACTTCAGGCCTACAACATACATGGGTTTGGAGTCCAATTTCACACTATCCACATGGTCTTCTTTCAATTCCCAAGGCAAGAAATTGACAGACCCATAAAATAGCTAGAGTATATGGCAAACGCAGATGCAGAATAGCTGTTATATACTTCAAGGTATGTGGAACTCCCAAAGGAAAAAAACATCTCCACTGAAGGTAAGATCAAAAATTTTAAACCACATAAATGGAAATTCTAAGATGAGACAGTACTACAAAACACCAAAATAGGATGATTACCTCAAATATTAGAGATAGTAGAACAATTTCAAATGCAATCCAATAGAATAATCTCAAAATAATAGAATAATATCAAGAAAACATAAAATGAGTTTAAAATAATTAAAGAGATAAAAGAGTAAATATAAGTCATAAGAAAAGGGCTATAAAAATATAATTTCTTTATATAATATAATCATAATCATAGAAATATAATCATAGAAATTAATATAATGTATTCTAATATGATCATAGAAATTAGACTAGATGTAGCCAAAGAAGAAATCAGAGAACCAAAAGATACATTGGAGGAATTATCTAGCATGCAATGTGAGAAATAAAATGATAGAAAAATGAAAGAAAAAGTTAGGACACATTGGGGTTTATATAGAAAGTTGAATATATAATTAATTCCAGAAAAAAGGAATCAAGAAAATGACAGAGGCAATATTCAAAGAGGTAATGGCTGAGAATTTTCCTGAATTTGTTATGAATATGAATCCTCAGAATGAATAGTTTTGAACAGAATAAGTTTTAACATAAATTATGACCCAAAGATATTATAATGAAAATTCTTAATACTAAGAGCAAGGAAAAATATCTTAACTACATTCAGACAGAGGAAACTAAAACCACTATCAGCAAAGGGACAATAATTATATTGACATGTTTTTGTCAACATAAAAAGACAGGAGAAAATATTTTCAAAATACTGAGAGAAAAACAGCTCTAGAGTTAAAAACTCTGTACCCAGCTAGACTATAATTCAAGAAGGCAAAATAAAGCTTTATTTTTTGTTTTTGTTTTTTTTCACAGAGATGAGTGAGAGTTTACCATTCACAGATCCTCACTGAAAGAACTCTAAAGCACAATTTTCAAAGTAAAGGAGATTTAACAAAGAAGGAAACAATGGGTTGGAAGATGCAACCATGTACAAAACACTAATAAACAAATCAGTTTACCTAAAGAATAATTAGCTATTAAAATAATATAAATTATAAGTAATTGATCATTTAAGTAGGTGCAAGTAAACTATTTGAAAACAGTAAGTTGGGATAAGTGAAAACTGGGAAGGTAAATAGTAATCGGATATAAAGTTTTCTGAGGTTTTTATATTATACATTAGCTGCCATGATTAGTAGGGTATTCATATTAAAATTTAAAAGTAACCAGTAATAGAATAAAGATAAAGTACATAACCTCCAAGCCAGCAGAAGGAAAGCACATAGGCGGCAAAAAAAAAAAAAAAAAAAAAAAAAAAAGAAGAAGAAGAAGAAAAGAAAAGGAAAGGAAAGAAAAGAAATATAATCAATTAAATTGCAAGGTAAAAGGGGAAAAAGATAACAAAGAGAAGACATAGTAAATAGAAAACACAAGCTAGTAAGGCAGCAATGAGAATATATCAGTGATTCAAAAAAATACAAATAAACCAAGCATTAATTATAAAACTATGATGCCTAACTGAAAACTTAAGTATGAGAGAATTCTTACAGTGAGCGAGTACTTAGTTAAACTGTATAAGCACACAGTAGTGTAGACTGCTAAGTGTGCATGTGCGTTCAGTTACAGTGTCGCTCATGCACAGGAGGGATGCACACCACTTCCAGGACAGTGGTCACCTTTGGTGGGAAAGAAACAAAGGGAATGGGGGTTGGGGGACAGAAAAGGAGATTTAGCTCTTGCTTCAAAAAATATTCTAAAACATAGGGGAAAATGGCAATATATGTTAAATCTAGCTGGTGTATACACAAATGTCTTATATCAATGCTTCTCGATCATTTTTACTTCATGGCACACATAGAAAATGAAAAAGGTTTATGATACATGAGTGAACAGATAAGGCTGCTGGAAGTTTAATGCACCTGGCCCAGGGGAGCCAGAAGCCTCAGGACACTCCTTGCCGCCACCATGGACTGAGGGGTTTCATAATATCCCAGCACACCCATCACCCATTCGCCACTCTCCAAGGTCCCTCTGCACACAGTTGGGAAGCTCTGCTTTGTATCACTTTTTACAATTTTCAATATGTTTGAGCTACTGGAAAGCTGATCAGAAGAGTCAGCAGAGTCCTCAGCAGAAGATTCCCAACAAAAGGGGTTAAGGCAGTAAATAGGTGACATTAAGATTTCTTCCTCTGCCGGGTAAAGGTAGAGCTGTGTGGTCGGTGCTCCTTCAAGCCTTCACGGCAGAAGCAGTAGCGTCTCAGCAGGACCAAGTCTGTGCGGAAGCAAGTGCTGTGGTGATGTGTGACAGTGCAGAGGGCCACAGGCAGAGAAGCCAGAGGGGGACCTGGGAGTGTTCTCCAGTTATGGGGACCATCACGAGACTCCCAAGCCCTGAACGCAAAGACGTGGTGCGGGCTCTGCTGCCTTAACGCATACTTAGCTTGTTTCTTAAATAGGGCTTATTTCCCATGCATAGACATAAGGTGGTACATCATGCTCAAGGCAGAGAAATTTGAGTATGCTGACTACTTACTTTTGGAGGCACTAAATACTGGCTCACTCATTTCAGAGCTCAGAAGCCACTCCATGATATCATCGCTTACAACCGTTTTTTCTCCATTCTCATCTGACTCCTGTCCTTACAACATAGATGAGTGATAAGGGCTCTTTATGTAAGGATCTCATCCCCTAGAAGAAGAAATGGCTATGTAAGAAAATACAAAAATACAGAAAATTTTTTTGCAAAATACAAGGAAATAAAATGTGCCCCAAATAAGTGATAGCACAGAGGAGAGTGTGGAGCATGTGGTCTCGGAGAAGACTTTCCTAAGCCGGGGAGGCACCAGGTGCTGGTGAAGTGGGACCAGAGAGAAAAAAATCAGAATAACGCAACAGGTGTGGCAACACTTCTCAAACAAATCTGCACTACCTGTTATTATTTCTTTCAATATTTTCAAGTGAGATTAAATGCTTAATTCATAAATTACCTTCTTTAATACAAACCTGTAGCCCAACTCTGCCCTGAGCAGTCAAACAAAATGCTGAGTTTAGAAAATGTTAACAGCACACTAATTTTTACAACTATATCAGATTTATTAATGCCAAGAAGAGGAGAAAGATAAATAAGGAGTCCTCTTTGTATATGAACCATCACAAAAAGATAAACTTAATCCAGTTGGAGAGCACGCATTCACTTTTCTTATTTCAGGCATAAGATAATACATTTCTCTTCCATACCAAGGAATATAAAGTCAAATTTGACTTCTCCTGTAACTTAAGGTTAGTTTTATTACATCTTATCTTTCAGAAACAAGGGTGTTTGTAAATGCTTTCAGAAAAAATATTTGTCCGTTATAACTGCATGGTTATTTCTTTTTTTCCCCCCATACCTACCTCCAAAAGAGTAGTGTTAAACATCAGGATGAGCAAAGCAGGTATGAGAGATGATGTTTGCTTTAAATAGGATGGGGGAGGGAGAAGCCCATAGGAGTAGAGATTCTATACCTTAATATGATTTATAAATTAGGCATGGATATGGTTCATCAAAGACATGAAGAGAGAGCTTGATCTATGGATCTTTTTAGAAGGAGGAAAATAAAAGCCCGAGAAAATAAGAGACATTTCAGAAGAACAAGAAACTCTCATTTGAAAGTTTCAGTGAATTCAATAAACCTGTGATGTCCTCCAACTCCTACACTTTCTGAAGCAAATAGCAGAAATATACTGGAAGAAAGTGCTAAGTCAGTTGCTTGCAGCAATGGAATGTTGAGTTTTACATTACTTGGTAAAATTAGAGTATAATATGTTTAAAGAGCTTCTGTGTATTTGGATCTTTTTCTATTTGCTTTTACATTTCTGATTTTATCAGTTAATCATATGTTGAGAGTTTTTTTACCATTATAAAATTTTCATTCTGCTGTTGGATGTCCTTGAGCATTAACTGATAAAAGGATATATCCAATTATACAATACTGTTACACAATGCCTTCACATAGAACCAGTGAAGATCAGAGGAAGGGAAGAGGACATTGTGACAGGCAGAATTCTAAGATAACCCTAGTGACCCATGGCATTGTATAATTCCCTTCCCTGAGGTGGGGATAGGGCCCGTGACTGTGACAGGGTCTCACTTCCAAAGCCAATTCAACAAATAATTATTCAGCACCCAGAATAGGTACTGTGTCATACATTGTGTTAAGAGGACAGTTAAATTAATTTTGGAAATTTCCCTAGTTAAATATGAGGATATAACAACTTTCTCCCTCTCTCTCTCTCTCTCTCTCTCTCTCTCTCTCTCTCTCTCTCCTTTGGCTCCTAGAATAGCAGCAGCAACAACTGTCTTAAAGTCATCATACAGGGCCGGGCGCGGTGGCTCACACCTGTAATCCTAGCTCTCTGGGAGGCCGAGGTGGGTGAATCGCTCAAGGTCAGGAGTTCGAGACCAGCCTGAGCAAGAGCGAGACCCCATCTCTACTAAAAATAGAAAGAAATTAATCGGCCAACTAAAAATATATAGAAAAAATTAGCCGGGCATGGTGGCGCATGCCTGTAGTCCCAGCTACTTGGGAGGCTGAGGCAAGAGGATCGCTTGAGCCCAGGAGATTGAGGTTGCTGTGAGCTAGGCTGATGCCACGGCACTCACTCTAGCCTGGGCAACAGAGTGAGACTCTGTCTCAAAAAAAAAAAAAGAAAAGAAAAGAAAGAGTCATCATACTGAAAACTAACTGAGAACTATTTTACACCAGAGAAGTAGATGGAAGGTGAGAAAGAACATTCTAATGATCAGAGCCTTTTGAACACAGAATGCACTGTTTATGAAACGGCAGCAGCCTCATCACTGTGTGTAGTCAAGGCTGAGAAACACAGGTGAGCTGCGCTGTAAAGAGGGTTCCTAAGTTTGCTAGAAGATTGGACTAGATGACCTTTAATTTCCCTTTCAGCTCAAAGATGTGGGTTTATAATTCTTCCTAGATTATACTGAGAACCCAAAGCCTAGGTATTTAACAGCAATCATTTTTATTTGTTTTATGTATATATTTTTGCATATTATAGAAAGTTATAAAGTTTACTCCTTTTTCCCTCCACTTCGCAGGCATAAAATTTAAAAGCACCATAACTCATAGTTCTACTGCCCAAATATAATAATTAATAACAGCTTGGTATGTTTCTTTTCATAATTTACAGAATGTTTTGTTTCTCATAAAAGTTATAAGCATTAACTGAACATTTTCATTGTCCACACTAAAAAGTTTCTTAATATTAATTATCTGAAATGATAAAAATGTTTTGACTTGTGATGACAGTGAATTAATGACATTATTTAATTCCCAAAATATTCTGCTTTCCCCAGCCAATGTGAGTGATTTCATTTGGATGGTCTTTACAATGTGTAAATTAATATTAAAATGTATTGCAAACCAAAATCAGTGGGTGAATTACAAATACCATTAAATTAGACATGGTCCCTTCTCTAAAAGCCTCATGGCAATTTTTTTAATCCAAATTGGAGGAGTCATGGGAAAGGATTACACATTAACTAACGCAATAAGAATAAGCTATAAAAGTCTTCAAGTTGCTGTGCAATGACTGTTTTCAAGAAGACAGAGGGAGCAATGTATCTACTTTCATTAAGAAGCTCAAATTAAACTTGAATTTCCTTCTTTCCAAAGGTTGGTGTCTTATCTTTGCCTTATACTATATGTTGTGGGGAGAAACATGGGGATAGTCATTAATATATTTTATCAGATTATAATTTTATGATATAGTATTCTTACTGCCCAACCTTGTTAGCAAGCAAAAATAAAAAGGTATGGAAGTTTAGAAATTAATTTATTAATTAATAATTAATTAGCCAGTAGCCAATACTAATAAATTAATTAGTGGCCAGTAGAAAAGGAGGGACATCTCTGCAGTGTAAACAGCATTTGTTTCCACTGAGACAAATTTTCATCAAGAAAGGACATGAGTCTATATAGTCACTACAAGTGATTCAGCAAGACTGAGCACAATTTGCATGTATCTTAACCTTACAGGTTACAGCGTGGTGCCTCTAACTGTATTTGCACTATACTCTCTCCCCTTTAGGTTGAGCCCTCAAAGGCTGTGTCATAATCTTCTTTGCAGTCTCAGCAACAAGTGCAGTACCTGGTCCATAGTTAGGAATCCATAAATGTTTGTCAAACAAGTAAATAAGCAGTAAATAAGTGACTGAATGCGCAATCTAAGGCTTGGAGGTACTATTAATAAATATTGGTACATTCATAATAATTTTGAAAATACTGTTTTAAAAAAAATATCCCAGTTATTTCAATTAGCTTTTGTTAGCTCATTAAAGAAGGGAGAAAAAAATCAATATGTTGAATTTTGTGTGTGTTTATGGGCTTTTCTGGAATGTAATTAACAGACATTGTGTCTACTTTCTCTGGTCTTATTTTCTTCTCAAACTGCTGTGAAATGGCTTTTACCCCACTGCTACATAGAAACTTCTCTGGCAAAGGTCAGAAATGACCACAACCTTGGTACATCTAATGGACCCATTTCAGTCCTTCTCTTACTGAACTCAGTATGATTAGACTGCTTGTGGTTCTCCACATCCATTCTTCATTTTCTAACTTCCTCCTCCACTCACATTGTCTCCACTGTGTGGAATGTCACGGCATGTCAGGCGTGCACACACACGCACACATATGTCCCCCCACCCTTCCTGATCTCTTACCTAGCTAACTCCTATTCATTCACCCTTAGGTCTCTGCACCTGTGTTACTTCCCTGTGCTGTCTGCCCACAGCACACATAGTATGAGGGTTCCATTGCATTTATCCACATATAGCCTAGCCATTATGTGTTTCTATTTCTCTCTCTGACTATACAGAGAACTTGTGGGGGTAAGAAATCCTTGTTATTCATTTTTGTGCCCCTTATACATATCATAGTCCATGATTGGTAATCAATGCATTGGTGTTCTCATTGCTAATAAGAATAATCAAAATTAGGACAACAAACTGTAGGTCCCTGTGAACAGTAATTTTTGTTTAAATGGAGTGGATGGTAGTGCCAGAGCTCTCGATTTCTATAACCGGCAGAGACACCATGGCCAAGAAGCGGATCGCTGTGATTGGAGCTGGGATTAGTGGACTGGGTGCCATCAAGTGCTGCTTAGATGAAGATTTGGAGCCCACCTGCTTTGAAAGAAATGATGATATTGGAGGTCTCTGGAAATTTCAAGTAAGCTTGGATTATATTTGGTTTTAAGCATGTAACTTTTTAAAATAACTCTTAACAATTTGGATGGTGGTTCCCTCAGAGGGTACATACAGCACATTACATTTTAAGAAGTACGTAATGACCATAATCTCCTTCCTTGCAGTACTGATTGAGGAAATATGTAAATATATGTCAATTTCACACCTAGACATGACATTTATAGGATCCTATGCAGGGTAGCTGAGATTCCATGTGGGCATCATAAATATTAGAAAGGAATAGTGGTTGAGGATTCTTTCAACTGATCAAATGATAGTATGCCCAAGATTAGAGATGTCATGTATATTTTACCTAACTTGGCCTGGTATAGGGTAGAGTAGGATGGTCTATTGCTGGGCTTCATCCATGCAGCCTCATACTCTCTTCTGTGATCATAATTGATAACTGGCTGGCCCCTGCATATTACATCTTTTGTCTTTTTTCTTCTCTCAGCTCTTGGTAGCAAGACATTTATTGCCCCGAGGGGTTCAAGCTTGGCACCAACTGTTGAACAGGCTTAAGTTCCTAGGTGTGCCCATCTTGTTTTGGTGCTTCACTCTGCCGTCACTGGAAGTGCCCTGGAATTCCAGCACTTCCAAACAATATTTGCCGGTTCTGATAATCCCAGAGAGCCATTCTGCTCATCAGTCTGGCTGGCAATGTCATGGGTATAAACGAATGAACAGATTTTCTTCTCTCGCTCCTGGCTCTCGTCCCTACCCAAGCCATGCTTCGGGAGCTAGAATGTGAGACCTCTCCATCCTTGTGGAGAGTGGGCTTGAGGCAAGCTAATAGACATCACTTTCCTACAGGGACATTTCT
This sequence comes from Cheirogaleus medius, assembly GCA_008086735.1. Lineage (NCBI taxonomy): Eukaryota > Metazoa > Chordata > Mammalia > Primates > Cheirogaleidae > Cheirogaleus > Cheirogaleus medius. The sequence goes on from VBSM01000662.1 coordinate 4,276,332, forward strand.
CTGGTGTGTCTGGAGCAAACCAGTGCCCAAGGCACATTCCTAGTAACTCTCAGATAAATTCTCCAACCTGCTGTTAGGGTCAATCAAATATCACTCTGTAACCTATAGGTTTTCCCATGTATTGCTTTAATTGACATTCAGTTCTAAACATTCCATAATACCCATTTTGTTTCTTCTTTAATTCAAGAGTTCATTCATTCAACAAATATTCTTTGAGCTTTTACTCTGTATCAAGCACTTTTGTAAGTGCCAGGAAATATATTAGTAAATACGAATACAAAAGTTCTAGCCTGGGGAGTTTACATTCTAATGGGAAAAGTGAATAAAATAAATAAATAGTATGGTTGATGATAGCAAATATAGCAGAGAAAAATAAAGCAGAAAATGAGGCGAGTTGGAGAATATACTTTACATAAGAGATCATGGATAGCCTCATTGAGAAATGATTTTTTTGACAAAGAATTGAGATGTAAGAAAGAAAACTGAGAGGATATCTGGGAAAAAGGATTCAGAGGGATCTTTAAGGGCTAAGCTATGAGGTGAGAGCATGCCTTGCATTTAGGGATGAGCCAGGCAGCCAGTGTGGCTGGATTGTAGTGACCCGAGGGAGAAGTCTAGGAGATGGTCAGAGGGGGAATGGGAGATCAGATCCTGTTAGTGTTTACAGGCCATGGTTAGGACTTCGACTTTGATAGAGACTGAAATCCATTAGAGGGTTTTCAACTGAGGAACAATCTTCTTTGACTTGTGTTAAAAAGAACACCCTCGTTGCTCTGTTGAGAATAGACCAAAGGGATGAACAGCTAAAGAAGTTTGTCGAATTTCAAAGCCACTCAATAATAATCGAGATGTGAGATCATAGTAAACGGTACCAGGAGTCTAGATATATGCATCTTTAAAAAATATGTTACAATCTTTCATATGCGTTGATTTTTTTCCTATTTCTTCTTTCATTTCTATCATAAATACAAAAGGTTTGTTGGTTAAGTGTTTAAAAGTTTATGTCTGTTATATCTTCTTAGTGGATAGTTTATTAATATGAAAGATCTTTTTGTTTCTTTTATCTTGAATTATATTGTGTTGGCATTAATATTACTAAAGTAGCTATCTTTTTGTTAGAACTTAAGAAGCATATTTTTTTCCCATCACTTGATTTTTCCATTTACTGTGTCATTTTGTTTTAGGTTTATCTCCATAAAACCTGATTTTACTTTATTGTCTAATGTGAGACTTTCTGTCTTTTTTATTTTAAAAATTATGCTGAGATATAATGTATGCACTAAAGTACATAAAAGTAAGCAAATTTTAAATGTATAAAATAATTATGATACATTTATATATATATGCAACCACTGTTCAGATCAAGATATAGAATATTTCTAGAATCTTAGAAAGTTCCTGTGTGTTTCTTCTCAGTCAATACCCAGTCATCCCTAGAGGTAACCACTGTTTTGATTTCTATCACCATTAATTACTTTTGCTCGTCCTTGGGATCATACCTTTATATTCTTTTTGTATTGGTTTTTTCACTTATGTAGCTGAGATTCATTCAAATTGTGCATGTAGCCATAGTTCATTTTTATTTTCTATTGATGAGTATTCCAGTATATGAATATTCTATATATGAATATTCTATATTCTATTGTAGCATTCCAGTATATGAATATACCGTAATATATTCACTCATTTTGTTAGCTGACTATTTGATGTTTTTTATGCTATTGTAAGTTATAGCTGTTACAAAAGTTTCACTTTTCAATTTGTTACTAGTATATGAAACAATTAATTTGTGTGTCAGCCGTATATCCAACTATATTCACTATTGCTTCCTGTGTGGATTCTTTTGGATTTGCTATGTACATAATCCTGACTTCTATGCATAATAATGGTATTTCTTCTCCCTTTCCAATAGTTATGACCTTCGTTTCTTTTTGTTCTTTGTTGCATGAACTAGGGTCTCCAGAACAATGTTACATAAAAGTGCTCATAGAAGACATCCTGTTCTTCTCAACCTCACTTCAGAGAGAAACTGTTCAATTGTTTACCAGAAGCATGATGTTGGCTAAGGTTTTTGTAGATTAAGAAAATTTCCATCTAATCATAATTTATGGAGAGTTTTTTTAAATCATGGACACATGTTAAGTTTTATCAAATGATTTTTCTGCATCACGTGAGATCAATATATGCTTTCTCTGTTTATTTTGTTAATGCAATGCATTTCATTGATTAATATTCAAATCATAAAGTAAATTTTCTTTCCTAGAAAAATCCTTATTTGGTCATTTTTTTAAAAGTTTTACTTATTGCTAGGTTAGATTCATAATTTTTGCTGATATTTCTAACTTGCTAGTACTCCACATTTTGCTAATATTTTTGTCTAACTTTATGAGAGACATTGTACTATAATTTTCCCTTTTTATAATGTCTATGTCAGGTTTGATATCAAGGTTATTCTAATTCAAGGTTATGAAATAAGTTGAGAAATGTTCCTCCTCTTCTATTTTCTTAAAGAATTTTTACAGGAATGATATTCTTTTCTTTTCACTTAATGTTCAGAAGAATTCAAAGGTGAATCTATCTAAACCTGGAGTTTTCTTTGTAGAAAGGCTTTTTAATGACAAATTCAACAGATATAAGGCTTTCAACTTTTAACTTTAACAGATACGTTTTTTGAATTTTCTTTTTCTTTTCATATTAGATTGATGAGTATTGTTTTTCAAGGAATTTTTTCACTGTTTTCTAAGTTGACAGTTTTGGGGCTATTATGCAAAATATCCTCTTAAGATCTTTTTATTATATGCAGATTCTATAATGATGTTCAATTTTTATTCCTGATATGGATAATTTATATTTTCTCTTTTTTGGGGAGGGGAGGGATCAATCCTGCTAGGGGTTTAGCAATTTTGTTAATCTTCTAAAAAAACAAGACTTAAGTTCATATCTTTTTTATTGTACATCTAATTTATATTTCATTGATTTCTGCTCATATCTTTATTATTTTCTTTTTCTTTACTTTTGTGTTTATTTTACTGTTTTTCTAGGTTCTTGACTGGGAGCTTGGAGAATTTATTTGCAGCCTTTTTTTCTTATCTAACATATAAATTTAAGCTACAAATTTTCCTTCAATCATTGTTTTGCTTCACTCACAGGTCTAATGCATTATCTTTTCATTATTGGTCAGTTCAAAATATTTTTAATATTACTGTGATACATTCTTTGAGCCAAAGATTATTTAGATGTGTTGTTTAATTTCTAAACAATTGGAAGGTTTCTGGTTATCTTTCTGTTACTAATTTCTAATTTAATTCCATTGTTATTGGGGAACGTACTCTGACTTTAATGCTTTGAAATTTGTTTAGACTTTTTTAATGGCCCATCATATGCTTGTATTTGAAAATATGTCATATGTACCACAAAAGAATGTGTAGTTAAAATTGTGGGGTTTATTTTTCTGTGTATGTCAATTAAGCTAAGTTGTTTAATTGTGTTCTCCAATCTTCTATGCTATTGCCAATATTCTATTATTCTATCAGTTACTTAGTGAGATGTGTTAAATTCTCCAGCTATGAATATGAATTTGTCTATGAGTATGAGTTTCCTTTTAATTATGTTCATTTTTATTTTATGTATTTTTAACTATGTTACTAAATGCATTTGAATTTAAGATTTTTCTATCTTCCTGTAGAATCGACCTTTATATCATTATTATTTCTCCTTCTTTATCTCTAATTTGCCATGATATCTGATTTGTCTGATACTAACATAGCCACTCCAGTTGCCTTTTGATTAGTGTTTTCATGATATATCTATAGTTCAGCCTAATTTTGTCTCATATAAATAGCATAAAGAAGCTTTTGCTGGGTATTTTGATTTTTTGTTTTAATTGGAGTGCTTACAAATAATGAAATGTGAATATAATTGGTTTTAATTAACTATCTTGCATGTTTTTATTTGTTTTATATCTTTGTTTTTCCTTTAGTTCTCATTTCTTTTTTCTTTTAGTTTTACTCACGTATTTTTTTATCCTTCTACTCTTCTTGTACATTTTTTGGACAGCCGTTTTTGCGTTTGTATTAACAGTTATCCTTTTCTCTTTACTTAAATCCATGGTAAGAATGGTTACCCTTTTTAATTTGCAAACTTTAATATGCATTTTTTTTTTCCCTTTTATTTCATCATATAATGGGGGTACAAATATTCTTAGGGTTACATACATT
>VBSM01000662.1:4280648-4310780 GCA_008086735.1 Cheirogaleus medius
ATAACGGGCTTAAGCTTAATCCAGGATAGCATAAACGGTGCTAGCTCACTGTCTAATATGCATTCTTGACTTCTTACTAATACTTTCTGCCTTCGGTTTGTATTTTACCACTTTCTGAATAAAGCAAGAATCTTACAATAGTTTAACTCCATTTTCCCACCTTTGTGTTATCATGTACTTTACTACTTAAGTATGTTATAAATTCCACAAGATATTATTATTAATGTTTTTAAACAGCCAATATTTTTATGTTTATCTACACATTTATGATTTCTAGCTTTCACCCCTTCCTGTATGTGCATGCTTCCATTTTTGTTAATTCCCATTCAGCCTGATGTTGGATTGCTGGCAATGAATTCTCTTAGCTTTTGTTTGTCTGAGTATGTGTTTATTTCATTTTCATTTCTGAAGGATACTTTCACTGGGAATAGAAGTCTAGGTAAACATATTTTCATTTCAGCATTTTGAAGAAACCATTCCATTGTTTCTGACTTCCATCCTTTCTATTGAGAAGTCAAACATGCACCTATTGTTGATTCAATATAACTTTTTTTCTCTAGCACACATGGGAGTGAGGGAGAAAATATTTATGGAGCAAATAAAAGGCAATGTACTGTTTTATTATTCCCAAGATTATTTTTCTTCATTAGGATATTTTATTCTGATTCTCTTGTTATTGCAAGGTTTATGTCATTAAGAGAGGCTTTCTTCTGTAGAAAAATACTTCAGACAAAATGCCTAGTATCTACAAATCTGTGACTATCAACACTTCCAAGGAAATGATGTGCTTCAGTGACTTCCTTGTACCAGATCATTTTCCCAACTACATGCACAACTCCAGACTCATGGACTACTTCAGGATGTATGCCAAACACTTTGGCCTCCTGAATTATATTCGTTTTAAGGTAAAAATCTAATTGATATATTGCATAATAAATGTGTGCATATGTGTGTGTGGATGTTTGCAGACACACTCGTGCACACATAAGAATTATACTTGGCATCTTCTAGAGTGATCAGAGGAAGAGATCATTAGTTAGCTTCCACCCTAGAAAATCATCACTTATGATGAAGTAATGTTTTGATGATTTCACTTGACTGTAAGGCTGAAGAATTTTGCCCAACACGACCTCTTCTAATCATATTTTGGTATGGCATGGTAACGGTCCTCTCTCTTAACCTTAAATTCACAATGTTTGAAGCCTTCAAATAGTGGCAGTAGTAACCAAGCCACATTATGTTGCCTGTATGTAGAATAAGAACTAGAGTCATATAAAGAACATAAGGAAGACTTTTTCAGATCCAGATAGTTCCCACAAGCTATCTACCACCATGATCCCCAATTCACATATACAAAATCCATCTCTATAACCATCATTATAGAGAACATGACTTTCTCTCTGAAACCCAAAAGCTAAGCCCAGGGAAGCTGGGAAGCTTTGTGCTAAAGTAAGAAAAATACTAGGAATACTATTTTCTTTCATGTGAAAGTCTTTCTGAAAGAAGGATGTTTTTCCTGTGGCTTTAGTCACTCCTCTGCTTTTTCATGGTTACATCTCAACTGTTTCTATTTCTATAGAAAATTAGATTTCTAATGAAATATCCATAATACCTTGAAAATGCACACATAGCAAAGTCACTGTGGGAGTACCCAGGAGTGAGAACCAAATGAGTGTGAATGTCTTAGATGAGTTGTGTTGTTCAGATCTATGGGATTTGGAGGGGAAGGGATTAAAACCGAGCTGATAGTGTATCATCCGTGTTGTGCCCTTGTTCTCAGACCAAAGTGCGAAGTGTGAGGAAGCACCCAGATTTTCCTTTCAATGGACAATGGGATGTTGTTGTGGAGACTGATGGGAAACAAGAGACTTTGGTCTTTGATGGGGTCTTGGTCTGCAGTGGACATCACACAGACCCCTACTTACCACTTCAGTCCTTCCCAGGTATGTCACAAAGAATCTGTTTGGTAGAGAAGTTCTGTTCAGATACTTTCAGAGCAAAATGATTGAGCATGAATTTTATTACTAAAATGAATAAAATTTCTCTAGTAATATTTAATAACAGACAGCCATCTGTCCAACATTTAATTAACATGGAGACACTAATATACAAAAATAGTCAAAGACAACAACTTCTATTATTTACTTACAATAGTTTCATATGATTTCTAATAAGTAACAAAAACTAGCCCACATTTAAGTGGTTTTACTTTCATGTCCATTCATCTGATCTCACTCCTTTTCAGAGAAAGTGAAATTAATAAAAAATAAGGGACAAATGACAAGCAAAAAAGAAAAAGCAAAAAGCTGGCAAGTCCACAAACTTATAAATCTTAAAGTTTGGGACATGGTCTCAAATAACATTAATTTATCATGGATTTTCATTGGTTGATAAAAACAATTCAGCTATTGCTCCCTTTGAATTTTTTTGGGTAAAATGGTTCACATTTCAAAGGAGACTATTAGTTAGGGGGAAAAAAACCCTCCCAACTCCGCTCACTAAAGCCTCTCCCCTTACTCCTGTTCCATTTTCCTTCCCTTTCAATCAATTGCAATCAGGATTCAATCAAGAAATACTTGATATGTCAGTGCCTTTCCAGGATGCCTGACAAGCCCTCATAAGAAACACTTTGTGGGTGGACACAAACTGAAAATAGAAGAGTCCTAGCTGGAAATCAAGGGATTTAAACTTGATTTTGGTGTCCAACTCACTAGCTGAGTTATGTATAACAAATGCCAAACTTTCCTGTGTCTATATACCAACACAATCATTTTCAAACTAAAAGTACTTGATCTTCAGAACGTTAAAGTACAATATATTCTGGAAATCATTATACAATTATTATGTGATTATCTCAATTAATTAAAATTACATTAATAGCTGTCATATATGTATCAGCTTCTTTTTTAGTTGCTTCTTGTTTGAGAGATACTCCCTATAGACAGACATGCTGGAAATGTAATGGTTAAGTTTCAGGGGAGAAAGAGACATAAATGTATTCAGAAGGAGATGCTGTCTGAGAATGCCAGACACAGAGTGGGGGCCACTATGAAGCCCTCAGCAGAACCAGGGGCAGCACAGGACATTAGGGACTTGAAAGACAGAGGAGTTGTCGAATTGATGAAGAAAGACCCTATATCTGCTTAGAGAATAGTAAAACAAAAGAAAACAACAACCAATTCCTGCTTCATGATTTTGCTTAAGACTGCATAGGACAATGTAATAATGAATAAAATTAGATTATCATGAAATTGTTGTAAAATTTTCATTTTGGATAAGTCCATGACTACTGAACTTACCAAATACTTCGTAAGGTCACTAGTCCAAATTTAGAATCCACATTAATCTAAATTTATTCCCTCTTTCCCTGAGCACTGTGAAATATAAAATTACATTTTTAAGACAAAATACAATATCAAAATTTGCTGACCCAGACTCAAAGTCTTGCTTTTTCACATTACTGAGAACATAACTTCTATGTGTTGAGTTAGCACTGTAAAAACTACTCCTCATGATGAGAAATCCTCTTTGTCCGCCAGGCATTGAGAAGTTTGAAGGCTGTTATTTCCACAGTCGGGAATATAAAAGTCCTGAGGACTTTTTAGGAAAAAGAATCATAGTGGTTGGCACTGGGAATTCTGGAGTGGATATTGCAGTGGAGCTCAGTCGCGTAGCAAAACAGGTTTGTTTGTTTTCAACGACTTCACTAGTGGAAACACAGCTTTCACTAATGGAAACCTATGCATCTTGGGTGCCATCCAGAATGTAGGTTTATTCTGTGAGGGGCCAGAAAAGAAAGTGAAATCTATGGGCCCTGGCCTCAAGGTGTTTAAATTCATGGAGAGGAGAGGGTATATGCACAATGTGAACTAATTACTATTAACTGAGCTAATTGAGTAAAACAGCACAGATAAAACAAAATGTTAGATAATTAATCTGACTTTTCTCACTACCACAATAACACCTGCGTCCTGAAATAGACTTCAAATAGCAGTAATGACAAGAAGTCATTGGGAGTCTACCTGTGATCAGTAGATCTTGGTGGTAGAATTAAAGAACAGAAAAAGGAGGAGAATCAATGATGATGACAGCTATATGATCCTCCTTAAATAAATGTATTGTAATGTGTCTATAATGATGAGGGAAGATATAAAGAAATAATAAATTCTACTTCAGGCATATTTCATTTCATACAAAAGCAATTTATCTAAGAACTTCATTTATGCTTTATTTATTCTTTCTTCTCCTGAAAAATTAATAATGATTTGCATTTAGAAGAAAATGAGATAGCATTTTGCATTCAGGATTGTTGACCACATTGAATCAAATCTTAATTAATAGAGAACCCAACTTACTAGGCTATTCAGATATCTTGATTATTGTTATTTATTTTTACTTATTTATCTTTGTTATCATTTATCATCAGTTTTTGAGAGAAATTATTACTAAGCCAGTTATTAAGAGTTTAGTTTTTTAAAAAAAAATTTAATAAAAATTTCAAGAGGTAAATACATGGTCACTAGCACCCATCTAACCTATCTTCACAGAGTATTTCACAGAGTTGACCAGTAAGAACTGAGATTCAACATCCTCAAGATTATAAAAGCAGCAATAATCAAACAAACAAACACTTCAATACATTTTCTAATTGTATCAGAATGCAGAAAAGTTTATGAATATTTTACAGAAAGATTTGCAAAGTCATTCTAGTTACATTCAGTTAACCAAAACACTAGTCCTGAACAATATGATTCATTAAAGTTTTTAATGTACATTTTTATTTTGATGCAAACAATACGGTGGAAGTATATGATAGTAAATATGACACTTCACTTCTGAATTCAAATCCTTATTTATATATGAAGTATAGCTATGTCAATATCCAGGAATTTTTTAAAAAGAGTAGTTCAGAAACATATAGACGAGGGAATAAAGTTTTCTGTTTTCGTTCAGAAATTTGGTGTCATAGACGCAGCCTTTTTCTGGAAATCAGTAGGCAGCTCTGATAAAGCCTGGTGACCACTGCATAGTGTTTTACCTCCTAATCCTCAGGAGCCAACACTCTTAAAACTTGGTGATGAGTAAAATGTGAATAAAATAATTTATGTAAAATATTCTCTCTCCTTCACTGTTTTGCTCTATCTCTGTCTCCCTCAGGTATTCCTCAGTACTAGACGAGGGTCGTGGATTCTACACCGTGTTTGGGATAATGGGTATCCCATGGATAGTTCATTTTTCACTCGGTTCAATAGTTTTCTCCAGAAAATATTAACTACAGCACAAATAAATAACCAACTGGAAAAGATGCTGAACTCGAGATTCAATCATGCACACTATGGCCTTCAGCCTCAGCACAGGTGATGACCAAAGGGTCTTAATTTGTGTAATTATGTGTGTGTATAAATAGGAAGTTGCCATAGAGACTGCTTCTGGAATTTAACATTTATTTTGGTCAATTAATCTTATATATTCATTAATATATAGCAATTATATTATATACATATATAATACATATTATGGCACATAAACGTGCTTGCTTCCTGATGCCGTTGACTCACTCTCTCAGTCATTCAGCAATCATTTAATATTTAATTGCTATGTTCCATATACAAAAATAAATACATGACTCCTCCCTTCAACCAAGCTTCAAGTCTAGAGAAGCAAGGACGCGAAACAGATTAGAGCAAGGAAATGTGATTAATGCTATGACAGCTCTTGGTGTGGGGTGCAGTGAAGCTCAAACTGGGACTCAGTAATTTTCACTGAGGTTGGGGAAAAAATGTCTGAAAAGACAGCATGTCAGGGAAGAATCGTAATGCCCAGTCCTCACTGTGCACACCCCTGTGATTCCAGGTCTGTCCCATGGAGGTTTCTTGGTTTAGAAACTACCCGAAGCTTCTGGTGAAAAAGCAAAAGATAGAAGTGGAAAACAGTACTAAGCTGAGTTAAGAAAAGTGGGAAAAATGGAATGAAAAAATAATATTTAAAAGAGTAAAAGTATCAACCCTAGTATCAACCTAAGGAATAATGGTCTGAGATTATAAAGCAATAATTGTTTTTCTCATATGAGTACTTAATTATCTCGAAAGGCAATTCTGAAAGAGAGATTCCTGAAATGTTTTAGTGAACAAGACAAAGCAATGTGGCATTTATTGATTCATTCATTAAAAATATTTAATGAGCATCTACCATGCTGTGGATGCAAAACAAAATTGCATTCTACTTGAGAGAGATGGATGATTTTTTAAAAATACAGAATGTAATGAGAACTAAGAAGGAAATGAGTAGGATCATGTCATAAAGAGCAAGTGAGAGAAGGGGGTAGCCAGATAATTTAACAGAATGATGTAGAACGCATTTCTGAGGGGTGATGTTTAAACTAAGACTTGAAAAAGAGGCAGGAGAAAAGGATTCAGAAAGATCTGCAACTACCAAATTCTTGAGGTAGAAAGGGGCTTGGCGCAAACCGAGAAGCAGAAAGGAAACCAGTGTGATCAGAACAAAGTCAGTGAGGGGAAAATACTATGCAAGAAGCAAAGAGGCCGGAGCCAGGTCACATATTCCTGGGCCATTGGGGCAAAGTTTAGATTTTATCCTTTTTTAAAATTTGTATATATTTAAGATGTACAATATTGTGTTTTGATATACATATGTATAGCAAAATGGTTACTATAGTCAGGCAAATTAGCATAGACATAATCTCACAGAGTTACTCTTGTGTGCGTGTGTGTGCGTGTGTGTGTGCGTGGCAAGAGCACCTAAAATGTACTTTCAGCAAAAGTCACTAATACAGTACAATATTATTAACTATAGTCCTCATGTTGTACATTAGCTCTCCAGACTTACTCATTCTGCATATTTGCCACTTTGTATCCTTTAACCTATATCTTCCCCACCCCTCCCTGGTAACCACCGATTTATTCCCTACCTCTTTGTATTTGACTCTTTTTTTAGATACCACATATAAGTGAGATCATGAAGTATTTTTCTTTCTGTGTGTGTCTTATTTCACTTAGAACAGTATCCTCCAGGCTCATAGACACTGTGGCAAATGACAGGATCTCCCTCTTTTCTTTTTTAATGCTGAATAATATTCCATTATATATATATATACACATGTATATATCAGAACTTTTTTATCCATTTGCCCATCAATGGACACTTCAGTTATTACCATACTTTGGCTATTGTGAATAATGCTTCAATGAACATGGAGTTCACATATTATTACGAGTTCGTGATTTCATTTCTTTCGGGCATATACCTAGAAGAAGGAGTGGTGGTTCACATGGTAATTTTATTTTTAATTTCTTTAGGAACCCCCATACTGCTTTCCACAGTGGCTACACCAATGTACATCCCCACTAAGAATGTACAAAGTTTCCCTTTTCTCCACTCCCTTGCCGATACTTGTGATCTCTTGTCTTTGTGATAACAGCCATCCTAATAGGTGTGAGCTAATAACTCATGTGGTTCTGATTTGCATTTCCCTAATGGTTACTGATGTTAATGGTTAGTGATGTTTTCGTATAGAACAGAGAGTAATCATTAAGTATTTTAAGCATGAGAGGGTCATGATTTGATGCACAATTTTAAAGGATCACTCAGGCTGCTGTGTGAAAAATGGAAAACCTGGAGATTGGGAATTGGGGTGGGATCAAAAGGAAAGGCAGTAGCCTAGGAGAGTGATTGAATTGGCTGGGTTAGTATGATAGAAGCGGAGAGAAAGTAAAGTGGATAGATTCAGGATGGGCTTTGAAGTGTTTGCTGATGGATTGAATGTGGAAGGAAAATGTAAGAAATGAAGAAATCAAGAACTCCTAGGGTTTTTACTTGAACAATTGGGTTGATAAAGGAGCCATTTACTGTGGTGGAGATGGGAAGCAATCCCAAGGAAGAATAGGCTAGGAGGTGAAAACTGGGAATTCTGTTTGGATCACGTTACGTTTGATGTACCTTCGAGGACATCAGAGGGATGTAAGTCACAGCAGAGAGCTGACTGTGTGGGCCTGGAACTTAAAGGGGAGGTCTGAGCTTGACATATAAATAATTATTTTTATTTCAGAATATTACAGGGATACAAATGTTTAGGTTACATATATTGCCCTTGCTCCACCCGAATCAGAGCTTCAAGCGTATCCATCCCCCAGATGGTGTGCACCACACCCATTAGGTGTGTATATTCCCATCCCCTCCTTCCCTCTCCATCTGCCTGATACCCGATGAATGTTAGTACTATATGTGCACTTAGGTGTTGATCAGTTAAAACCAATTTACTGGTGAGTACATGTGGTGCTTGTTTCTCCATTCTTGTGATACTGCACTCAATAGAATGGGTTCCATCTCAATCCAAGATAACACAAGAGGTGCTAGATCACCATTGTTTTTTGTGGCTGAGTAGCACTTAACTAAATAACTTCTATTAACCACTTCGGTACGGTGCTCACCGGCCGCGAAACCTTGCCCACCGCCGGCACTCACAGTCCGCACGATAGTTTGTGCTGTGCATTGACGACGGATCCGTTTTGCTCTTGTGTGATGAGGAAAGCTTTAAAGCACTGAAAGCCTGTTTTACTTAACAGGCAGCTTTAGGAAAATAACTATAATAACTCCTACTAAGGACTTGTTAAAAGGTCACAGATTCGTAGTAACTTATTAGCTGAATGTACACACTGCAACTGCAGAGATAAAAGCTGTCAAAGTAAAAGCTTTTGGCTGTCGACTAAAGTCGATGCTCGGCTGTGCGCATTCATCTGTGGCTGTCGACTATAGTCGACGCTGGTACCGAAGTGGTTAAGTTCACTGTAACATATTTACATGACTATTGCAGTTTATTCTTTCAGAATCTTTAATTACAGGAAAACGCAGAAAGGAAGATTCTGGTAACAGAAAACCATATATATGATCCCCTTTCCCTCCCATCCTAACTCTCTCTATTTTTGTCCCCTGAGCCAGACAGTTGCTTGAGCCTAAGGGCAGCAGGGGTCAATTAGGCTTTGAGCTCCATGCTTTCTTCCCCATGGGTCAGACAAGTGCCTGGAGACCAGCTTCAGCCATCTCCAAAGTAAGATAGGAGAGTGGCAGATCCTGGACAGAACTTGGTGTGGAACTCCTTAGTGATCAGCCCTTCATGACGAATGCCTGGCCCTAGCACTGATGTCAAAGAAGAAAGATGAGTGAGGAGGCTGAGTCGTCCCTGAGGTCATGGATGTCCTAGTAGGGAGGGGACAAGAAGCCACCTCCGTAAGAGAAAGCCTGTTTGCTAGTTTCTATAACTTAGGCTCATACAAGTGGTCTACTTCACCTTTTACCACCTATACAGCATCCACCACAAGGGGCATTCTAATAACCAGACATCAGCCCCAATAGGCTGTCAAAGAAAAATATCATCTCTTATGAATGAATGAATATCCAGAGAGAGGAAGATGAGTCAGAAACTGAGAACACATGCCTATGGAAAAAGAGAAAGAAAGAGAAGTCAACTTGCATAAAAACATGAAAAGATTTTAAGGAAATTCAAGTGCCACATGAAATATTCTTTGGAGTTTAAAATTTTCATTTGTCAACTAAAGATAACAGTAGATGGACTGAAGGAAAAACATAGTTACTAGTTAGATTAAGAGAGATTAAAACAGATGGAAAAGACATAATATTTAAATAATAGAAGAAAATTTTTCAGATTGAAAAGAGACCACTGAACTTTAGGATGGATTTTTGAAAACACACACAAATATACCTTCTCACACATGCATACCCTTATGTAGAGTTCCTCAGTTTCCCTCACTCTTTTCTCTGTCCTGACTAAGAAATATTGACCAGCTGCATGTTCTTCCCTGGAGGATTAAACCCAAGCTTTGACCTTGACCATTTCCAGGCATACATAAAGGTGTTTAGGTTGTTGCCCAAAACTCTGAAAGAAACTAGCCCCAGCCCTAAGCCAAATTCCTTAGAGCCTCTGATAAACTTTATAACCTGACCACCCCCTTGAGAACAGACCTACGTAGAACATTCCTTGTCTCGTCTGCAACCAGGATACACCGCAGCCCCCTCTGTATGTCGGTTCCCCTAGTAAGTGCTTTTGACTGATCTCCCTGACATTTCGTGCTTTTTTCTTTGGAATCCCAACCGGTCCTATCTCAGAACAGTTTGGAGTTTTCCCTTGTGGTAATCCCCTGGCCATGCTAAAAGAAAAATAGATATAATAGATAGATATATAGATAGATAGATCTTATCTGGGATTGTGTAATGTAAGTGCTAAGACTTTTCTAACAAAGGGAGTATAGCATAATGAAAATCCTAATAAATGTGCTAAACTCTCAGCTAACTCAAGGAGTGAAGAGGGAAGAAAAGAGATCAGATGAATGACTTGACGAAAGCTATACTTCAGAAAATTAATCTATCTGGTGGAATAAAAAACAAGGGCCAGAGATTCTCCTAACTATTATGAGTTTTTGTGTTTGTAAGAACTCTTTGTCTATTGTAGAAATCAACACAGTTTTAAATCATCAGTGTTACATTTTTTTCTGATCATATCATTTTCCCATTGATTTAGCTTATGGTACTTTTTAAATATATGAAAGCCTTAAATTTTCAGTACTTATATATGTCCATGTCTTCTGTTGTAATCTCTGAGTTTTTAAACTAAATTAAGAAAGTCTTTCTTGCTTCAGGATTGTAAAAGTAGTCTCCAAGGTTTACTTCCAAGATTCTTTTGGAATTTTTTGAATTCAAGTCTTTAATCAATTAAGAGTTTAATTTCAATATAGCGATTGTAAGATAAGAGTCTAATTTTATATATATATATATATATATATATACTAACTCTCTCTTTACCCTCAGATTAAGTCCAAACTAGTGGCCCTGCATTTTATCTACACTCATTCCTTTAACCGCTTCGGTACCAGCGTCGACTATAGTTGACAGCCACAGATGAACGCGAGCATCCGCTTTAGCCGACAGCCAAAAGCTTTTACTTTGACAGCTTTTATCTCTGCAGTGGCAGTGTGTACATTCAGCTAATAAGTTACTATGAATCTGTGACCTTTTAATAAGTCCTTAGTAAGAGTTATTATAGTTATTTTCCTAAAGCTGCCTGTTAAGTAAAACAAGCTTTCAGTGCTTTAAAGCTTTCCTCATCACACAAGAGCAAAACGGAGTCATCATCAATGCACAGCACAAACTACCATGCAGACTGTGAGTGCCGGCTGTGGGCAAGGTTTCGTGGCTGGTGAGCACAGTACCGAAGTGGTTAATTAACATTTTTAAAGTCAAACTTAGCTCCACACCATTTTCTATATATATTTGGCTTTTCTATATCTATATCTTTGTTCACGCCTTTCCCTCTACCGCATTTTCAGTCCAAATCTTATCTATCTATAACAGACCCTCTTGGTGTTTACCAAGTAGCTCCTCCTTCCTTTCAGCAGAAGATTGTCTGGACAGGGTGTTCATGTGACACAACTTTCTGCAGGTAGAGTAAGTGGCAGTCCCCTGGATAGAGTTTCTGAGAAGGCTAATGTTTCCAGCATAAAGCTTTACACTTCCCTTTTTCTCGTTTTTCCTCTTTGGAACATGAATTCAATGCCTGGAGATAGAGTTATTTAGGACAATTTAATGAATATTTGAATGGATACTTGTGTCAGGTAACTTTACAGCTAATTCTTCTACAAATATATTAATATCTAACTTGGGGATTGATTTAGCCTACAAATGATAATCATTTGGTGGAAAACAAGGTGGAGACAGGCTAATAATAATCTGTAACTTGTTTTCAAACTATGATCCATAGTCATGTGTCATTTTACCTCAGTTCTAAGTAGTTTAAAATATTTTAACATCAAAACAAATAAACATGGCACAGGATGCAAGATATGCACAAGTTTTCAAGACAAAACAGAAGACTTGAAAAATGCAGAGCTGAGATAGCCACTAAAGCACTCAGGGTGCAAAATTACTTCCCTCTCGACAGGCTAAAAGTCGAATAAGCACAGAGTTACAGCAAAAATGCAAATCGTTGGCTTCAATCCCTTCTCATATGCATTATTTCCTTTTCGTATATTTGCTTACTCAGGATTTCTGTTTTTACATACAGACCTTTAAGTCAGCATCCAACTGTCAGTGATGACCTGCCAAATCACATAATTTCTGGAAAAATCCAAGTGAAGCCCAACGTGAAGGAATTTACAGAAACAGACGCCATTTTTGATGATGGCACTGTCGAGGAGAATATTGATGTTGTCATCTTTGCCACAGGATACAGTTTCTCTTTTCCTTTCCTGGATGGTCTGATCAAAGTTACTAATAATGAGGTGTCCCTGTATAAGCTTATGTTCCCTCCTGACCTGGAGAAGCCAACACTGGCCGTCATCGGGCTTATCCAGCCACTGGGCATCATCCTACCTATTGCAGAACTTCAGTCTCGCTGGGCTACACGCGTGTTCAAAGGTGTGTGGATAAATGTTGGAGAAAGGCCTAATATTTCACCTAAAGTTTATCCTCACTTTCTTCTTGACACTAGTTCTCTCCACTCCACAAAATGTTCCCCTCTTCTTCCTAGGAATCCTGACAGACTCTGCATCTTCTCTTCTAGGGCTGAGCAAATTACCTTCGATGAAGAACATGATGACAGATATTGCCAAGAGGAAGAGGGCCATGGAAAAACGGTAAATAAATAATTAATAACAACTAATTATTGGAGACCTTCATAGGGATCACAGAGTTCTTAATCTGGGATTTTAAGCCCATGCTTCATCTTAATTATGTGACCATTTTTTTTCTCCATTTCCTACATTATCTTGTTACACAACTCCTAAACAAGTATGAATCTTGGTCCCCTGGCTCAGTTATGCAACAAATAACTGAGCACTTCTGCTACATGAACTAAACATTTTTTTCATGTTGTGAGACTTTCCCTCTAACAGAGTTTATTTTATTTTATTTTATTTTATTTTTATTTCAACATATTATGGGAGTACAAATGTTTGGGTTATGTATATTGCCTTTGCCCCACCTGAGTCAGAGCCTCAACATGTCCATTCTCCAGATGGTGTGCACCCCACCCATTAGGTGTATGTATACTCATCTCCTCCTCCCCCCATCTGCCCAACACCCAGCGAATGTTATTACTATATGTGCACTTAAGTGCCCATAACAGAGTTTATAGGACTCACATCTGAGTACTAAATGTTTATTTCCAATACTGTTATATAAGAGGAAACAACAGTGCTGCCATTTTATATCACCCTCCATTTACCTTGTGCAGAATCCTGTTGGAAATGCTTCATAATATGCCTGCCATAGTATGCTCAAAGTAAATTTTTAATAAGTTCACTCCTCCCAAATATTAATGAGAATGCACCTGAAAGCTTTTTCAATCAATGATTTTCTCTGTTACAAGGTTGGTAAACTTTGTGTTTATTCTCTTTAAATCGTGCTACATCTGAAGTTAAGCCCTCAACCTCAACCTCAGTCATTATAGGTTCTTCATTCAGGATCTCACCAAAATCCAGGAAGCCTATGTGATCTCCCAAAGTGTAGGAGCAGTCTCTGATTTTCACCAGATTGTGTTACTTACTAACATCTTCATTGCCCGAGTCTTAAGTGCATCCTTAATGTCTGGAGGCTTTTGGCTTCCCTGTCATGAGTAGGGTAGAGGAATCTTTGCCGAGGATAGGGCTTCATCTGAGAGGGGCTTAGGGTCCAGCCTCCCCGGGAACCCCACACAACTCTTCCCTCTGACATCATGCTGTGGGTTCCTAGACTCTTCCAAACCAGACTTCTATTTCATACACTGTGTAAAATCTCACCCTCTCCTTACCCTCAAAGATATTTATCCTATTCTCTTCCATGAGCCCAGAATTTAAGGAAACAAAAGCTAGGAGGGGAGGTGTCTTGCCAGTAAGATACTTCTTTGATCATATAACAAAAAAGTCTGTAAGACAAGGGAATACAAAAGGGTTGGCCACTTTTGCAGATAGTGGAGGAATGCAATATGGACAGAAAATATACAAATTAATATCTTAAGTAACCTTGCCACATTATCTCAGAATTCTAAAGACTTTATGTGGGTGTATGTGTGTCCATATAAAGACATGAAATTCATTCCCATTAACCACCCCCCCCCCACACACACACGTGCACACACATACTTTACAGTTTTACAAACTTTGTAACAGAGAAAACTCTTGGTTGGAAAAGGGTTCAGGTGCATTCTCATCAACATTTGGGAGAAGGAGTGAATTGATTAAAAATTTACTTTGTGCCTACTATGGCAGGCATACTATGAAGCATTTCCAATAGGATTATGCACAAGGCAAATATAAAATGACAATGCTGTTGTTTCTTTCTATGTAACAGTATCTAAAACAAGCGTTCAGTACTCGGATGTGAGCTCTATAAACTCTGCTATGGGCAAGGTCTCACAACATGGAAAAAACGTCCAGTTCATGCAGCACTAGTGCCAGCTCCCGCACATCTCTAAGATGACACCTTGTGCATTCTTGCATCAGAAAGACATGTTACTATTGCCCCATGTTGTGCAGCAGGTGTGCAAAGGGCTACTGCTATCCCTTAAAATATGTTTGTGCAAATTAGAAAAAGGCAGTCCTCCATCGACGCACTTCACTTCCAAATGCTGGAAGTAAAACTTCCATAATAAATATCAAATCCATAATATCTGCTATGGAAACGGGTTTTTGCAGTCCCTGGATGTGCATCATGCAATGCACACTCAGAGTTGAGACATCTGGGTCAAGGGGGAGCTCCCCAGGCAGCTGCTGTTCCCAGCAGTGCTGCGGAGTCACCTTGCTCCGCAAAGGATGCCACACTCCCCACACCCTTACCCCATGACATCCACCAAGCTCCTGGGGTCAGGTTATCAATTACTGTCTGCTTATCTGTCCCCTGGTTGACTGCAAACACACAGGTGGACTGGAAGTTAAGCTTTCTATCCTGCCTACAAAATACACAGGGAAGTATTTAACAGTATCACAATCCTTCATTTTAAAAATGAACATCTTAAAGGGTAGGGATCACTGCAGACATCAATCCCCAGTTCAGTCATTCTGCAACAATCAAAGACTTCAGGACAGTGAGCATGGAAATTTGGATTTGGTGTCTGCTTTGCCATTCCCTATCTGAGTGTTGCTGGATTTGTCAGCACAGCTTTCTGGTTCTCAGTTTCTTCACCTCTAAAGTGAGTAGAAGTCAAGTTGTTTAAACTTCTTGTATTTTTTGAATGATATAAAATCTCTGTCCTCCTCCCACTGCTGGAAGCTGTGAGTCCTCCACACTCTTCTCCTTTGTTTCAGGTACGTGAAGACACCCCGCCACACAATCCAAGTGGATCATATTGAGTACATGGATGAGATCGCCACCCTGGCAGGGGTGAAGCCCAACCTGCTGTTCCTCTTTCTCTCAAATCCAAAGCTGGCCATGGAGGTTTTCTTTGGTCCCTGCACCCCATACCAGTACCGCCTGCAGGGGCCAGGGAAATGGGATGGGGCCCAGAGAGCTATCCTGACCCAGAGAGAGCGGATTCTCAAGCCTCTGAAGACTCGAATTCCTAGTGAGGACAGTCACTCATCCTCACGGCTCTCCTGGATAAAGATGGCACCAGCGGGCCTGGCGTTTCTGGCTATTGGCTTAGCATACTTTAGATATATCCATCGCAGTAAGAGGAAATGAATGAATGAATATTGAGAAAAAGCATGAAGGAGTTTCTACTCAACCTGGATCATGATACGACTTATTTTTTATACAATAACATATGTCCAATATTATCTAGTACTACTATAACTACTATAGAAAATGTTTAGATAGGCTTTACACATAGATTTATTCCTTTAAAAATGAGTATACATCATATTTCTATATAAAACACTATGAATGCACAAGAAAAGTTTATCATTAAAAGCAATCATGTTTAAGCCTTGAGAATGTTTTTGCAACATAAAGTGTACCTGAATTGTACACTTGAAGCTGTATTCTCCTTATAGGAATTGATAAATAAGGTTTCACTTTATCACTGAATTTATTTTCAACCTTATCCTTTCTTCCTTTCAAGTGATTTTATCACTTTCTCACTCAGACATAAAAGTTTTAGTGTACAGCATAGAAGGTTAAAATACATAGGTTAAAATATTCCAGGTAGCAATTTACTAGAAACAAAAAAAATGCCTTTTTTTTAAAGACTATATTGATACCCAAGTAACAAATACAGCTGCATGCTGGCTGGCCTGATCACTTTGCCTGGCTTTTGGAGTGGTCCTCCTCCTACATGGGACCGTTGATGTCTTCACTGTTTTGATTTTGGGAGATGGCTTCTATGCCCCAAATGTCTTCTCTCCCACTGACTATGTGAAATTCTTCCAAGCCTCTGACTCTGTTATTTAGCTGATGGATATTCTCCGTGTCCCCCAGCTAGAATCAAAAACACCTTGGAATGAGAGTGTAAAACTGAGTGTGGTGAGGGATAAGGATTGAGTAGGTTGCATAGCTGTAGCATTAGGAATAAATATCAGTAAAATATCCTAAAAACATCATAAAGAAATGTACATATTTACTAAAAAAAATTTGGGAAAACATAAAGTGACCAAATATTCATATTATCAGTATCCCTGAGGACAAAGAGAGAATAAAAGGATTAGAAAACCTACTTAATAAAATAATAGATGAAAATTTCCCAAATCTAGCAAGAGATTTAGATGTCCAGATATGAGAAGCTCAGCAATCCCCTTTGTACAATGCAAAAATGTCTTCTCCATAGTATATTATAGACAGACTGTCTAAAGTCAAAGATAAAGAGCGATTCTTAAAAACAGCAAGAGAAAAGCATTTTAGTCACCTGTAAAGAAATTCCATCAGACTAATAGTGTATTCACAGTAGAAACTTTACAGGCCAGAAGAGAATGGTATAATATATTCAAAGTGCTGAAACAAAAAAAGAAAGTCCTGCCACTCAAGAATACTATATCCAGCAAAATTATCCTTCATAAATGAAGGAGAAATAAAGTCTTTCTCAGACAAGCAAATGCTGAGGAAATTTGTTATCATTAGACCAACCTGATAAGAAATGCTCAAAGGATCTCTAAACTGGAAACAAAAAAGGGACATTTACCATCAAGAAAACACACAAAAGTATAAAACTCACTGGTAAGGCAATCACACAAAGGAGAAAGAGAAAGGACTGAAATGGTACCACTACAGAAATCCACCAAACCACAATGACAAACAATAAGAGAAAAAGAAAGGAAGGAAGAATATATATGACAACCAGAAAACAATGAACAACATGTCAGGAACAAAGCCTCACATATCAATAATCACCTTAAATGTAAATGGATAAAATTCTCCACTTAAAAGATGGAAAATGGAATGGCTGAATGGATTTAAAAAGTGATCCAGTGCTCATGTCAGCAGCAAATATACTAAAATTGGAATGATACAAAGAAGATTAACATGGCCGCTGAACAAAGATGACAATTAAAGAATGAAAATTCATGAAGCATTACATATTTTTCATCAAACTGGCCAAAGTCAAGGAGAAGGAGGCGCTCCTATGAGCTGTGAGGTGAAAACATCAAGTAACTTACAAAGGAAAACCCACCAAACTAATAGAAGACTTCTCAAGAGAAATCTTACAAACCAAAAGGGATTGGGATCCTATCTTTGGTCTTTTAAACAGAATAAATGTCAGCCAAAAATTTTGTATCCCTCAAAACTAAGTTTCATAACTGAAGGAGAAATAAAGTCTTTTCCAGACAAGCAACTACTAAGTGAACTTGTGATTATTAGACCTACCCTGCAAGAAATGCTCAAAAGTGCTCTAAAAATTGAAAAGAACAGTCAGTACTCCCCAGTATAAAACACTGAAAAGTAAAAACGTACAGCTCTTATAAAAAGTAACACAATGGAGAATACAAATCAACTAATAAAAATCAACATGATAAGTGGAACAGTATCTCACTTATCCATATTAACATTGAACATAAATGGCCTAAATGCCCCACTTAAAAGATATAGATTGACATAACAGTTTAAAAAAATACAACTCAAATATCTACTATCTTCAAGAAACCCATTTAACTCATAAAGATTCTCATAGACTCAAGGTAAATGGGTGGAAAACAATATTCCATGCAAACAGAAACCAAAAGAGAGCAGAAGTAGATATTCCTATATCAGATAAAATATACTTTAAATCAACAACAGTAAAAAGAGACAAAGATGGTCATTTGATGATGATAAAGGGATTAATTCAACAAGAAGGTATAATAATCCTAAATATATATACACCCAACACCAGAGCTCCCAGATTCATGAAACAAATACCATTAGAACTAAGAAAAGAAATAAACAGCAATATAATAATGATGGTAGATTTCAACATTCCACTAACAGAACTAGATAGATCATTGAGACAAAAAATCAATGAAGAAACACTGGACTATAACAAATGCACCTAACAGAATGTACAGAAAACATCTTTTCCCAAAGCTGCACAATATATATTCTTCTCATCAGCACAAGGAACATTCTCCAAGATAGACCATACGTTAGGCCACAAAACAAGTCTCAGCAAATTGTAAAAAATCAAAATCTGTATATCATCAGGCTATAGTGGAATAAAATTAGGAATCAATTCCAAGAGGAACTCTCAAAACTATACAAATTATATTCATATTAACCTGCTCCTCAATGATTTTTGGGTCAATGACAAAAGCAAGATGGAAATCAAAACATTTTTCAATTGAATGACAATTGATGAGATAAGCTATCAAATCTCTTGGATACAGCAAAAATAGTGCTAACAGGGAAATTTATGGCATGAAATTACAATATGAAAAAGATTAAAAGCTTACAAATTAACAATCTAATATCATGCTACAAGGAAATAAAAAAACAAGAACAAACCAAGCTCAAAGCTAACAGAAATAAGAAATAACAAAGATCAGCACAGGACTAAATGAAATTGAAAGAAAAAGACAATACAAAGGATCAATGAAACAAAAATTTTAAAAGATAAACCAAATCTATAGACCACTAGCTAGATTAACCAAGAGATGAAGATGGAGGATATAAATAAGCTCAATCAGAAATGAAAAAGGAGATATTACAACTGATACCACAGAAATATAAAAGATAATTGAAGAGTACTACAAATACCTCTATGCACACAAATCAAAAAGTTTAGAAGAAATGGATAAATTTTTGGAGAGACACAATCTCTCAAGCTTGAACCAGGAAGAAATAGGAATCTTCAACAGACCAATAATGAATAGCAAGATTGACTCAGTAATAAGAAATCTCCTAACAAGAAAAAACCCAGGCCCAGACAGATTCACAGCCAAATTCTACCAGATTTACAAAGAAGAACTAGTACCTATCCTACTGAAACTCTTCCATTAATGAAACTCTTCCATAACATCAAAGAGAGAGAGAGAGAGAGAATCCTCCCTAATTCATTCTACAAAACTATCACCCTAATTCCAACACCAGGAAAGAACACAACAAAAAAAGAAAACTACAGACCAATACTACAGACCAATGAACATAGACGCAAAAATCCTCAAGAAACACTGGAAAACTAAATCTAAAAGTTCATCAAAATGATAATTCACCATGATCAAGTGAGTTTCATCACAGGGATGCAAGGATGGTTCAACATATGCAAGTGATCAATGTGATGCATCAATACCTCTATTAAAGCCATAGGAAGATGCACAGCTATTATCATACTGAATTGGGGAAAATCTGAAAGCCTTTCCTCAAAGATCTGGCATAAGACAAGGATGCCCACTTTCACCACTATTATTAAACATAGTACTGGAAGTTCTAGCTAAAGCAATTAGACAAGAGAAAGAAATAAAGGGCATTCTAATTGGAAAGGAAGAAGTCAAATTATCTGTGTTTGCAGATGGTAAGATTTTATATCTAGAGAAACTTAAAGACTCCAAAAAAAAAAGATTGAACTGATAAATAAATTCAGTAAAGTTGCAGAATACAAAATGAACATACAAAAATCAGTAGTATTTCTATATACCAACAGTAAACAATCTGAACATGAAACCAAGAAAGTAATCCCATTTGCAATAGACAGAAATAAAATAAAATATCTAGGAATAAACTTAACCAAGAAGTGAAAGATCTCTATAATAAAAACTATAAAATATTGATGACAGAAATTGAAGATGACACAAAATGGTGGAAAATATTTCACACTGATGGATTGAAAGAATCAATATTATTAAAATATCCATACTACTCAAAGCAGTTTACAGATTCAATGCAATACCCATCAAAAGACCAATGACATTCTTCACAGAAATAGAAAAAATAATCCTAAAATTTATATGGAACCACAAAAGATCCAGAATAGCCAATGCCATCCTGAACTAAATAAATAAATAAATAAATAAAACTGAAGTTACCTGACTTCAAATTATAGTACAGACCTGTAATAACCAAAACAGCGTGGTACTGGCGTAAAACCAGACACACAGATCAATGGAACAGAATAGAGAACCCAGAAATAAACCCACACGTGTATAATGAACTTAGTATCTTCAACAAAGTTGCCAAGAACATACAATGGGGAAAGGACAGTCTGTTCAATAAATTGTGTTAGGAAAACTGGATATCAGTATACAGAAGAATGTAATTAGACTCCTAAGTCTCACTATATACAAAAATCAAATCCAAATGGATTAGACTTCAATCTAAGACCTGAAACTATAAAACTACTAAAAGAAAACATTGGGGAAACACATACTCACAAGGCACCAAATTGGACAAATTAAACCACATCAAGCTAAAAAGCTTCTGTACAGCAAAGGAAACAACCAACAAAGTGAAGAGACAACCCACAGAATGGGAGAAAATATTTGCAAACTACGCATCTGCCAAGGGATTAATAACTAGAATAAAGAAGGAGCTCCAGCAACTCAATAGGAAAAAATTAAATAATCTGATTTTAAAGTGGGCAAAGAATCTGAATAAACATTTCTCAAAAAAAGACATATCAATGGCCAATAGGTATCTGAAAAAATGTTCAACTTCATTAGTCATCAGAGAAATGCAAATCAAAACTACAGTGGTCTATCATCTCATCCCAGTTAAAATGGCTTTTATCAAAAAGGCAATAATGAATGCTGGTGATGATGCTGAGAAAGGGGAACCTTCATACATGGTTGGTGAGAGTATAAATTAGTGTAACCACTATGGAGAACAACATGGACATTCCTCAAAAGCTAAAAGTACTACGTTTAATAATAGTGGTGAAAGTGAGCACCCTTGTCTTACTCCAGATCTTTGAGGATGACCCAGCAATGTCACTGCTAGGTATATATATCCAAAACAAGGGAATTCAGTATATCAAAAAGACATCTACATGTCCATGTTTAATGTAGCACTATTCACAATAGCCAAGATTTGGATTCAACCTAGGTGTCCAACAATGGATGAATAGAGAAAGAAATTGTGGTACATATACATAATGGAATATTATATAGCCATAAAAAAGAATGAAATCCTGCCATTTGCAACAATATGGATGGCACTAGAGAACATTATGTTAAGTATTAATAAAATAAGCCATGCACATAAAGGCAAATCTTACATGTTCTCACTCATATGTGGAAGCTAAATGTTAAAACAATTGATCTCATGGAGACAGAGAGTAGAATTATGGTTACCAGAGACTGGTAATGGTAGCAGGGACGGGAGAATAAAGTGGGGATGGTTAATGGATGCAAAAACATAGTTAGATAAATAGAATGAACATTATTTGATAGCACAATAAAATGACTATAATCAACCATAAGTTAGGGTATACACCAGGAAAGCACACAACAAAATAACTAAAAGAATGGGATTGGAATGTTTCTAACACGAAGAAATGATAAAGGCTTGAGGTGATGAATACCCCAATTTTCCTGATTTGATTAATACACATTGTACACCTGTGTCAAAACATCACATGTACCCTATAAATATATATAACTATTATGTACCCATAATAATCAAAAATAAAAAACTTAAAAACATTTTTAAATAAAATCAAATAAAATATTTCATGTCAATATCCTAAGCAGGAAGACAAGAGAGGTGGTTGTTCCATGGTTCTGCTCTTTTCCATTTCTGAGCTGCTATACAGCAGTGATAAAGTATAGTTCGTCTGACTTAATTGGATCAAAATAATGCCTTGCCGAGGCCAGCTCCTATTCTGACTTTGAATTAAGACCCAATAAAACATTCCTGTGCACATTTCCGGCCAACCTTGAGCACTTCTTTAGTTATTAGTATGTGGGCTATATTAGAGTTACCTTGATTTTACATTTTTTAAAAAACTATTTTTTAACCAAATTTGATAGAGTGTGAAAAATCTGGGATATTTCTACAATAAAAAGTTTTGAATAACCTAGAAATTCATACAAATTTCATTTTGATTAAATGAGGCAAATCTTCTATGATTCTAATAAAATGACCAAAGATCTGGTCTTTAAATATATATATATATATATATATTCCAAGTTAAGATAATAAAAGCTGGAATAGCAGCAAGCAAACTTTTATCACAGGAAATGATGATAATGCTAAAGTGAAGGGGACCCTGACATGGTAATAAACCTTGATTTTGTTCATCAAAACAAAACTGAAAGAAGTCTTCTTTATCAAGAGACCATGCAAGTAAAAACAAAATTGCAGTGATTGGCACTGGGGTCAGGGGATTAGGTGCCATTAAGAGCTTGGAGGAGGGACTCGAGCCTGTGTGTTTTGAAAAAAGCAATGACATTGGAGGACTGTAGAGATACAAGGTAATTCTATAAATATGCTCATGAAGGCTGATGTATCTGTGTACAGAGAGAGAGATGTTTCCTTTCTGACTAGGAAATAGAACTCTGATGACATATAAATTATATATTCCTTAAGTTTTCTTTCAAAGTAGTACTCTCTTACATTCATATAAACTTGAAACTTTTAGACAATCTTGTTTCCTTTAATTCCCATAACAATCCCACATGGAGTATTTGGGGAATCACTATGCAAGTTTTACAGATGAGGAAGCTGAAACTCAAAAAATTTGTATAATTATTTGACCTCTGATAGATTTGGCAGTAGGACCTAAATCTCCTGAATCCTGGTTCTGATATTTCCCTCTGTGCTATAGGATCACTCTTTTACATTGCATTGTGTTGTTTATTAGATGTTGAAAAAATTACCCCTACCAATAAAAGTGTATGTGATCATGACTATATTCATGTACGGGGTTTTATATCATGGATGATATCCCACATGAACAGAAGAAAATAAGTGTAGTCTTAAAAATAATGTCTTACTGAAATATAATATATCTTTTTTAAAAAGCAGCTATTTTTACTCTTGTATTCATCATATTTATCTGGTCCCAGGGACCAACAGTTTGGTACTGGACAAAGCCCTTTATTTTTTCTTGTAAGGTAGACTCCCATAAAAAAAAAAGAAAAAAAACAGCTTTAAATAATCAAAACTATTTCAGAGCTAACTATTTCAGAGCTAACTATTTCAGAGCTAACTGAATAGTTTCATAATAATAGCCTTGTCTCCTTGTTTCATTACATAAGTATATTTATTTTCATACTTCTATTCCAACTGGGGCCCCTTTTGCTTTTCCTTTAATCTCCCCAGTAAAAACTCCTTTCCTTTCCCTTTTCACTCACTTCTATTAATTTTAACTTAGGCAAAAAATTTAGAGTTTTAGATTGACTACTTACCCTACCAATCAACACACATACACAATTAGCTAAGTTATAACTTCGGAAATAGGTCAGAAATCACTTAAGGATAACAGAACACGTTTTTTGGTGACCTTGCTGTGGTTAACCTCATAAAAGAAAATTCAGCAGAGACTTAGCAGCCTAACCCTAAGGCATTTCCATCATAAGTATATATTAGTATCCATTACATTAGGTTATTAAGTATATATTTGTTAGTGAGCGTTTTTCAGAAGTTCATATCATTCTAAATACCTTTTCTGAACTCTCTTCAGAAAAGAAAAATTAAAACTGCCAAATATTCTAAAAACTCAAAGTTATAACAGCTGCCCCAGGATTTGCTTCTTTCTCTAGTAATAGTAATCATTCTCATCATTTTAGAGATAATTAACTATCAAAATTTATTCTCATCGGCTTGAGGTGATTTGAGTCTGTAACAATATTACCATAACTTTATTACAAGGTGAAAAATGAGAATGGTAGTATGATGTAATGCAGCAAGTAAAAGTTTCAGGGAATTTTTTACCGTATTAGTTGATTGTACCAACATTCTGCATGTATAGTTGACAGTTCTCTAGTTCTCTAGTAGGTCAATGACTACACCTACGGAGGAAGTAGCAGAATCTAAGTATAGATTATTTAGATTAATAAGTATAAAATACTTGATCTATCAAGATCTTAAGAGACTTTCTTGGAAATGTATTCTGCAGGGATGGGGAACCTGTGGCCTTAACGCCACATGTGGTTTTCTAGGTCCTTAAGTGTGGTCTTTTGACTGAATCCAAATTTTACAGAATTAAGGCTGCAGGTTTCCCACCCCTGTTCCTCTATTTGCACATTTCTGTACACTTGTCATAACTATCTGGATGCTCCCTGTAGTTTATTTACACAAGAGGCAGTATAGTTTAGATTCTAAGAGATTGTGCTCTGGAGCCAAACAGCTTGAGTCCAAATCGTGGCTCTGTCGTTTGCTGGTTCTGTGATCTTAGGCAAGTTATTCATTCTCAATAGGTTCAGTTTCCTCATCTGTAAAATGTGGGTGATAATATAGTGCCCACATCACTTTAAATAAGTTAATACACCGAAGATATCTAAAATAGTACCTACCACATCATAAGCACTCCAAAAAGTAGCTATGTTACCAAATGCTATTTCAATCACACTTATGTGGCCCATTTATGATCCTGATTCCATATTCTCTAGTACAAAAAAGTCATATGAAACCAAAGTAGATAACTTTCAAAGCAGTTATCAAGCTCATTTATGTTCCCAGAAAATATTATATCAAGGTGCGTTGAAAATGTCTACATTATTTCTTCTTGAAACATGGTATTATACCATGCCTACTCCTATGACTTGCTTGTAAATTATTCAAGTAAGCCACCAATATTGAACATTTCTGTTGTTCAAAAAATTGCCCTATTATTGTCCTGACCTTGGCCCACATCTTTCTCCATTTGGTAATGCCAGATTCTCTTCTAAGAACAGGGGCTAAAGGGCAGGTTGACTTGCTCAGGCTCCAGATAATTTCCCAGTTTCCAGTCACCATTCATGTGTTTCAGTCCTGCACCACTAGTCTGAGTGCACCACTTCTGAGAATTGCTGTTTAGGGTTCAGTGTAGAAAAAGAAGTGTGCCACCTCAAAAAGCATCACAAAGTTATGGCAGGTGGACCTTCCAGTCTCTGAATCAGAGGAACAAATGAAGAAAAGGGCTTCGTAAGAGCAAACCCAAACACCACTTTAAAATAAAATTCCACTAGACTATTTGATTAGTCATTGATATCCCTTCTTTCTTCATAATTTATATCTTTTATTTTTTAATGTCTCTATTCATCCAAAAAGGTAATATTTTAACATTTAAATGTTATAGCAAAAAATGTATGCGGTATGTGTTATGTCCTAAATAGCTTTCAGTGACTCTGTCTCAGACCTTCATTGAATGAAGCTTTAGTAGCATCATCTTTAACTCCTCCTTCATATTCAATTCCCTAAAACGTAAGCAGTGGGAGAGGTCTAGACACACACCATTGCTGAAAGCCTTAGGCTCCAAAGTCAGACTGACTTGGGTTCAAATCCCAGTCCTACCTCTTACTGCTAAGCAATACTTAGTAAGTTGTCTCACCCAACTGAGTCTGTGTCCTCATCTGTGACATGTGGATAATAACAGTCCCCACTGCACATAGGAGTTGCAATGAATGAATAAAGCATGAGAGGTGTTCTGAGCACTGTGCCTTGTAAGTGCTAACTGTCATGATTACCAAAATCCCCTGCCGCATCCCTATTCTCCAGAGGAAGTCAAAGTGCACGTTAGATATAGATCTTCTTTTTCTTAAGGTACACAAGCCTTAAATGTAATGTCTGTGAGGGTTTACATGTGTATCCATCCATGAAACCACTACTCAGATCAAAATACAAAACATTTCCAGAGCCCCAGGAGGTTCCTCACAGCCCTTCCCAGCCAGTACCCTGCCCAAGTAACCGTGTCCAGACTTCTATTGCCATAGATTAGTGTCGCCTGTCCTTGAACATCATAGAAACGGAATCATGCAGCTTGTATTCTTTTGCATCCGGCTTCTTTCATTCAACATTCCGTCTCTGAGCTCCATGCCGCTTTGTGTGTAGCTATAGTTTGCTTTTTGGTATCGCTGAGTAGTATTCCATTGTACAAATACACCACGGTCCCCAGCCATTCTCCTGCTGATGGGCTCTGGTTGTTTCTGGTTTGGGGCTGTCAAGAATAACACTGCCATGAACATTCTTGCACTTGTCATTTCGTGGACATAAGCACTCATTTCTCTTCAGTATATCCCAGGAGTGGAATTGCTAGGTCGTGGGGCAGGTAAATGTTTAGCTGTAGTAGATTCTGCCAGTGTTCCATCGATTGTTCGATTTACACTCCCACAGCCATGTGTGCGAGTGCAGTTGCTCCACATCCACGCCAGCACACAGCACTGTCCACCCATGGTGTTTGCTCTAGACCTGCTTGCTCCACTAAGCTCCATCACGCAGCAAGGCTTCTCTCTTCCTTCACAACACTGCCTTGCTCTGGAGGGAGAGTTATGTACTGCCAAGATGCTTTTCAACAGGGGAACCTCTAATTGAGAGGATGAGTGGAGAGGGAGAGCTGCCCTGAGTTGGATTCACTGTCTTGGAGGCCAGCGCATGTGCACACCTGCAGTGCAGCCTCGTCTTCTCTTAGCACCCACCTCTGTACTATAGTGCCACCCAGATCCCTATGTAGGCTCTATGCAAAACAAGTGGGCAGTCCTTCTTAGTTCAAAGTAACACAACCATCCACTTCATCCTCCTCATCCCCTCCCCCTCCTCCCTGCCCATTCTGCTCTGAAGGACCACTTTTTGGTACAAACATCAGCCTTCATCCTCAGGTATCATAGTTACAAGCAGAGCAGAAGATACCCCTGCACCTGTGGCCGAACCCTTCCTTGCCCACTGGCTGATGTCTGAAATTCCATTAGTACTTCATGCTTTTTCCCCTCAGACCATGATCCTTGGGACATGCCAGTGACCCTGGATAGAGGGAGCCTACTTCCCTTTGAGTGACTGATACCCAGTGTGAATAAAAGATGCATAATCAGGTTTTGATGAGGCAACACAGCAAGGACTGGGTCCTCGAGGGGAGGATTAAAAAAGGGATGAAAAAGGTGTAATAGACACCCACCAGTGTAAAATTACCCAAAAGTTAAAGCCCAGAACCCTGATTCCACCATGCATTGAGAGGTAAAACAAAACGGTAAGAGTCTACCCAGAAATATTAACAGAAATCCGCACCAAATATCAATTCTCTCAATAAATGTGAATGGCTTGAACTGCCCACTGAACAGACATAGGCTGGCTGAATGGATAAAAAAATACAAGCCAAGTATCTGCTGTCTCCAGAAAATACATCTTATCCACAAGGACTCATTCAGACTCAAGGTGAAGGAATGGAAAATAAATTTTCAGACAAATGGAAACCAAAAGAAAGCTTGGGTAGCCATCCTTATATCAGATAACATAAACTTTAAAGAAAATAAAGTAAAGAAAGACAAAGATAGTCACTATATAGTGGTGGAGGGGAAAATCCAACAAGAAGACTTAACAATCCTTAATATTTATGCACCCAACACAGGAGCACCCAGACACATAAAACAAATCCTGCTTGAGCTAAACAACATAATAAACAGCAATGCCATAATAGCCAGAGATTTCAACACCCCACTGACAGAACTGGACAGATCCTCCAAGCAGAAAATAAGCAAAGAAACAATGGACTTAAACAGAACTCTAGAACAAATGGGCCTAACAGACATCTACGGAACATGCCACCCAAACAACACTGAATAGACATTCCTCTCGTCAGCTCATGGAACCTTCCCTAAAACTGATCACATCCTAAGCCCCAAAACAGATCTCAACAAATTTTAAAAGAATAGAAATTATACCATGAATCTTCTCAGACCACAATGGAATAAAATTAGGGATCAATTACAACAGAAACACTCACCACTTCACAAAGTCATGGAAATTAAACAATCTATTGCTGAATGACTATTGGGTCAAGGAGGAGATCCAGATGAAAATCAAAAGATTCTTTGAACTAAATTACAAAGGAGACACAGTTATCAAAATCTGTAGGACATAGCTAAAGCAGTCCCAAGAGGAAAATTTATATCCATAAATGCCTACATCCAAAAGACACAAACCAACCCCAAACCCAGCAAAAGAAAAGAAATACAAATATAGAGCAGAACTAAATGAAATGGAGAACAAAAGAACTATACCGAAGATTAATAAAACAAAAAGTTAGTCCGTTGAAAAGATAAACAAAATCAACAGCCCTCTTGCTAGATTGACCAGAAGAAGAAAGAAAAAGACTCTAATAAGCTCCATTAGAAATGAAAAAGGAACAGTCACAACTGATATCACAGAAATACAAAACATCATCTTCGAATACTATAAAAATCTCTACGTCCAAAAACTTGAAAACGTGGAGGAAATGGACAAATTATTAGAAACACACAACCTCCCCAGGCTCAATCAGGAAGAAATAGAATTCTTGAACAGACCAGTATCAAGCAACAAAATTGAAGCAGCAATAAAAACTTTCTAGTAAAAAAAAGTCCTGGACCAGATGGGTTCACACCTGAATTTTACCAAGCCTACAAAGAATGGGTACCTATACTGCAGAAATTATTCCTCAACATCGAGAAGGATGATATTCTCCCCAGCTCATTCTACAAAGTCAATATCACCTTGATAGCAAAGCCAGGAAAGGACACACACACACACACAGATATTGATCTCTGACAACTGGCTGGCACAGAGCTGTCGAGCCCCACGTAGGCAACAGAAGTCTCCCTGAACGCACGTAGTGCGCCTGAAAGTTTATCCAAGCCAAGACTAGGAAATCCCCAAAGAAAATACTTCTAAAGTTCTTTAAACTCTCAATACTTCTTAGAGGAATTACCCATGCAGTTTTCAGAATCTAGTTCCTCTCAATAGTTACCATTCTCTAGCATACTAAATATATCCACAAAAAAACTGTTAACTTTAATTAGCTGTGATGGATTATTTTCTTAATAAGCACCTGGATTCGATTAGCTAGAATTTAATTGAGAATTTTTGCATCTAAATTCATAAGGGATATTGGTCTGTAGTTTTCTTTCTTTGTTGCATCCTTTCCTGGTTTTGGTATCAGGGTTATGTTGGCTTCATAAAATGTGTTGGGAAGGATTCCATCAGTCTCAATGTTGTGAAATAATTTCTGCAGGATAGGCACCAGATCTTCTTTGTAGGTGTGGTAGAATTCAGGTGTGAAACCATCTGGTCCAGGACTTTTCTTTTTAGGAAGGTTTTTTATTGCTGTTTCTATTTCAGAACCTGATATTGGTCTGTTCAGGAATTCTATTTCTTCCTGGTTGAGCCTGGGGAGGCAGTGTGTTTCTAAGAATTTGTCCATTTCCTCCACATTTTCCAGTTGGTGCGCATAAAGGTTTTTGTAGTATTCACAAATTATAGCTTGTATACCTGTGGCAACCATTGTAATTTCTCCTTTATTGTTCCTGATGGAGCTTATTAGGGACTTTTCTTTTCTGCTTTTCGTTAGTCTAGCCAAAGGTGTGTCTATCTTGTTTATTTTTTCAAAGAATCAACTTTTTGTTTTATTAATCTTCCATATAGTTTCCCTGTTGTCAATTTCATTTAGTTCTGATTTGATCTTAATGATTTCATTTCTTCTGCTGCATTTGGGGTTGGTCTGTTGTTGTTTTTCCAGCTCTTTGAGTTGATTCATTAGGTTGTCTATTTGTGATCTTTTTGACTTTTGTCTATAGGCATTTATGGAAATAAACTTTCCTCTCAGGACCACTTTAGCTGTGTCCC
>VBSM01000662.1:4310880-4321281 GCA_008086735.1 Cheirogaleus medius
CCATTATATAGTGACCTTCTTTGTCTTTTATTGCTTTTGTTGATTTAAAAACTACATTATCTGAAATCAAAACTGCCATGCAAGCCTTCCTTTGGCTTCCATTTGCTTGAAATATTGTTCTCCACCCCTTTACCTTTAGTCTAAATGCATCCTTGTAGGTTAGATGTGTTTCTTGAAGGCAGCAGATACTTGGCTTGTATTTTTTTATCCATTCGGCCAGCCTATGTCTCTTGTGTGGGAAGTTCAAGCCATTCACATTTATTGAGAGAACTGATAGGTGGGGCAGATTTCTGTTCATTCTGTTGGGTTGAACTTTGTTGCTTTGTTTTCTCTCTTGAGCCATGGTGGTATCTGGCCTTTGATCTTTAGCTTTTGAGTGGATTTACATTCGTCTCTATTGTGCTGATCTGTGGGTAACACTGTTTTGAGTACTTCTTGGAGGGCTGGTCTTGTCTTGGTGAATTCCCTCAGTCTTTGCTTATCTGAGAATGTCTTGATTTCTCCTTCTTATACAAAACTTAGTTTTTCAGGGAATAAGATTCTAGGCTGGGCATTATTCTGTTTCAGAAGAGTGAGAATGGGGCCCCAGTCTCTCCTTGCTTGTAAGGTTTCAGTAGAGAAGTCTGGCGTTATTCAGATAGTCTTTCCTTTTTATGTTACTTGCTTCTTTCACCTTACAGCTCATAGCAGGGCCTCTTTAGTTGATATTTTGGTCAGTCTGATGACTGTATGTCATGGTGTCTTCCTGTTTACATTGAATCTCCCAGGGGTCCTTTGAGCTTCTTGTACATGGATATCTAGATTTTTAGCAAGGCCTGGGAAATTTTCCTCTATTATATCTTCAAATAGCTTATCCAACCCTGGCTTGTTTTCTTCTTCCCCTTTGGGTAACCCTATAACCCTTATGTTAGGTTTCTTCACATAATCCCATATCTCTTGTAGGCTTTGCTCTTTTCTCTTATTTCTCTGCTCTATCTCTGTGACTGACTTATTTCATTGGAAGGTGTTATCTTCAGTCTCTGAGATTCTTTCTTCTGTTTGATCTACCCTGTTCTTGAGGCTTTCCACTGTGTTTTATAGTTCCCTGAATAGATTCTTCATTTCCAGGAGTTTGGTTTGATTTTTCTTTATTATTTCAATTTCTTTAGTGAATTTTTCTTCCAGATCCTGGAATCTTTTTGCATTTTCTTTGTGTTAGTTATCCATTTTTTCTTGCAAGTCATCGAGTTTTCTTACAATCCATGTTTGATTTCTTCTTCTGTCATTTTTGTGTTCTGATTTTGGTTGATGTCCATTTCTAAAGGGCTGGTGTTCCTCTTTGGGGGTGTGCTTTCCATTTGAGTCTTCATACTTCCAGAGTTCTTTCACTGATTTCATCCCATCTGGATCAGTGTTGCTTCTTACCTTTAGATTTTCATTTGGATAATGACACACCCTGTTTAGTCTCTGAGCCAGTAGGTGGTATTTGTGGGTGTGATTCGACCACACCCTGTATGATGAGTCAGTAGATGTGGTAAAAGGGTGTGCAGAATGTCCTCCCTGTCAGTAGGTGGTGCTTGCTGGGAGGAGCAGGCTACACTGTTGTTTTTGGGTCCTGTAACCAGCTCTTGTTCCTCTGGCAAGACACTTTAGTGCCTCAGGTGGTGGGTGGGGCCCTGGGACTTCCAGGTGTGTCTTTATTCTCCACCTCAGTGAGGGCAGGTCTGGGAGTGAGTCTGGGTGGAGCTGGGTTGGGTAAGCCTGCCCTCAATCACCACAAATGCTGTTAGCAGGGATCAAAGTCCTGTTCTCTGCTTCCGGGAAATGCTGTCAGGGAGGGGCTGGGATGGCCCCACTCAGTCAGAAAGTCTGCATGTGGGGGTGGGGCTGTCTGAGACCTGCAGTCTGGAGCAGGTTTCACTCCTTTCCACCCTTCTCAACTCCACAGCTTCTCCTGGGCCTCTGCCAGCAGGCAGGACCTCATGCCAGCAGGTCTCCCCTGGCTGGGAGGTTCCCTGCACAGGATCACAGCCACACAGCCCCCCCTTGGGAGGAGGGTTGCCCTCAAGCACGCTGATCTATCCCTGAAGGCAAACACACCTTAGTAGGCTCCTTCATGAACATCCCTTCTGTGCCCCAGGGCAATCCGAGACCTGGGTGCGCGGGATCTGGTCTGCAGGTCTGACCTCTGGGCCCTGGAATTCAATCCCTGACCCCACCAGGGAGAGGAGTGCTAGTCCTAATTCCCCACGGGGAGCCCAAGCTGAGTCGATGTCTCTCAGCCTCAGGGTCTGCCCCGTTCCTGGCATCACCAGGCCAACAGCACCTGGGAGAGCTTGTGGGTAGGGAGCTCACCATCTGAGTACCCCTCAGTCAGCTGTCGGGCCCCAATAGGAAATGTCCCATTCCCTGGAGATGCCTCCGGTTGGTTGCTATATTGTCTCTCTTGGCAGCCGCAGATGGGGATGGGGGAGGGGAGAATGAAGCAATATGTTGCCTGCCGAGTGGCTTGGGTCTGTGCACAGGGAGGTGACCCGAGAGAGTTGAGAGCCTGGTGCCATGTCCCCTACAGGCTTACAACTCACTGGCAGCCATCTCTGGGCTGGTGTCCGCAGGTCTCTCCAACCGCTAGAGAGCCCACCAGCAGTCCAAGATGCAAAGGAGGGGAAAGTTAACCATTCCACCTACCCTTGCCGCTGGTCTGCAAGCTGCTCGGGAGGTCTCTTCTCCCAGTTCTCCCCTGGAACCTCCTCCCGTGGAGTCTCCCGTAGTCTCAGGTACCCCTCCTTCCGACCCTCATCCGATGTATGCTTGTCTGCTTGCTTATTTCTTCTACTTTCTTCTAAAATCTGTCTTTTTTGCAGAGACACTCTGTCTGGCGGTTTTTCTCGTCCACTATCTTGCTCTGCTCCCCCCATGAAACTGTTCTGACCCCCAAAGAATCACCACTGTTCTATCACTGTGCTGGCAGTGTTTTCCATTTATGCTATTTCATTCTTCAGTACTACAAACACGTCTGAGCTCCGGGCACTGTCCTAGGCACGAGGGATACAGCAGTAAACAAGAAAGTCAACATCCCTGCCCTTGTGAGCTACATACTCCAGGGGGATGCAGGCAGTCAACAGATAGATAAACACACTATCAAGGAGGGAAAAAGTCCAAGCTGGGGCAGGGGTAAAGAGGGTGGATTCTGTAAACAGAGTGGTCAGAGAAGAACTCTCTGAGGAAGGACACTTGAGCAGAGATCTGAATGAAGTGAGGGAAACAACTACCATCAGTAATAGGTAGATTGTCTTTCCAATTATTTTTATATACATAAATACCCAAACTATTTTCCTGTGAAAATTGGAACATACTATACCAACTTTGTTGTGAACTTCTATATTTATTTCAGTAACCCACCAATTATTGGGAATTTAGTTTGTTTCAACATATCAGAATTTATAACAATAACTGACTCAAAATTAATTATATGTTAAATTGTAGATAATGAAGATTTTAAATAACTAAAAATCCTAAAGGCTCAAACATATAGATGATACATCCAAAGGTCATTATCATGTTCACCAGATTGCTCTTAGCCACTTACAGCTCTTCATACAGAACATGCCCTGACAGTAACTGTGGATTCCTCTACTATCTCCCCACACCTGTAAGTACCACCATCACCTCTATAACAAATCATTACCTGGAAAGCTGATTGGACACTCCAAAATACAAGAAGTAGTTCAAAACCTATTGTTCTCAGAATTAGGAAACAAGAAAAAAACATCTGAGTAGAAAAAATTATCTGGCTCCTCTCCATAAACAAATCCTTTGCTGATAACAAAAGACACCTGGAATGTTCCTAGCCCCATGATATTCCAGCCCCATCTAACCTCTGCTTCATGGATTACCCCACGTTCTATCACTCTTTGCCATACTCTTAGTTGTCTCACAACAAATGAGGAGAATTTAACATGTAAGTGATAAGCAACAAAGGGAAGGCTAAACAAAGTTGCTGTAATAGTGCAAAGAGAGAAAAGTTGTGTAAAACAAAATCAGTTCATCACATAGCACGTATTAATACAGTTATGCCAAGAGAACCGCAGTGCCTTGTACCATGTTCACATTGTGAGCAGCCTTACAGTTTCATCAAAATGACATCTGTTAGTTAAATTTATGTTATGGTTCTGTTTTCATTTAAATTTTAAATATGTTGAATAAGAGTTATCATTATAAGAAATTTCTATCTGATTTTAATGTTTGTACATTTGTAAGTAACCATGTAATTAAAATAACTTAAGTCAATATGGCAGATTCTCAAGAATTATTTTTCACTTAATGGAAGCCTATCAAAGTTATTTATTGCAGCATTTTTTATAATTGCTAAAGATCAGAATATCCCAAATCCCAAATCCCAAACATCTATCCATAGGATACTAATTAAATATCTATGGTGCAGCCACCCACTGGAATGTGATACAAACTGAAAAATAAAATTAGATAACCTCTATGTACTGACATGGCGCAATCTCTAGGATATGTGTTAAGCAGAAAAAAAGTACAGAACAGTATAAATAACATACTGCCATAGGAGTAAGAAAGGGGTAAGAGTGAGATTTGTTTGCATTTACATTTAGAAACACACTGCAAGGACACCAAAGAAACTATTGAAAGTGGATACATATTAGAGCAGACAGGGGAATGAGGTACACAGAGAGGAGGATGAAGGTAAGAGTTCTCAATGTGTGCCTTGGTATATAGTTTTAATTTTTGAACCATATGGAAGTTTATATACTGAAAAACAAAAACTAAATTTATAAACAAAAAGTAAAAATAATTTATCTATTATCCAAGATTAAGAAACACTCAGTAAATTACTGGAGTAAATGTATAGATTAAGGTGTTTTAGAAGTTCAAGAAAAAAATTGAAAACAGTTAAATGTTCACCTATTTAAAGCCACCAAAATCTGTTGAGGATCCTCGGCTGTAGCAACCAGAGTCGGGGCCGTGGTGGCAGTTATGACCACTATGGAGGAGGAGATTGTGGAAGTGGAAATTGCAAGGATTTTGGAAATTATAACCAGCAATCTTCTAACTATGGTCCAATGAAGGGTAGAAACTGTGATGGTAGCAGGAACCTGGGTGGAGGAAACTGTGGTCCAGGAGGCAGTGGAGGAAGTGGGGGTCATGGTGAGCTTCTTCCCACTTGCCATGAGCTTCATTATATAAGTAAGAGAGGATGCGAGCCAAGAGGAGACAGAACAGCTTCAGGTTACCAAATTAACAATGTGAAGAAACTCTTATCTCAGTTAAGCATAAATATGCAGTGATAAGGCAGAAGACACCAGAGCAGATGCTGTGAGCCATTTTGTGAATGGATTATTTAATAACATTACCTTACTGTGGAAGAAGGATTGTAAAAAAGAAAAAAATACCTTTAAGACAGTTTCTTAGCTTTTCAATTCTTTCTTTCTAGTGGTCTTTGTATGAGTATAGAAGCATTCCTTCTTTGATAATGTTAAATTTGTCAGTTTCAGGTGACATGTGAAACATTTTAAAATATTTTTCTCAAAGTTTTGAAAAATATTAGCCAGGATCATGGAGTAATAATTTTTTCCTTTAAAAAAATGTAAGTGCATGTGCAAAGAAGGTGTTGTACATTTATGATTTACTAAAACAATTCTAAAGAAAACAAAAGACCAGGTTGTTTTAAATATATGTACTGGTATATAAAACCCAGCATACACTCACTGAAAGCCAGAAAGTGGCAGCATTAGTGGAGGGTGTTCTGTGCCTACTCTGGGCACCAAATCTGACTGTGACCATCAGGTGGGCACTCAGTGGCCAAGGTATTTGACTGCAACAACAGCACAGAGTTCTCCATGAAGACGCCAGAGGGGCGAGCTGCAAATGATGGAATGTTCACTTTGGAATAAGGACTATGTAGGGTTCATTGTACATGCTGATCAAGCATATATGAATGCCATATTTGCCAGGTCCTCTGTTGTACAGAGCTAAATTAAGCAAAAGAGAG
Source organism: Cheirogaleus medius (assembly GCA_008086735.1). Classification (NCBI taxonomy): domain Eukaryota; kingdom Metazoa; phylum Chordata; class Mammalia; order Primates; family Cheirogaleidae; genus Cheirogaleus; species Cheirogaleus medius. The sequence continues at coordinate 4,316,879 of VBSM01000662.1, forward strand.
GACATTTTGCTTAGAGTACAAGGCTATCTGATATAGACCAGGCGCACAGTCTGCCCTCAAGGACTGGCTCCAGAAACTGGAAAACTACTCGAAACCCCAGGCAGGACTCTGTCTCTCTCAGGTCCTTGCTCTCACAGCTGATTTCTTCTCTCCTCTCTCCGCAGAGCAGCTTCCTCCGCTCGCAGCCTGCAAGGTAGAATATGACTGCCCACGGCTCCCAGTGTAAGTTACAGGTCCAGAGACAGGAGGGGAGCAAGTGTTCCTCACTTCCTGTCCTAAATTCCCAGCGAAGGGTCTGTGTTTGGCTCACCTTGGGTCAAATTCTCACCCCTAAACCAGGTAACTATGGCTTTCTGCAGAGGGCAGAGTTATCTTATACTCATGTAGCTGCTGGAAACTCATTTCATGAATTGAGAAGGACAGTTGCTAGAACCTGGACAGATGTCTCCAAAAGTGTCCACAGTAAATAATACAGAGGGCTTCTGATTATCATGCAGAACACGGAGACAAAAACCAAGTTTCTTCTCTGCAAAATCTTAGAAATATAACAGATTTGTTATATTTCTTATAACAAGATTGCAGTATATTCTTGGTCTATTTTTATTTGCTGAATGGATAAGTGCCAAGTCATCTTCAGCTATATTTATAACCCTCTTCCTGTAAAGTTTTCTGCCACACCTCTGCCATGTTTTTCCTTGGGAATGGCTTCTCTCTTCAGTTGCATGACCCTCAAGCTTCCTCTGCCTCCCCAGAGCTCTGTCCCCGGCTATGTTTGTTGTTCTACAGATGCCACCGTGTTCTCTCTTCTGCTTCTATTAATAGTTCCCAGGGTAGCTTCCTGGTTGGACCTGAACTGACAGTAATGTCTTCCACTTCCTCTATAACATACACAAATTGTAGTTAATCTACTCCTCACTCCATAACCTGTGTGTACTGCAGATGCTCCAAATATGTGAAGTAATGACCTCGTCTTGAAATCTTCTCAATCACCGTAACATCGTGTTGAGAGCAAGCACAACAAAGAGTATGATGTTGGAAGCATGTCCTTTAAGCCTATGACTTTTTGGATTTCTATGCTATATTTCTATGCCATGGACCAAAGAAAGTTAAAAACTGAGAACAGGGACAATGTGATGTTTTGTACAGACAGTAATGTCAGAATATTTTGCTACATTTTCCAATTTGAATTGCTGTAAGAGAGACTGGTTCTGCCCAATAGCAGTGATTGACTAGATGGCAACCAGATGGACAAACCTCTCCACTTAGCACAGGTGCCCCCTCCTCTTTGCACTACTGTAGAGGCATCTTTAGAACTCCACAGTAGCTTGCAGTGTCTGTTTTCTGCTGTCCATTAGAGGGTGGAAACCAAGTCTTTTCCTCTTTTTATTTCCACCACCTAGAAAAGTAAGCATCACCTAGCAGGACCTCTATAAACATTTATTTGATGAATTTTTTTAAAAAAAGCAATAAGAATTTTAGTCACAAAGAGGTTTTATAAGAAGCAGAATTACAATTAATGAGCAGATAAAGGTAAGGTGAACCCCACTGAGTAAAGTTGTATTTGGGACACATTTTTTAAAATGCTCTCTCAGTCATGTATAATTTGTTAATATTGAGTAGTCTCTGACAGGTAGGGAAAACTGTGCAACTGCTTCAAAACAATGGAGTGATCTAGGTGTTTTTATAATGTGGCAAAAATATTACTTCTTACTGCTGACAACATTTTTCCACTGTGAGGTTAACCTACTCTTGTACCTTGTCATTTTCTCTCTCCTGAGGAGGTAAATCCTCTATGTGTAATACAACCATAATCCCCTGAGCTATGCAAAGACAACTTAACAGTTTTGACTGAGTAACATCTATTTAATAGCTCAAGGGGTAGCTGACAAGGAAGTCATTAAAACAGATTTCACAAGCCAGTAGAAATTCTTCCCATAGTTCAGTGTGTGAACTACAAAGGTAGGACTTAAATCTAGAAATAAATATTAAAGATAATTAGTTTTGGGGCCCTTTCAAAAATAAGATTAAAAATGTTTGAGCTTAAGCTCACTGAATGTAATTAATGTCAGTTAAATCTCAGTGACCTTATTCCTAGGATTTTGTAATTTTAGAAAAGCTAGCAATAAAAAATGACCAGGAAGTGCTAAAGTATATTTACCTTTAAAGCACTAAATTCTTTCAACATATGTGATTGTGAGCCTACAATATTCCAATGTCCTTAGCTCTGGGGTTACAAAGATGAATAAGACATGGCCTCTGCTCTCAAGAAGCTTACAGTCTAGGGAAAATGAGCCAGTCGTGCTATTTTTATAATAATTATTCAAACTTGAGTAACCCTAGATTGTCAAAGACCTCTGGAAGTTTATTTCCTAGTCCCTAGAAGGTCTTATCTAAACTATTCCAGATATAGGCACATGTTCATTTCTCTTGGCCAGACTTTGAAAAACATAGTAAATGTCTATTTCCCTGATACTAGTATTATGTACCTTTAATAATCAATAAAAGCCATCAAAAAGCAAAACAACATCTGGTAGATGGCCAGTGTAAACATGATCAAAAATTCATTCTTCTGGTATCAAAAATTTTAAGGTTTATATATTAGTAGTCAAATTATAAGTTTCCATTAAAATTTTCTCAGAAAGCTCACAAGCCCCCCCATGTTTATTGCAGCTCTATTCACAATAGCCAAGATATGGAATCAACCTAAAAGCCCATCAACAGATGAATGGATAAAGAAAAATGTGGCATATATATATCATATACACATATACATATACAATGGACTACTATTTGGTCATAAAAAGCATGAAATCCTGTCATTTATAGCAACATGGATGAACTTGGAAGACATCATGTTAAATGAAATAAGTCAGGCACAGTAAAGCAAATACCACATGATCTCATTGATATATGGAATCTACATAATTTGATCTCATAGAAGTTGAGAGTAGAATAGCAGTTACCAGAGACCAGGGAGAATAGGAGAAAGGGGGAAATCAGGAGAGGTTGGTCAATAGGCACAATGTTACAGTTAGATAGAAGGAATAAGTTCTGGTACTCTGTTGCATGGTAGGGTAACTACAGTTAACAGTGATGCACTACATACATTTCAAATAGCTAGAAGAGAGGATTTTGAGTGGTCTCACAACACAGAAATGATAAATTTTTAAGGTGATGAGTATGCTAATTACCATGATTTGACAACTACACAATGTATACATGTAACAAAACATCACAAATTACCCCATAAATAGGTATGATTATTATGTGTCAATTAAAAAAATAGTGAGTGAGCCACCCCCACTTCCACCCCTTCATGCCTGGATCCATGTACTGCAGGCCCATGAGAGAAACAGCTTTAAACAAATATTGGCATTTGTTCAAAGCATATGTAATGCTATATCCTATAGGAAAGTACTCTGACCTCTCAGGTATGCACCATAACTGAGCCTTCAGAAGCTATTCTACCATTCGATCAAGCCAGTTGCTCATGAGCAATAGGCTATATGGTAAGACCAGTGTATCCCATGGGCATGAGCCCATTACTGTCCTACTCTTGTGGTGAAATATTTCTTGGTTAGAATCAATGTTTTATAGAATAAAATGATAGCGAATAAGAAATGCCCTAATTCCACTGATTGTGATACAGGTGGAGGCACCACAGGAAAAGAAGGAAAATCCATATCCAAAATGGTTGACTACTCCAGTAAGGACAAATCAATCACTCCTACTCGCTGTAAGAGGGCCATGGTCATCAACCTGACACCAGGCAAATAAAGGACCCACCCACCCCAAGAATGATGGCACATCGGGCGTCCAGTGTTGGCTTCTGCTCTTAGCATGTTGGGAACTCAGCTGTGGAAGTGGAAGTCACCGTAGTCAGAAAAGTGTCAGTAGGAGCCAATTTATGTTGCTGATTCCACAGCCAGCTTCTCTGTCCACAGACCAAGTGAGAAAGTCCGAGGGATGGGTGGCCGCTGACATCCATAGCACAAGGCGTCCTGCTGCCTGATTACTGAGCGCTCATCTACAGTGGCTGCCTGCTGGTAAGCACTGACCGAGACACACATCTCCTCACAATCCGTACTCGTTACAGAAGGTCCATCTCTTTCTTCCCTGGACTTTCTTGTCATCAGTTTTTCAATTTTGTTCTTTCCAAATCACTGATCAACCAGCCAAACTGTAAGCCACTACCTAAAAGTTAATGTACATCCTTACCTCTGGCCATCTCTCCCTCTACACACAAAGGACAGATTATTGTCCCTTCACTGTTGTTCTTAAGGGCCACCTTTATATGGGTTGTTCACTTCTAGTTGGTGCCTGAATATCATGCAGAACAGCCTATAAATGGAAGGAGTTGAAGGGGAAATGCAGGAAGGAGTTGAAGGGGAAATGCAGGGATG
>VBSM01000662.1:4328023-4359736 GCA_008086735.1 Cheirogaleus medius
AATAAAAAAAAAAAATAAGGGCACTGATTGGGAAAGAATGAGATCCTGTACATTGGAATGGGGACATGTGGGAAGACCCTAATGAAGCTGGAGATCTTGAGCTCCTAAATTCTGATGAGTTCTTTGCCAATGGAAGAGGCTTCCTCAATCTCCAGCATTGCCTGAGGAAGCAGTATCGAGTCTGCCCTGAGGCAGTTGCCAATCAAGACCATACTGATCCTCCTTAGGATCCACCCCACCACCCCTCTTTGCTTCTAGACCTATTAGACTCAAGTCCCAGCAGCCCTTTAAAGGTGAGGTACAAAGTGTGACCCATGAGAAGATACACTACACTCAAAAAAAAGGAAAAACACCTACTTGAGTTTTCTAATTTATACCAGCAGAAATCCAGGGAACATATGTATAAATGGATACTGAGGTTGTAGGATAATGGTGGAAGGAATATAAACTTGGGTAAGTCTGAATGTACTGATGCAGGCTCACTAAGTAGAGATTCTACATTTAATGCTGTAGTTCAGGGAGCTATGAAGAGCACTAACAGTCTGGTTGGTTGGCTGGCTGGCTGAAACATGGACCAAAAGGTGGCCCCCAGTGAGTGAATTAGAAATGCCAGACTTGCCTTTGTTTAACATAGACAAAAGGATTCAAAAGCTTGGGGAGATTGGAATGTTAGAGTGGATTTGTCATTCAAGACCTACTACCCATACTATCGGGCTCCAGAAGACGTACCTTTCACCACTATTGTGAGATGTAAATTTGTGAGGGGAGCCCCGGCATCCCTTGAAAAGCTCTGTGATTGCTCTTCTCTGTGGGCCAGGCCTTACAGTGAAAACTGCAGTCACTAAATTGGGAAACCTAAATGTAATGGGAGTAATTAGATCTTGGGGTACAGGGCCCAAGTGGCAGCACTCAACTGTCAAAGGCAAGCTAGCCGTGGTTACCATGATGGAGAGTAGAGTCGAATGGGCAGTCAGAATAGTCTGACTTGTACAGACCTATGCTCTTGCCTAGTTAATCATGGTACTCCTAGAAGTGAAATAGATAGGAAGCCTACTAAAGTCTTACTTGATCTCTATAAGCAGAAAAATTCTAGGTCAAGTGAACAAAAGTCTAACCTGAATCATAGAAATGGGGAGTCATGGTCCCTCAGTTGATTCCCAGACTTGAGCCAGTATACAGACCCAGTATACAGACCTACAACTCCTTGAATGAAGGGGAGCCTGTGTACCCTTAAGAAAGGACCCCAGTATACTACCAAAAATTTATGCTGTTAATCTTTCTTCCAGCCTTCACCCAAGGGACCTTTGGCCTCTTACCAGGGTAACCGTGCATTGGAGAAAAGGAAATAATCAGACCTTTCTAAGACTACTAGACACTGATTCTGAACCAGTATTGATTCCAGGAGACCCTAAACATCACTGTAGCCCTCCAGTCACAGTAGGGGCTTATGGAGATCAGGTCACCAATGGAATTTAGGTTTAAGTCCCTCTCACAGTGAGTCATTGGGTCCTCAAATCCATCCCATGCTTATTTCCCTAGTTTCAGATTGCATAATTGAAATGGACATACTTAGCAGCTGGCAGAATATGCACACTGGTTTCCTGACTTAGAGAGTGAGGGCTATTATGGTGGAAAAGGCCAAATAGAAGAATTGCCCCTACCTACAAAATAGCAAATCAAAAGCAATATCATGAGTGCCACCATCATGATGCAGGGGTAACGATTCCCATCACATCCCCATTCAACTCTCCTATTTGGCCTGTGCAGAAGACAGATGGATCTTGGAGAATGACACTGGATTATTCTCAACTTAAATAATTGCAGCTGCTGTACCAGATGTGATTTTATTGCCTGAGCAAATTAATACATCTCCTGGTACCTGGTATGCAGCTAGTGATCTGGCAAATGCCTTTTTCTCCCTATCTGTTCATAAGGCCCATTAGAGGCAGTTTGCTTTCAGCTAGCAAGAACAGCAATATACCTTCACTGTCCTACTCAGGGGTCTTTCAGCTCTCCAGTACTATGTCATAATTTAGTCCTCAGAGATCTTGATCTCCTCTCCCTTCCACAAGACACCACGCTGGTCCATTACATTGATGACATTATGCCGATTGGACCTAGTGAGCAAGACCTGAAAACTACTCTTGACTTATCAGTAGGACGCTTGCATGTCAGAAGATAGGAAATGAATCTGACAATAATTCGGGGCCCTTCTCACTCAGTGGAATTTCTAGGAGTCTAGTGGCGTGGTGCATATTGAGATATCCCTTCTAAGGTGAAAGATAAGTTGTTGTATCTGGCCCCTCCCACCACCAAAGGGAGGCGCAATGCATAGTGGGCCTCTTTGGATTTTGGAGGCAACATATTCCTCATTTAGGTGTGCTACCCTGGCCCATTTACTGAGTCACCTGAAAAGCTGCTAGTTTTGAGGAAGGCCCAGAGCAAGAGAAGGCTCTGCAACAGGTCCACATTGCTGCACAGGTTGTTCTGCTGCCTGATTCATATGATCCAACAGACCAGCACTTGCTGTGTCAGTAGCAGATTGGGATATTGTTTGGAGCCTTTTTCTGGCCCCTATAGGTGAAGAGCTGTGCAGATCTTTGGGATTTTGAAGCAAATCCTGCTATCCTCTGCAGATAACTACTCTCCTTCTGAGAGACAGCTCTTGACCTCCTACTGGGCCTCAGCAGAGACTGATGGCTTAACCATTGGCCATAAGTTGCTGTGCAATCTGAGCTGCCCTTCATGAGCTGGATGTTATCTGATCCACCAAGCCATAAAGTTGGGCATGCTTAGCAGCACTCTATTATCAAATCAAAGGGGTATATAAGTGATTAGGCCCAAGCAGGCCCTGAAAGCACAAGTAAGTTACACAAAGAAGTGGCCCAAATGCCTGTGGTCCCCACTCTTTTGACATTGCCTTCTCTCTCCAAGTCTGCACCTGTAGCCTCATGGGGAGTTTCCTATGATCAATTGACAGAGGAAGAGAAGACTCACTCTGGTTTACAGATGGGTTCTGCACAACATGCAAGCATCATCCAAAAAGGAACAGCAGCAACACTACAATCCCTTTCTGGGACATTCCTGAAAGATAACAGTGAAGGGATATCCTCCCAGTGAGCAGAACTCCAAGCAGTGTACCTAATTATTCCTTTTGCTTAGGAGGAGAAATGGCCAGACATGCAATTATATACTGATTTATGGGCTGTCACCATTGGTTTTCCTGGATGGTCAGGAACTTAGAAGGAACGTGATTAGAAAATTAATGACAAGGAAATTTGAGAAAGAAGTATGTGGGTAGCTCTGTGAATGTGCAAAAACATGAAGATGTTTGTGCTTCATGTGAATGCTCACTAAAGTGTGATCTCAGCAGAGGATTTTAATAATCAAGTGAATAGAATAACCCATCTTGTGGGTACCAGTCACCCTCTTTCCCCAGCCACCCCTGTCATCAACCACTGGGCTTATGAGCAAAGTGGCCAAGGTGACAGGGGTGGAGGTTATCAGCAACATGGACTTCCACTCACCAGGGCCAACCTGGCTACAGTCCTGCTGAGTGCCCAATTTGCCAGCAGCAGAGACCCACCCTGAGTCCTCACTATGGCACCATCCCCTGGAGTGATCCACCAGCTTCCTGGTGGCAGGTTGATTACCCTGGACCATTTCCATCATGGAAGGGGAAGCATTTTGCTCTTGTTGGAATAGACATTACTCTGGATTTGGCTTTGCCTTCCCAGCACACAGTGCTTCTGCCAGAACTACCATCTGTAGACTTACAGAATGCCTTATCCACCAACAACACAGTATTCTACAAAGCATTGATTCTGATTAGGGAATTCATTTTGTAGCACAAAAAAAAAAAAAAAAAAGTGCAGATGGGCTCATGAAATTCACTGGTGTTGCCATGTTTCCCACCATCCCGAAGCTGCTGGTTTGATAGAATAGTGGAATGGCCTTTCGGAGCCTCGGTTGCACTGCCAGCTAGATGGTAGTGCCTTGCAGGGCTGAGACAATATTATCCAGAAGGATGTATATGCTGTGAGTCAAAATCCAGTATTATAATGCTATTTCTCCCATAATCATGATTCACAGGTCCGGGAATCAAAGGGTGGAGCTGGGAGTGGCACTATTACCCCAGCAATCCACTAGGAGAATTTCCCAGAACCATATGCTCTGCTGACCTAGAGGTCTTAGTTCCAGAGGGAAGAATGCTTGTAGCAGGAGACAAGCAATGATTCCACTGAACTGGAAGTTGAGAATGTCACTGGCCACTTTAAATTCTTCATGCCTCTGGATCAACAGGCAAAGAAGGGAGTTACTTTGCTGGCTGGGGTGAAATTGGACGAAATTTGATGGCTACCCCATAATGGAGCTAAGGAAGAGTATGTCTGCAATATAGGAGCTCCCTTAGGGCATCTCCTAGTATTACCACGCTCTGTGATTAACATCAGCAGAAAACTACAACACAATTCAGGCAAGACTGCTAGTGGCCCAGACACTTCAGGAATGAAGGTTTGGGTCACTTAATCAGATAAAGAACCATAACCAGTTTAGTTGCTGGCTGAAGACAAAGGGAATACAGAATGGGTAGCGGGAGAAGGTAGTTAGAAATACCAGCTACAACCATACACCCAGTTACAGAAACGACGACTATAATTGTCAAGAGTATTTCTCTTTATTTTACTATATGTACATTTTTATATGAATATGTATAGATCAATACATATGTATAGATAGCAAATATCTTTGTTTTCCTCCATCTCTTATTCCCTTATCATGTAACATAAGACAGTGACTTATTTTGATATATTTAAGTATTGCTAATTTTACATCATAATATTTAAGTTATGGGATACAGAAGAGTAAACCTCACTCAAGGGCTTTACTTCCTCTTCTGGGGAAGGGTTTAATGCATTTTCAGCTGTACACAGGATAGTCGTATCATGTTAGGTAGAATCATGATTTTGTTTTTGTCTTCAGTTGGATATCCAGTATAGTTTAAGGAAACGTGTATGGGTGCCACCTTGACAAAGGGTAGACTTGTGATGGTTAATTTTATATGTCAACTGGACTGGGCCATGGGTTGCTCAGTTATTTGGTTACACATTATTCTGAATGTGTCTGTGACAGTGTTTCTGGATGAGGTTGACATTTGAATTGGTAAACTGAATATGTCATATTGCCCTCCCCAATGTGTGTGGGCCTCATCTAATCTGTTGGAAGCCTGAATAACACAAAAAGGCAGAGTAAAAGAAATTCTCTCTCACTCTCTTTCTCTTTCCCTGATTGCTTGAGCTGGGACATTAGTCTTCTATTACCCTCAGTCTTAGACTTGGACTAGAACTATCCCATGAGCTCTCCTGGGTCTCCAACTTGCTAACTGCAGATCATGGGACTTCTCAGCCTCCACATAATGCAAGTCAATTCTTTATAATAAATCTCTCTCTCTTTATCTATCTCCCTGGTCTTAACTGTGCCTAAAGGAACCAACCCTTTATTTGGAATTCATTTAGGTATGTGATTTTTCTATCTCTGCCAATGAAATCTATTTCAAAGTTCAATTTCTATATACATAAGACAATTATGAATGCCAAGTAATTGTCCTATATAATAGCCCTCAGAAGTTTTAATATCCCTTCATCGTCTTAAAAACAATGAAATAGTGTTGTCTGGCCTCAGGTGTCACACTGACTCACAGTTATGTAGGGATCAAGCCCTGGAATTCCCTGCTTTAGATCCTGTTCTTCCAATAACAGAGAATTACCAGGTCAGCTTTAAATCAGGAGTGGAAGCCAGCCGCCAGTTAATATATGTCAATGGCAAATCAATGAACAACAACTTATCTTTGGGCACCCACAAGTCTCCCCTATATAAAAAGCCCCCTGTTTAGGCACTGTGAAAAAATTAAAGGAGGAGAAGATTCAGGAGCCAAGAATTATTCTTTCAAAGGAGAAGACAGAACAAATAATTGAAGATTTAAAAATGAATAGAGCCTTATTCCAGCTAGCCATTATAAATAAGTTATCATCCAAAAATTTAGTCGTATAAAACACTAATTGTGTTATCGCTCATGATTTTAGTGGGAGGCTCTGGCTCAAGTCTCTCTCGAGGTTGCATCAGATGGTGGCTGGAGAGAGAGCAGCCAGGACAGTCCTGGGCATTGCTCTTCTCCTTGTATCCTCAGGCTCTCTCCATGTGGTCTCTTCATGTGAGCTGACTGGGTGTCCTCCCAACACCGGAACATCACAGCAGTCAAACTACTGACGTGGCAGCTCAGGGCTCCAGTGGCAGGGCTTCCAGCCAGCAAGATGAAAGTTGCATTCCCTTATTTGACTAGTCTCAGAAGTCATGCAGTGCCACTTCTACATTTTCTTGGTTACAAGCAAGTACAAACTCATCCAGATTTGCAGGGAGGGGAATTAGGCTTCACCTCTTGATGAGGGAGTAGAGGGCTTTAAAAGATCATGTAGAACGGGAGATATTGTTGTAGTCATCTTTGGAAACAACAATCTCCCACAAGCTTAGACGAATACAAAACTGGTAATTGGAGCTTTGATCTCAATGAAATTCAATCTGCCCCAGAGACCCCACTTGATTTGATAGCTCAGCTCTTGCTTGCTATTTCCTCCAATTATGCAACCAGAGCCCAGTTCCCTATCGACCCTAGTTTTCTTCAGTCCGGCACCATGGGGCCACCTCCACTCCGTCTTTTTTTTCAGCATCACCATTCTTTTGCCCACTCCCCACATCTTTAAAAAAAAAAGCTCAGGAAATCTCTCATATCACTGGGCCCTTGCTATGTCAGATCCCAAATTCCCTAGACTCTTTTAGTGCTCTGTGAGTTTTAGATTAAGTCTGTAGCTATCATTGATGTGGTGTTCTAGAACAGGAGATGAATCTTTAGTTGGGAGGATAGCAGTGATTGCCCAGGCCTCAAAGGATGGTAGAGGAAGAGGGGAAAGGACATGTCAAAACTCATAAAACTGTACATTTAAAATAGATATATTCATTTTTATGAATAATACCTCAATAAATTTAATTTTAAAGGAGAGAGAGAAGAGGCCAGGGTCTTAATTCCTTTGCTTTTAGGAGACTCCTTAGCCTCTGGGCACACCTGCCTAGTCCCCCCTCTGACAACTGTAAGACAGCGAAATTAACCAGATAATTACAAAGTGGAGAGAATGAATCTTCATCTTCTTTGTGTTAACAGCCCTCGCCCAGTGCCTAGATTCACACTTAATAAAAGCTTGTTAAATGAAATTAAGTATTCAGGGGACACTGTGAGACAAGAAAAGGGCCCCCAACCCAATCCTAGAAGGTGTCAGGAAAGGCTAGGGAATAATTTACAATTGTGGTTCTAAACATTCAAGTATGAAAATGCCACTTTAAAATGAAAAATTTTAACACCCTCAAAAGAAACTAATTATACTGCCAGTTACTATTGATTGAGAAAATATGGTCCCAAAAACCATCATTTAACAATGATTTTTTAAAAATTTCTATTTGACTAATCTCACTCATCACACCATCATCTAGATACTTACTTTTTAAAATAGCCCTCCCGTTTGTAGATTTCATTAGTCAGTCTAGAGATAATGCTACCATGAATGTGTAGACTTCATGTAACGACTTCTTGCCCCACTAGTCGAGAACCACTTATCTGCACTCATTTCTGGATGTCTTCCCTGGGTTGTAATTGATGCTTCAATATCTCTCCCTTACAGAAATATTTAAATAATTTCTACTAATAAAGACATTAGTAGAAAGAACTTTTAGAATTTAAGGTTACAAAACCAATTTCCAGCTCTACCACTTAAGAGCTCTGATCCCTTGAATAAGCCTCAGTTTTTTCATTTGTGAAAAAGGAAACGTGATACATGCTTAATAAAGTGCAGGAGGGAGAAAAATTCCTTTTAAGGTTCATTGGCTACTTTGTCTACTCAGACAGTACTATCCTCTATAAATGGTAAATTTCCAAGATTCTTTAAAAGGAAGATCAGCTTTAGCACATCACCATCCAACAGAGTGCTCCTTTATCTCTGCCCTTTGTTTCTGATCCCTGTCAATTCTGTATCAACAAGACACACTTGTCCTTTATTCTGGCTTAAATTCCATGAGCCTCTGTTTTAAAATAACTGTTCTATATGGAAATTTTTCAAAGGCTTTTGGAAAATTTAGATAATTCATTCAAATCTATTTTGTTATATTCAAAAATCTAAAAATGGAATAGAATGTCTTATCTCTTTAACTATGGAACTTATAGTTTTCATCATAGACATATTAGTATGTTACGGTATCACAGTGCTGAAGAAAGAATAAAAACTTTCCGATCCCCAGAGTCGTTAATCAATGAGCAGCAAGGACAATGACAAAGGTGCCTGGACAAATTGGAAAGGGGTCCTTTGAGTTCTAACTCTAGGTGCTACTGTCTTTAATAACGCTACAACTTGAACTTCAGAGTTCTACATTTCAGAAGTGAACAGTTTGACACCAATTGCAATACCCTACAGGATGAATATTTACAATGAGAAATTGTTTAATTTCGTCTTGATTTCCCCCACTGCAACAATTACAATCAGTAAAAGCATTTTTGTTAATGACCTAGGATATCTACTAGACGAGAATAGCGGCTCATTACTGGATAAAAGACATTTCATCTTAGAATTTCCTTCTTTATAACCATTTAAATCCAAGTTTCTGCCTTTGGGAATTTGATAATGGATGTTCTGTGTCTATTTGGCTTTTTCTTTTTAAATTTAGGAGATTACTTTATTTCCTTTCTAGCCTTGATTTGTTTTGTTGTTTAGTGATTTGCTATTAATATTTAAACATATTCTTAAGAGGCTATCCCTAATGAGTAATATTTTTTACAAGACAAATTACCCCAAAATCATTTATTACATATGAAAAATTCACAAATTACATAAATTATCTGGAATGATTTTTAAAAACTGAACCTTTCGCCATCTAGTAAATGACAACATTTCTCCCCCTTTAAAGTATTATCAGTGGTTCTCAATCCCCTTTATATTATTAAAATTATTGAAGACCCCAAAAGAACTCTTTTTTCTGTAAGTTATATCTATTGAGATTTACCAAATTAGAAATTAAAACTGAGACATTTTTTAAATATTTATGTAATTGTTCATTTAAAAATAACAATAAAAAACCCAATGATAATTACATAAATAACATATTTTATGGAAAATAACTATCTTTTCAGAACAAAGAAATTTTAATGAAAAGAGTGACATTGTTTTGCATTTTTTGCATTTTGCAAATCTCTTTAACGTCTGGTTTGATAGACAGCTGGATTCTAATATCTGCTTTTGCATTCAATCTGTTTAAATATGTTGTTTTGATTGAAGTTTATGAAGGAATTACAGCTTTACTCAGATGTGGTTGGCAAAGGAATCATTATTTGAACAGCCTTTTCAGATAATTGTGGATATTTCTCTGTTATTAAAAAAAAACTCAACAATTGGTAATTTCTTAAAGGTTAGCTGCAGTAATGGATCGGAAACTGTGTCAGTGAACTTTTTGTAGTCTGTTACATTAAAATCTATTGATCTATCTTTCACTTTAAGCATACCTTTTAAAAATTCATAATTTTGTAACATCACACATTGGTCATTTAGAAAATGCTGGTTTCCTGAGTTGAGCAGATTTTCCAAATGTGACATTATATCATTATACATTATCAAAAGATCACATTTCTCATCAGAAAAGTCTTTAAGTATTGGGAAGCTATCAAGTTTATAGTAGCAGATGCAAGTTTTCCAATATTCTAATTTTTGCTTGATGCTCTAATTTTATCACTGACAACAAATGCTGCTAGCTGCTTTCCTTGAAGTGACAGGCTTATTTCATCCATTTTTTTAGAAAATGTCTGTCGTATGCCCAAGTCAGAATAACCACAGTTTGTATATCAGTCATCCTTTCAAATAAAAATGGTGTTCCATAAGAAAAGCCATTAGTTCAGCTTACAACTTAAAACAATTGCATAAGTGCTTTTTCCCATAGATAACCACCATATTTCAGAAGGCAGCAGAAGTGCAATATGCACACAGATTATTACAAAGACTCAGGGGTTGAGATTTAATAAAATTAATAATTCATCAAGTGCACTGTTAGGTAAAACTGAATTTTTTTAAACTGCAAATGCACGGATGAGGAATTCAATGAATACCAGCATGGTTTGGTGCCACCGCTTTAATTCGTTCGGAGGCACCCACCTTTGCTTTTATGCCACCAGTGCAAATGTCAACGCAGTGGAAAAGGCAAATAAAGATGATATTACGATGAAAATAGCTTCCCCCTCGCAGACTCTGTGCAAGGGTCTCAGGGATGAGCAGAGGTCTGCAGACTAGAGTTTGAGAACTGCTGCTCTACATAATGCTCAGTTTAGTTTAAAACACGCTAAAACTTCAGCAGCCCGGCCTCATGAAGGTAGAGAAAGGAAGCCAGAACTGAGAGGTTAAAGGGGACAAGAAAATTGACCCAGCTGACAAACACCTTTCAACAAAGTAAATTCCAGTGTCGACAAAGTAAATTCCAGTGTCGGGTGAAATTCCAAGTCAGCCTGGTGGTAAAGGTGGCAGCACACTGTTATTTGAAGTAGGAACCTGTTTATTTTAGAAAGGATCACAGCCACTGGCTAGGGTTTGGAGATAAGAACTGTCCCCTAAAGATGCCATCTGGTAAGAACTAAGCAGGATATTAAGTCTCCAATTGTATAAGCTGAAGTCAAACACAGGGTTCATTCCTAACAGCATGATAGCACATACGTAATAATTAGTAAACTGAGGCAGGTACCTGGCCATTATGGATGGAACCAACTGGGGAGGGATGTTGGTCCAGGGGAGAGAGAAGAGGTTAAACAAATGCAAATCAAATACTATACAGGTTCCAAAGGCAAATGACCAAGCATACCAGGTCTTAGGTCTATGGTAGTAAGAGAAACACCCGACCACACCAGCTGGCATCAGAGACTATTCAAGACTCATTCCTTGCTGAGTCTTGGTCTTAAAACGAGGAATGGTAGAGTTTGCAGATACAAAGTTTTAACAACTCCATCTGCAAGGTCATCAAGAAAGCCACGAAAGACTTGCTTTCCTAAACAAATTCAAATGATTTCATCAGATGATCTTAACAATCTGACAAATAATTATCATTATTAGAATGGAGATACATAAAAGCAGTGGTTTTCAAGTCATAATCTTCATGGTCCTGGAGAGGAGGGGCTATCAATGGAGAAAGGCCAGGCAGGCAGGCTTCTGTTCCCTCCACTCCAGTTCAACCAAAGATGCTCCATGTCCATCAGCTATTATATATTAAACTTCCCAGTAAGAATTCACATTTGTATATATATATTTCACATAATATATTATATAATATATGTGAAATGATAAAAATATATATAATTTATATATTTCTGTAGTATATATAATTACATATAATATTACTTATGTTATATAGTATATATTATATAATATTAAATGTGCTATATTTAAATTATATTATTATATAATGCAATTATATTAGTATATATTGATATATATAATACATATAAAATATTACATGTATTAAAAAAACACAGGTCTAGAGCATCAAATTAAGCCTTATTTCTTCCTGAACAGTGCAAAACATACACTAAAGCGTATGTGCAGGGGCCATATAAAAAAATCATGCACAGGGCCAGTGCTTAAAAAGTCAATAAGTACAAGAGATTTACTGGGGTTATGGGTAAAAATTAAGTCAAAAAGAACTTTTGCTTCTAGGTAGGATACACAGGTTGCAGCTGTTCATCGCTCCCACTTCAACAACTAGGAAAAAAATAGTTAGGTCACAAAAATCTTAATGAAGACATTAAAGAGCTTAAAAATAAAGAGGACTAAATGAACTAAAATTCCAGAGTTGGAGGAGCCCTTTTGGGTAAATAGAAATCATCAGGCTTTTTCTTTCCTGAAGATATTTGCTGGCCTCTTTTATAAGGACCTCAATCCCATTCATGAGAGAGGACCCTCCGTGGCCTGATCACTTCTTAAAGGCTCCATCTCTTAATACTATATTAAATTGGCAGCATCTGAATTTTAATAAATATAAACTAGTTGTAAACACGATAAATGTAAACTAAATATAAATATAATAAAAACTATCATATATGTTTGTGTATATGTATGTGTGTGTGTGTGGATATGTATCTATACACCTATCGATCCATACCTGTCTGGACCTATTTATCTCTTAGACCACGGCCTGACATTAGAAAGAATATTTTGAAGCAGTTACATAGATATAAATAATACTGTTTTTATTTGAATGGTAATGCTTTATTTTTTAAATTAGAAGATGTTCTGACATGTAGTGGCAGAAAACAATCAAATTATTATAGTTCACTTTAAAATCAGTTAGTATATCCAGACACAAAATCTCTGGGAGTTTAGAAACTTGGAGGAAAAAATTTTGAGACAGAAAAGTTACAAAATTTAAGAGAAAATGGATATAGATTACCATTACCATTATTATTCCTTAAGTTTAGAAATTTATCGTGAACTATGTATATAGCTTGATCTGTTCATTACATTTCTAAATTTATTTGAATGTTATTCAGTCCAGAGAATACAACTGGCACAATTGTTTGCCTGTTTTCCCTGGAAGTGAGCAAGAACAGAGTATGTACTCATCATCACTAGCAGAAGGCACAAATACCTCTCACAGTGAGTTGATTATAAAATTGGATGGTACATCAAGTGAATATAGGAATATCCCAGAACAGTTCAAATATTCCTGATTGCAGGATCCCAAAGAAATATGTCAAAAGACTTCATCATTATGAATCATGGTCCATTCACTGAAAAACTGGTGAGATGAGAAGAAAGGACTTCAAAGCCAGTGATGTAAATATAAACTGCAGATAAGCCGGAACCTGTTTATATTTAATATTTCTTTATCTTAAAATTTTTCCTAACAGCTTCAACTTTTTAAAAATGTTTAGCTTTGGCAAATAATAAGAATGGCTTGTGTCACTCCTGAGCATCTATATCCACAGACACAATGGTAATTGTGGCGGAAAGAAGGACAGGCAACCTGTCATTAAAATTTACTGAAGATGGATTGTCTCAGAGAGGCATAGTACAGAGCAGGCTGGGTGTCTCCTAATAACATGTGATCAAGCCAAATTCTTTGAATAAAACATGTTACAAAAGAAAGAAAAAGTTTTCTGGCTGGGTCTAAGTTATTCCATGCATATTTTTACTGACACTTTATTCTTTACAGAATGCTTATCAGTATTACATGTTTCAATAAATACATTTCATGGGTCTTAAAAAATTTCACCAAAGTCTGGGGTAAAGAATAATTAGAACAAAAATAACTAAACTGAACTCTAGTTGTGATCTTCTAAACCTCAAATCACTGGCAAATGGTCCTTCCGTGCATTACTCTTAAAAAGCCAGCAGCCCTCGTTCTAGCTCAAATCCCCAAGCGCTGTGAGTCTCCCACATGCCTAGCACTGTGCTAGATTCACTGGTGGAAACAACCGAAGTCCATGACATTTATCTTCTTAGGAAATCAGAATGTGCACGCGTACCTGCAGTAGAGAACAAAATAAGACCATAAAATGTCAAGACGAAATAATTATGATAAAGAGGGAGCTGCATTTTACGTGAATCTCAAAGGAAGGACAGAATTTTGATCAGTGAAAACTGAGGAAAGGGCATTTGCTTTTCCAGTTGTTCCTATTTCGTCACCTTCTGAAGGTGGGAATGAGAAAACCATTATTTGGGGTCAGCAAGAAGACTGGCCCGTCTGCAAAAGTGATTGCTATGAAGAGTAAAGCAATTAGGAGGTACATTAATAACTGTTGGGTGCCTATTTTGGCACGGCAGTCTCATCAGTAGACATAGATGTGTATGTGGATGTAGACGGGATTATGCAATAGAGATTCTTGCTTAAGCCTTGCAACAGCTGCCTGTAGTAAATCGGTATCACCCCCATGTTGCAGATAAGAAACCATAATTTGCCTGAAGCCATGCAGCTAATAAGTATAAAACTTTTTAACTATAAAACTACCTGTGTTACAGAAGGTGTAGACAGGCACAGAAAGCAAAACCAGACTGAGCCTTAGAAATTATAGTTTATCTCTGTCACACTCCCAGGCCACTGGGCAAGCAGAACAGAACTGAGAGCTCCAGCCCCCTGCCATGCTCTAGCATACGCCCCTTCCTCGCCTGTGGAAGCACGTGCACTGGCTGTGGGGCCCAGAGCAGTTCAGGTGCTCCTGAGTCTGGGTATCTTGGTTTACAGAAGCCAGCCAGAGATTAGCATTTAGCCGCAGGTTGCTTTACAAGGCAGCACTATAAAGAGCTGAGTTCTAATGACTATATGAGCAAACTGAAATCTTGCATTAATCCACTCTACAGAAGAAAAAGCCTCATAGCATCTGGTGGCTGAAAACATTTGGCTTACTCTCCTCATGGACTCGTTATCTCCTTTGCCTAACAGCTGCTGGTAATAATTGACTAGAATTTTCTTGGCAAATACAGAATCTGAGTACATTATGTCTAAATACACCATCATGTTACCACCTAGTGGTTAAATATAAACTAACTTTCCATGCTAATGTTATAAGGGAATAAGAAAATATGTCCCTGATGTTGTTTCCACTACATCATTTTTTTAATTGAGATCATATCAGAATTTGCTCTCTGTGATGCTCAGAAAACACCCCAGTCTGAGCTCTGTGAAGGAGGGGCATATCTATAGGCATGTAACAAATTTTTGTTGAATGAGCCAAATGAGCCTTCATTTTTTCTTCTCTGAACTTGCTTTTCTCTGAACCAGCTTTAAAAGAAGTAGTTTCTCATATACGTAAAATATTAATAGTAGTGGGTATAAGTCCCCTAAGTATATCCTCAAGGATTAGAGAGCTACCAGGTGAACACTGATGTGGCTGATGATTTTATCATATAGATGCTGGCAACCGTTTAGTTAATCAATTATATTGAAGAACTAAGATGCTACTAACACAGCGCTAAAAGATTTAAGGGAAATATAATTCCTGGTTCCTATTTTCAAGCTTTACCAGGAGGATGAAATATGCCTAAATGAAAGAATAGCATAAAAACTTTATATAAGCAGAAAGTGGTGAGTGGTATAGACAGTGGGTACTATAGGAAGAGGTGATGTTGGGAGGAATGGCGAAAAAGCTTCAGGAAAATGGCAGATTGTAACATTGCTCCCAGTTGTCTTCTCCCACCTGGGAAGAGCATTATCCAGCCCTTCCCCCAACCTCCTTGTGGTGAAACACACTTTCACTTGCTGTCAGGTTTTGCTAGGTGACTTGCTTTGAATAGTAGAATGTGAGTGGAGTATATATTTAGTGACCAACCAGAAATTCTAAATGCACACACATGGTTCTTTTGGCCTCTTCCATTCCTGCCCCCTGTCATAAAAAAAAAAAAAAATGTCCTAAATATGCCACAAAAGCTGCCCTTAATTAGCTAGGATTTATCAAATCCACTGAGTCAGAAGATTAACAGCACCAAAGCAAATCATTGTACAATGGAAATAAAATATTGGGGTCTGGCCTGAGCAGGTCAAGAAATCACAAATAAGTTACATGGTCCAGACCTCACGTCACCTGTCCCTGATGCATGAACATCTTTCCTTTAACTCACCTCACGGGGTCCCTACCACTAGCTGATGGAGGAAGAAAACCTCAGGCCTGGTTCCCAGATGGATTGCCTTGATGTGTTAGCACAAGCTGAAGGAAGATGATCTGGAAGCACAGTGGGGAAGTGAAATCCTCCCAGTGGGCAGGACTGTGAGCAGAGCACTTGATTATTTACTTACGGAGGGAGAAATGGGATCTACTAGGACTCCTGTGAAATGAACAATGGATTAACTGGTTGGTGAGGGTGCTGGGAGAGGAAGATTGGAAGATTAGAGATAGGGAAAAGGTATGCGAATGGACTCATTGGAGTGAGCACGGAGTGCTGAGATCTATGCGTCTCATATTAATGGCCAGGAGAGGGCAGTCCCTCAATAACCTGGCAAGAGATCCTCTCTCCTTGGCAAGGCTCTTTGCTCAGCCACCCCTTTGCTCATGCAATGGATCCATGGTGGCCACAGTGTCAACAATAGGTTCCATGCATAGTCCCAGCAGCTTGGGTTCCCTCTCACTAAATCTATCTAGCTACTGCCACTGCTGAATGCTCAGCATGCCAGAAGCACAGCCCACACTGAGCTTTGATATGGCACTGTTCCTTGAGGACGCTAGCCAGCTACTCAGTGCCAAGTTGATTTCATCAGACCTCTTGCACCATAGACGAGGTGGCAATTTGTCCTTACTAAACTGAAACCTATTCTGGATGAGGTCTGCTTTCCTTGTCCACCCTGCCTCTCCCAGGGTTTACACAATCCCTGATTTGCCAACATGGGGTCCTGCATAGCATCACTACAGACCAAGGGAGTCTGCCTCCCCACTGTCCACCTGCATGACTTCACACAAGCTAAGCATTGACTGCCTCATCTGTAAAATGAGGGATTTAATAGTAATTTTATTGATTATAATGCATACAAAGAGATTAACATATAATAAATCCATAGTGAGTTTCAGTTCCATGTCCTATCTTCTTGGTTTATTTGTCTCCCCACCATGTGCTAGGGCAAAGAAAGGCTGATGGAAGACAGTGCCGGAAACCCAATAAATGTTAGCTAGTATAGCAAGGGAGTGCCTTCAGGGACTCCTTAGAGCTACATGGAAACTAATACCGAACACAGCTTCGCCTGCTGACCGATCACCTGGCATTCCACTGTCAAAGGCTCTCTCCCTTCAGCTTGAGGCGAATCTGTGAGAAATCCAGTTGAAATGTTTGTTTCAACTGTCCTGAAAAAAAGTTATTGTTGTATATAATGTTTTGTAATAGGGTCAAATAATTGTACTTTTAAGACAGGAAATCAACATGGTACTCCGTTCAGTTTTCTCCCTAAGAGGAGAAAGAAAAAAAAATGAGAGAAGCTTCCAAGGGAGATCAGTTAAAGGAGCTATGAAAAATCATTTAATTGCACACTTAAAACAGGGGCTTTTATGGTATATAAATTATATCTCAATAAAGAGTTTAAAAAAAATTCAGAAAATCTGTGGGGGAGAACAAAAGGAGCTATAAAGGTAATGGTAAAGATAGTGGCAGATTGTATGAAATATCTCTAGATTGCACTAACCTAACAGCTTCAATGGCATTAAATTGTATCGTTTACTCTTCTCTCTTCAATTGTGAACTACTAAATAAAAGTCATATTTTTTCCTTGTCTTGCAAACCTGTCCACCGTGGATAGCTACAACGTCCATTTTTTCATAAATATCCAGTACCTAATTCCTTCAGTTGTCCCCCAATCATGTACAAGCTCACAAGAGCCAACTGCTAAATTTTCAAGGATTTGGGGAAACAGCTTAATAGGTGGCCATTATTAAAAATTAAGCTAAACTTAAAATTAAATAAATTATATTAAAT
Source organism: Cheirogaleus medius (assembly GCA_008086735.1). NCBI lineage: Eukaryota > Metazoa > Chordata > Mammalia > Primates > Cheirogaleidae > Cheirogaleus > Cheirogaleus medius. The sequence continues at coordinate 4,345,540 of VBSM01000662.1, forward strand.
ACAAAGGTAATGAATGCTCCAAACTTATCTATTCCTAATTATTTTACTATTTTGCTGTTATCTGTGCTCTTAAGTTTATCTATGTCTTGGAATAGAAAAGAAGGTCATTCTGTGAAAGAGGGGTAGCAAGAGGAAAAGGTAGAGGGGAGGAGGATGTCTGCTGCTGTCAGCTGCTAGTATTGTTATCACTGTTGCCAGCGTTGCTACTAGCGGTCATGAAGCCCACTGAGCGGTAGCAGTTGGCACCCCTCTAAGAGTTCACCCCAGAAGATCTTGCACGCCATGACCCAAGAAAGCCCAGTCACGAACAGGCTCAGAATTCCCAGCAAGCAAGTTTCTACTCTGTAATTTTGGCCATATCTTTCACTTCTCTTTCCAAAGATAGCAATAGTGTTTTTGCAGCCCTTAATAATCTGTTGGACCCATCCATGGTAAATGGGAATTATTTGTTTACCAGCTTGTTCTCTTCTCTACTCAGAGAGCTTAAACTCCAGTAGAATCTACCCAACTTGCATTTTTTTCTTTTACTAATCCAGTAATTCTAGTGGCGTAATAATGGATCGCAGATTTGTGATACCATTGCTTGGCTATTTTTATTAAATAATCTTAAGTTTTCATAAATTATAAATGTGTTGAGGAGTGTGGGCAAAAATAAATAAATAAATAAATAAATAAATAAATAAATAAAGTAATTATCACACCAAGTGGCCTCTTTCTCTAGGCTTCTCTTAAAACATCCTTTTGGTCTCACCTATATTATTCCTTCCCTTAGGATCCTCTAACCTTTGATCTTTTTTTGTAAACACAGAGGCCTTTGAAGGGTAAGTTCCTTCCCTTCTTTCCACTTATTTCAACTCTGCAACCAAGTCTGTGTAAAAGGCCACCTGCTCCAGGAAGCCTCCCCTAATCACTGTAGCCCTAATCTAAACCATCTGTGGGAAACAGGTGCGAAGTGTTTTGGTCATTGGTTTTATGTGGGCTCACACAGGCATGGTGACTTTTCTTCTTCTGTGGGAGGGATGTCTTTCCCCTTGGTGGCTATTGAACAGGCAATTACTTTTAAGGACAAGTTCGCTGATTTCCATAATCAATATGTGTCTAAAAAGATAAAAAGTAGCAAAATTCAGGAATAGATATACGAAATAGTTTTTAAATGTAAATTTCATGCATTGAATAGTTTTCCATTAAGATAGTCCACTTAATGCCTATTGTATCTTTGTTCCTCTCTATCTTCCTTCTTCCCTTTCCCACCGAGTGTCCACTGTGTTTCAGACACTGCTTGAGGCTCCCAGCACCCACTGGCTCACTTACTTTTCAGGGAAGGGGGAAGTGAGGCTAGAAAGGTGAGGGGTGATTTCCCCAAAGCCGAAAAAGCTCATCAATAGCAGAATTGCTATTAGATCCTTGATGTGTCTGATTCCAAAGCCCAGGCTTTTTGTGATATGAATAATACACATTTTTACAAATAAGATTCTTATTACTTCTTATAATCACACCTGATTTTTCAAAATCCTCACAACTTTTTTTATCTTTTCTAGTGGTGCTACAAATAACAAGTAGGAAAAACGAATTCCTTCAGAGCTTTCTTCCTAGCTTATTATTGTGAATTTTACCTCAGTACCATTTCTTGGGGCCATTTAGCGACTGTGACTTGTCACACACCCCGACTCCCACCCCCAGCCTTTGTGCAGCGCTCCGGCCCTACCCAGAACCGACAGCAGAGGGCGCTCTCGGCCTGCAGCCCTCCCTCACCCTGCAGGGCGTGGGGTTTCAAGTCATGGTGCCGTCCTTTCTTCAGTTTCCAAAGCCCCTTCCTCAAACACAGAAAATATAAGGAGAGGAAGGAGGTGGAAAAGACTGATCGAACACTCCAGAGAGAAAAGCTCCACGGTCACTTAGGCTGGGTGTGGGGAGCAGGGAGACGACAGGGAGGGAAAACAACGGAGTCTGCCAAAGGGGCAGTGGCATTGTGCGGTGGGGCTGGACGCCCCTGTTTTAGTTCCACATCTGCCTCTTGCTATTTGATGTCATCGTGGGAAGGGCTCTTAATCTATATGAACCTCAGTTTACGTATCTGTGAAACAGCAAAAATAACACATGCCCTGCCGGTTTCATAGGAGTATTGCAAGGATGAAACGAGGTCATGGGAATGACAGTGTCGCAAGCCGCAAAGCCTGTGCGTGTCCGGCCCGCTGGCGACCGGGGAAGGGCAGCGTGCAGGGCGGATCAGGGAGGTAACAGCCCCGCACACCAGTGCCAGCCACGGGCCAGGCGACGTTTTGAGAGCGTCACCTGTACTAACGCACTTAAAATAACACAGAGACAAAGAGGGCTTACAGACCCCTCTGCTTTGCTGAGTGGCCTCAGATGGAAGCAACTGTCGCATCATTTTTAATAAAAGAAAAAGAAAAAAATAACCGTCTTTGGAATGAATAAACTCAGTCCTGTCACTAACTGCATGGATCTGTTCCTTAATATTCCAAAGACTCACTTTTCTTTCAGTAAAATGGTAATACCAGTAGCCACTGTGACACACAAATTATATGAGATAATTCCTTTCTCATTTTCCCTTCTTCTTTTTGGTCTGTTAGTGTCTTCCTCCTGGATGGAGCGGGGAACACAGTTCCAAATCTTTGAGGGTGGCCCATGTCCAGCCACAGAGCACAGGCCCCTGTAGGGGCTAACAGTTATGGCCAATACCCCAGAATGTGCATTTCCCCGCCTACACAAATTTCTGGGCACAACACTACATTGCACACGCTGCAAAACAAGAAACTTCTTAGCCAAGAAAATGTTTTAAAGAAAAATGGATGATTAAATTGGAAGACTCTCTATTCTTACACGGAGCATCATTCACAATTGTCTGGAAGTGTTGGTTTCCAACAAGCTGTCTTACTGTGTATGCACCTTCATCTTCTAACTTGTCAGATTGAGTGTTCTGATTTTGGGGTTAAAATAAAGTCACACTATTTTTTTATAATTGGAAATCTCTTCTGTTAAAAATTTCTAAATAAGTAGAAATCACTTTAAGATTAATTGAGTCTATGTTGATGTTAAGAAAAATTATCCAAAACTTGGAAATTAGGCGAAAGGAGGACTGCACACCCTTTCAAGATCAGACCAGAACTTTGTCAAACAGGTCCACTAGAAAATTACTTAATTCTCTCATACCGTGTTTCCCTAAAAATAAGACCTACCTATAAAATAAGCCCTAGCAGGATTTCTAAGCATTTGCGTAATATAAGCCCTTCCCCGAAAATAAGACCTAGTGATGGGCGTGGCTATGCAGCGTATCTGCACAACCCATGCATTTCATCGAAGAGTGGGAAAGAAGACGAGCAGCCCTTCTCATCTGCCCCATGAGAGCTCTATTGCTCGACATGAGAGATTCAGGTCAATGGTTCTAAAGGAAATAGAGTCGCAAGAAATTCATGGAATTCGTGGTTTGGAGAGTTATGATGATGTTCCAGAAGAAGACAACTTAACTATATTTGTAGTTAAATGAATAAATGTAGATTGTTGTACCATACTTAAAAAAAAATAACACATCCCCTGAAAATAAGCCCTAGAGTGTCTTCTTGAGGAAAAATAAATATAATACCCTGTCTTATTTGCGGGGAAACACGGTAGACACACCTTTGTGTGACTTGTTATTTATTATTAACAGGGGCCCAGACACTGTGAGGTTAAATGATAACTCACAGATTTTCATCAGGTAGGGACACAAATGATTCTGTACTATAGAAAAGATAACCACAAAGTTATGGTTTTATTGGCCAGTATGATATTAACCAGGTTTCCGTATAACCTGGCATTCAACATTCTTTCTTCAGTGCCTAAAACTTCTTCAAATGATCTTGACACCAGGTTTCTCATCTTGCTGATTCCTTTGTTAACAAGTTTAATAAATCTTTGATGTGTGTTCATTCTATATTTGTCTGAGTATATTTTTAATTTTAAAGAAATTATTCTTTGACATCCCTCTCCCTCCCCTATCCTCCACCATTGTATCAGTGAATGATAGTGTAATAAAATTCCTGATTGGATATCACACAGAAGTGGCGGCAATAAACAAACAGTCTGATTCTCTAACTACTGCCAGAAAAAAATAATTAACTATTCTGTATTAAAATGAAATGTATTATCTTTGGGACAATCTCCATAATCTAATATGTGTACATCAAATAACAACTTTCTGAAGGTCAGCTTGTCCTGTTCCTGAATATGTATTTTGCAGATTTACATTTTAGTGTACACACCAGAAGGCAGAATTATTTATGATTTCTTCATCCATTCAGCATTAATTTATTAAGGGCATACTATTTGCCAGGCTCTAGCTGGCTTCCAGGATTGCAGTAATTAACACAATAAACCACATTTCTGTACCTATGGAGCTTACCTTCCAGTGGGGGAAAACACAACAAATGAACAAGTAAATATGAAGGATGTCAGAGGATAATAAGTATGATAGAGAAAATAAAGCATAATATAGGAGGTAGGGGATGTGGGGCCTGGGGAAGTCACTATTTTATAAAGAGTAGTCATGGAAGGCCTCATTGAGATGGTGGCATTGGCACGGAGGCGTGATAAAGTAAAAAAGAGTTTTCCAGGGAAAAGGAACAGCAATGCCAAAGCTCTCACGGGGGAGGGGGAGGGGTTGACGCCCTTAAAGGATCTTAAAAGACACAGTAATAACTGTAAATTTTACTATGCTGATTGGAGGATTTCGAGCAGAGGAGGAGCCTGGCCTTTCAAAAACACTCTGGCTGCTGTGTCGGGAACAGACTGTAGGGAAGAGAAGTGGATGTGGGATGCCCAGCCATGAGGTCAGCTGCAGTGACCCAGTGAGAGGTGGTGGTGGTTTCCTGCAGGTTGATAATTGTGGAGGAGGACAGACTCAGGGCATATTTCTTTTCTTATCTTTTTGTTTGTTTGTTTGGGGGTTTTTTTTACAGACAGGGTCTTGCTCTGTCCTCCAGGCTGGAGTGCAGTGGTGCATTCATAGCTCACTGTAACCTTCAACTCCTTGGCTCAAGCAATCCTCCCACCTTAGCCTCCTGAGTAGCTGGGACTTCTGAATCTAATCTTGAAGACAGAGCCCATAGGATTTCCTAATAAAGGAGAAAGACAGGAATCAAGGATAATTTGGCCAGAGCAACTGAAAGCATAGTGCTGTTACTTAACAAGATAGGAAGACTACAGGAGAATAATTTGGCAGTAATGTCAAGATTTCATGTTTGGACAGATTTAGTTTGAGATGCCTATTAGACATCCAAATAGAAATTTCTGGCAGGTAGTTGAATATGTAAGCCTGTAATTCAGAGCAGAGATCCAAGCTGGAACATTAACGTGAGTCTTGTTTCAAGTGTGGGTATTTAAAGCTAGAGGAACAGGTGAAATAGGGAAGTGTGTGTAGAAAGAGAAGTCTAAGAAATGCGCTCTGAGGCATTCAGATGTTGAGAAGTGTGGGAGATGAAGACAATAAAGAAAGCTGAGAAGAAGCAATAAAAGAAAAAGAATTAAGAGTGATATCCTGGATGCCAAGTAAAGGCAGGATTTCAAAAAGAAAGTCACCATACAGGTACTCAAACAGATACATTCCAATCTTCACAGCAGCATTATTCACAATAGCTGAAAGGTGGAAACAACACAAATGTCCATCAACTGATGAATGGATAAACAAAATGTTGTATAGTCATACAATGGAATATTATTCAGCCTTAAAAAGGAAGGAAATTGTGACCCATTCTCCAATATGGATGAAACTTGAAGAAATTAAGCTATGTGAAATAAGCCAGACACAAAAGGACAAATATTGTATGATTTTACTTAGACCGGGTACCTAGAATATGCAAACTCATAGAGACAGGAAGTAGAATGGTAGTTGCCAAGGGATGGCAAGGGCGGAAGAATGAGAAGTTATTGCTTGGTGGGTATAGAGTTTTTGTTTGAGGTGATTTAAAAAACTTCTGGATGTGGAGGGGAAGGGCATACCTCTAACCCTTGCTAGGGAGAGGCAATGATATAAAATGTAATCAAAATATTAAGAAAAAAACCAAAAAATATTTATCGAGTGTCGGGCAGGTGGGGGGGGATGGGTATATACATACATAATGAGAGCGATGTGCACCACCTGGGGGATGGACATGCTTAAAGCTCTGACTTGAGGCGGGAGGGGAGGCAGGGGCAATATACGTAACCTTAACATTTGTACCCCCATAATATGCTGAAAAAAAAAAAGTTCTGGAAATGCACAGTGGAAATGATTGCACAGTATGTCAGTACGCTTAATGCCATTGAATTGTATACTTAAAAATGATTAAAATAGTAAATTTTGTTATGTATATTTTACCATAATTAAAATAATTTATATACATATATATAGGCATGACATGATCAACTTTGTCAAATGCTGCTGTGAGTCAAGTATATCATGGTCTATTGCAGCATTAAAAAGTACCTCAAAGCTTAGTGACTTAAAGCAACCGTTCTATTGCTTATAGTTCTGTGGGTCAGCAATTCAGATTGGGTTCAGCTAGATGGTGCACCTGCAAGTCTTGTTTGGGGTCGCTTATGTGGTTACAGTCAGACAGCAGGCTGGCTGGGAGCTGGCTGCTTCCTGATGGCTGTGTTCGCAGGTCTGGTGGTTAGCTTGAGCTGCTGCGCCTTGATTCTCCTCCACATGACCTCGCCAGCAGGACAGCCCAGACTCCTTTTCTTGATAACTGGGCTCAAGAAAGCAAGAACCAATGAACAAGTGCCTACCAAGCTTCTGCTTGCTTCGGACTTGCTAACGTCTGATTGGTCAAAGCAGGTCCCATGGCCAAGTCCAGAGTTGATGTGGGAGGAGAGCACACAAGGCATGGATCTTGAGAGGCAGGAGTGTTTGGGGCCAGTAATGGAACAATCTCCCACAGTCAAGTAAGATGCAGACTAAGGACAAGTAATGCAGTTAGGCAACATGGACTTCACTGACGACCTTGATAAGTCTGTTGTGGAAGAGTATTGGGATAGAAAACATGATTGGAGAGTGTCAGGTGGAAGATGGGAAAGAGGCACAGGAGACAGTGAGAACAGATGACTCAAAGGGTTTGGTGGTAAAGGGAGCAAAGAAAAGATACGTGGCAGGAGACATGAGGTAAAATGTTTTTTAAAAAATAAGCGATATTGCATCATGCTTCTATGCTGATAGGAATGACCTAGTAGATGGTGTCTTAGTCTGTTTTGTGTTGTTATAACAGAATACCAGGGACTGGCTCATTTATAGAGAAAAGAGGTTTATTGAGCTCATAGTTCTGCAGGCTGGGAAGTCCAAGTTCAGGCAGCCCATCCCATGATGGCCTCGAGCTGCCTAAACTCATGGCAGAAGAAAGGGAAGCAAAGAGGCTAAAGTCTCGCTTTATAACAACCTGCTCTCTTCCTGTGAGAGCAAGAACTCACTCACTCTTGACACTGCATTAATCCTTCATGAGAGCAGATCCCTCATGACCCAAATGACTCTTCAAGGCCTCGCCACCTCTCAACATCATTACATTGGCAATTAAATTTCAACATGAGTTTTGGCAGGGACAGACTACGTTCAAACTACAGCAGATGGGACGTCATATTCAAGGGACCATTAATTCTCTATAACCTCTGCAGGACAACAGTTAATATCTGCTTTAACATTTTTCCAGATCAAAATTATTTTACCATGCTTGAGGTTTGGAACATTAAGGATTCTACCAAATATGTGCTGACATTGATCTAAAATTACTTATAAAGAAAAGTCTGACTTTGTCTACAGATGCCTTTCTATCCAGGCCACTTAATTTTTGAAATTTTGTAGTTGGACATCAACTCCTCCCCTGCTAAAGTGGATTCTGAAGCATTCGAAAATCTTCCAGTGGGCAATATAAGACATCAACATCCTAATCTCTCATTAGAGAACCGTCTCCTTTCTATGTCTTAGCAAAAGGTAGGCCAGGAGCAGTGATACTCTGAGAAGACTGAACAAAAAATAAGCTTCCAGCTACTCTTCCAAAATCTCAAATTCACTCCTTAGATCAAGACTTGGACACCTAATGGATAAATATCATAATTTAACCATATATCACCTTACTTAGTCATCTCCACTGAGCTACATTTTAATATTATTCCTGCAGATTTTCCCTAAGAAACAATCATATTCATTAGTTACATGTATGTGATGAGAATTTCAGGTGATTTTTATTCTTTTCCATGAGCAAAAGAATTTTTTTTCTAATAAGAAAAGCAGTTTCCAGTCCAAAAACATAAAGAGCCTAGAAGCACTGCTGTCCTCAGAAGAAAAAAAGCTGAACAAACTGAAAATTGACAACTCTTTTTAGATCCATCAGAAAATTGAGGTCACAGGACAAGCTCCTGCCCTAAAAAGTGGAGAAACAGATGAATAGGAAGAATCACGGCTTACAGGAGCAGACGCCAGCCGCTGGAGCCAACCCAGTAGGGACACTTGTCAGAGGCTCAGTGTGGACCAGCATGTGAGTAACCACCCCCTGGGGGCAGTTTTAGCAGAGCCCCCACACTTTCAGAAGTTTTACCTCCAGGTTCTCAGGCTGAAAAATCAGAGAAAATTCCGCTAATGCTTCCGGCAAAGGGAGAGGGACAAATAGCCATTTTGAAATAAGCCAAGAGTATTCTGTTCTTAACAAAAGCCTGCCCTCAAGGGAAACTATTTTTTGTTGTTGTTGTTGTTGAGACAGAGTCTCACTCTGTTGCCTGGGCTAGAGTGCAGTGATGCTAATGTAGCTCATTGCAACCTCAACCTCTCAGTCTTAAGCGATTATCCTGCCTCAGCCTCCTGAGTAGCTGGGACTACAGGTGCACACCACCATGCCAGCTAATTTTTTTTAACACATTGACCGCCACAGTAGGAAAAAAATTTTTTTTCCTTGAGGCCACAAGGTTTTATTACTAAAATAGAATAAAAACTTTGAAAACAAAACAACCTTTTCTTATTTAGTGAAAAATTTGTTATTTTTTTTATTGTTTTCTGTGCATGAGTTCTATGCAACTTGACAAATAGTTCTCATGGCTCCCAAGGTGAAGGGACATGTGAGTTGCATACACTTCATAAGGCCCCAGGCTCAAAATTAGTGTGAGTTAAATACAACTCGCATGGCAGCTAATGTGTTAAATTATTATTCTTCGTAGAGGCAGGATCTCAATATGTTTCCTAGGTTGGTCTCAAACTCCTGGCCTCAAGAAATCCTCTCACTTTGGTCTCCCAAAGTGGATCACAGGTGTGAGCCACCACACCTGGCCAAGGGAAACTATTTTATGAGAGCCAAACCAACTTGGGTTTTACCACAGTCTAATAGACCTGGGGAAGGGAAATACCTAATTCCAGATCCCTCTTCCTGTCTCACTTGAGGCAGAGGGAGAGGGAAGCTGAGAAGCACTTGTGAAGGTCCATGCCCAGGAACACAGGCTCACTGAAAGACTGAGACCTAATCATTGGATCATAGAATGTTTCTCTTCCCTGCAAATCTTAACACCACATCAATCAGTCTCTGTCTAATAACAGGGGCTTACAGCTAAAAGAACTGCAAGCCTCAGACTCTATGAAGGAAAGAGTCTCTAGGGAAATCCAAAGACAACAGGGGAGACAAAAACACATAAGGAAATTTTAGCCTCGGACACCACAGGTATAACAAACAGCAAATACAGACTAATTTCCAGCCAATTTACATAAAACCTCACACTGAAGGCCTATTTATCTCAGTTCCTTTTACGAAATAGATCATATCTGGCTTTCAACAAAAAATTACAAGGCATGGTAAAAGGCAAATACAAGTTTAAAGAGATAAAGTCACCATCAGAGCCAGACTCAGATATGGCAGTGATTTGGGAATTATCAAAATTGAGATTTAAAATAACTATGATTAATATACTAACAGCTCTAACAGGAAAAGTGAACAACATGGAAAAACTAATGGGTAATCTCAACAGAGAGATGGAAACTCAGAGAAAAAGGAAATTCTAGAAATCAAAAACAACATAACAGAAATAAAGAATGTTTTTGATGGGCTCATCAGTAGATTAGACAGAGTCAAAGGAAGAATCAGTGAGCTTAAAGATACATCAATAGAAACTTTCCAGAATGAAAAGCAAAAAGAAAAAACAATTTTACACAAAACAGAAAAAAGAAAACCGGAACTGTGGGAAAATTACAAAAGCTATAATATACACATAATGGAAATATCAAAAGGAAAAGAGAGAGAGAAAACCAAAAGAAATATCTGAACTAACAATAGCTGAGAATTTTCCAAAATTAATGACTGACACCAAACCACAGATTCAGGAAATTCACAGAACACCAAGCAGGATAAATACCAAAAAATTTACACCTAGAAATATCATATCTGTGATGGTGAATTTTATGTGTCTGGGCTAAAGGGATGCCCAGAGAGCTGGTAAAACAGGATTTCTGGGTGTGTCTGTGATGGTGTTTCCAGGAGAGACAAGTATTTGAATCTGCCCTCACCAATGTGGGCAGCATCGTCCAATCTGTTGAGGGATTGAATAGAACAAAAAGGCCAAGGAAGGGCGAACTCTCTTTCTTCTTCAGCTGAGACTTCCATTTTGTCTTGCCCTTGAACATTAGAGCTTCTTGTTCTCAGGCCTTCAAAGTGGAAGACTTATTCCAGCACATGTGCACACACGTGTGCACGCACACACACACACACACACACACACCCAGTTCTCAGGCCTTCAAACTCAGACTAAATTATACCACCAGCTTTTCTGATCGTCCAGCTTGCAGACAGCATATTGTGGGACTTAGCCTCCATCATCACAGGAGCCAATTCCCATAACAAATCTCATATTGGTTTTGTTTCTCTGGAGAATCCTGATTAATACAATATCCAAACTGCAGAAAATCAAAGACAGAGAAAATCTTGAAGTCAGAGGAAAGATAAACACCTTACCTGCAGAGGAACAAGGATAAAAAATACACTGGATGTCTCATCAAAAATCTTACAAGCAAGAAGACAGTGGAGTGAAATGTTTAAAGTGTTGAAAGTAAAAGCATCTCTGTGGCAGAGACAAAAATCCATGCTCTCTTTTCAGTGTATGGAGCTGTCACTGGGAAGTGACTGCTGAAATGCACTACATTTTCCTGCCCTTTCTCATATAGGTGTGACCATGTAACTGATCCCAAACAACAGAATGTGTGACAATTTTTTTGTTTTTCAATTTATTTTTTGTTTTCTTAGAGACAGGGTCTCACTATGTTGCCCAGGCTGGAGTGCAGTGGCTATTCGCAGGCATGATCATAGAGCACTGCAGCCTCGAACTCCTGATCTCAAGTGATCCTCCCACCTCAGCCTCCTGAATAGCTGGGACTACAGGTACCCTTCACCACACCCAGCTTCAACCAATGCAATATGAACATAAGAGACACGTGTCACTTGAGGGCCAAGGAAAGGTGTACCTTCTCCATTTTCTCTTTTCCCTTCACTCTGTGGATGAAGAAAACCACAAGGCCTTAGGTTATGGCAAAGTGACACAATGGAAAGAACATGGCTCCCGAAATCACAGGATGGGGGAGTCCCCTTTAGACCAGGAGCACCCACAGTGTACTGTTACATATATGTCTGTTGTGTTTGGGCCTTAATGCATTTGGGAGTCTGTTTGTTACAGTGGTTAGTACAACATAAAGTATTATACTTTTCTTTCCTCGTCTAGAGAAACTACTGACTGTTCCTTAACCACCTGAGGTGATCAAACCACATGTCTCCTCTCCAGGAATTTCTAAGCCCTTCCAAGAACTGTACAGGGTTTTCCTTACCATTTTGTCAAGATCTGCCAGGAATCATCTGCGGCTTTATTGGGTAATTTCTAAGGCTTGGGTCCTATCTTTCTCTTCCTCCGAAGTGCCAGAATTCCAGGGATGAGAAGGACATAGTCAGCAGTGAGACTCCTTCCCTCCATTTGTCCTCTCCCTCTTCCCTCCCCATCTAGGATTTCCTTGTCCACATACCAGAGGATATCCACCATGAAACGGTCAGTTCTCCTTCTCCCACCTCAGAGCATCCCCATGAGGGCCAATGTTGGGAGCCCTAAGTCCAAGCTTGCCTCTTGTCACTGTCTCCATTAGCTATAGCCATAAAAATGCTATATAACAAGACACCCAGAACTCAGTAGCTTAAAACAATGATCTCTTCTCATGGGCACTGGCCTTCATGTTAGTCAGGATGGCTCTATAACACATGCCTCATTCTGATGCCCAGGTTGAAGGGGCAGTGACTATTTAGGCATACTTTTGTCATAGCAGAGATCAAAGGCTTTCAGAGGTATAAGTAGAAACATATGAGACCTCTGCTCAGGACTCACACACGAAGATTCCCTCCACACTCCATTAGCAGAAGCACATCACATGCCCAGGCCAATTGAAGGGGCATTGAAGTACATTCTGCACACACGGTACCTCAGCAAAGGCATGGTGTGTAACACTACCACAGGGACACAAAGAACAGAGACTATTAACTCAATCTACCGCAGTCCCTGAGGAATAGTTGTGTGGGCCAGTAGCTATGCTGACCTGGCCATCAAGAGGGTCAGAAATGTGTATTCACCAAGGGACGCTACAGTTTAAATTGAGTATTTTGTGGAATCTGAGCCTCTTTGGAAGCCCTATGGCTTGTGTACTGCAATAATCCAACAGGAGAAAGGATGAAGTCAGCCAACACCATCATTAAAGACCTATTAATATTATGTTGATTACATGGGTGTTCTGCTGCTATGTATTAGCTACCTGCTAACAGAAATTCATCCTACTGAATTACCAAAGCATACACTGTCTCAAAGGCTTGCTTCAATCACTTCCCATTCAGACTAAGACGAAGTCTTATGGAGAATGGAAACTCTGAATAACGGAGCTAAGGGAAAGCTTGGACAGTATCTTTTTGCATATGGGGAAACCCAAGCAAAGAGAAATGAGATGACTTACAAAACCACTTATACATGAATATGTCTGCAGGGTACTGCCTACACCAGCACTTTGTTCCTAGAGTAAGTCTTGTTAGCAATTATGGACCTGTATAAAGGTGGGTCCCATGACAGTAACAGAGATCATGAGCCTGTGGGTTCAAAGTAAAGAATTCAGGTGGGTCATTGTTGGTTAGCTTTCTTTCAGAGACACCTAACCAAAGCTGCATGAGAACATCAGGGCTCTTAGAGACTAAAACCTTGACATAATATGCCTTTGTGGTTATCTCATAACTTGTATTATTTTTTTCTAAAAAGTTGAGATGTCAGTGATGCCCCTGGTACCCTGCTCCCTTCCTGACACTCTCCTCATTTTTCTATTTGAATCTGCCATTTCCTCTGGAAAACTCAGATGGGAATGTCAACCAATTTCAGTTCAGATGTCACACCTGCTCTAAAAATACTAATGTCATACATAAAAAGAACTGTTTATTAAAACAAACAAAAATATCTAAAACCCATCCCCATATTTGAATAATCTTTCCCATCCATCCATTAGACCTTCTCTGGTCTTGGGTTGTCAGACACAATGGCACTTCCAAGATATGTCTGTCATACTATATTTTATGTATTAAAAGCACGCCAAACAGTGGCTTCTCCCACTTCAGAGAGAAGTAAAATCACACATAAATAAATGGGAATGGCCACAAAAAGTTGCAGAGACAGATCTTAACCAACAGGTACTCAGGTCTCAGAGACAATCTGAAAAGTCTGACAAAGACTCTCTCCTTGACCAGCCTCGTCCCTGGCCCCCTGCCCAACACCCCACCACCACCACCACCATCACCACCACAACCTTTTGCATGCCCAACCCAGTTTTAGCAAGAATCCTGCTACATCAGTTTAGAGAGAATACTCCACCCTTGATATCTGATCACCCTGGCAGGCCTTCTGCAAGAATCCTGTTAAGTCAGTTTAGCCAGAATCCCTCTACTCTTGATGTTTTCTCTCAGTAATTTTCCATCACTGGCCCTCTTCATTCTGCCCCTTGGCTATAAATTCCCAGCTGTCTTTCCTGTGTTCTGTGTTGAATCTCATCTCTCTCCCCTACTGTGATACTCTTGACACCTATCTCAAGAGCCTTGAATAAAGTCTTCCTTACTCTTTCAACCAGTACCGGAGTAAATTTTTCTTTAACAAGTTCCCAACAAAAAAAAAAAACAAATCCAAAATCTTTTTCTGG
>VBSM01000662.1:4359836-4377983 GCA_008086735.1 Cheirogaleus medius
GTCCCGGGCGGCGGGGCCGGGGCGCCGAGGCTGCACTGCCGCCGCCGCCGCCTTTGTTGCGGGCCGGCCGGGGGAGGCAGGCGGCGCCGGCTCTCGCCGCCCGGCAGGTGCGCCGGGGCCGGGAGCGGGCCTGGCGGGGAGGCGGGCGTGGCGACGGGGCGGCGGGAGCGCTCCCGGCGCGGGGCCGCGGAGAAAGGGAAATGGGACAAGATGGCTGGAGAAACCCGAGCGCGCCCGGGGGCGCGGCGGCGGCGGCGGGCGGGGCGGCGGGTGGGCCGGCGGGCGGTGGCCTGGCCGCGGGCACCTTCGCGCGCGCCGGCGGCCCCTCCCACCTCCTGCCCCGCGGCGGGCGGGGAGGCCGCGGCCAAGTTCGGGACCCGCTGCAGGGGTCTGAAGCCCGTCCTGCCCGCGCCAGACCCATCCCTGCAGTGTTCACCCGTCCTTTTTGGAACTCCGGAGGGATCTTTCCTTTGAAGTCCCGGAGGATGCGGCCCTCAAGATGCGCTCTCACTCCACACCTAGGAATTGCCCACGCCCCTAGAAGACAGGAGCGTGGCCCATTGTACTGGCCTAGAAGCCGGTGAATAGAGAAATTGCGGCCCAGAAACGACGAGCCATTTCCCGGTCGGGTGGGCTCTAGCAGATTTCTGCACCTTTTGGGGTATCCTTGTCACTGTCACTGTCTCCATCAGCTATAGCCATAAAAATGCTATGGCATCCAGGCATACCCCTCGCTGTGTGTCACTGACTCCCGGGTTAGGAAAGTCCCTTAAGGCAGAACGACTATTTTCTGAACCAGCTGTTGGACAGAACCTTTGAATTTGGACAATCCAGATAATGAGCCTTCTGAGCCAACCACTCTCCTGATGCTTAAGTGCCTTCTAGTACCGACCCAGTCAGCACTCCTCCCTTCCCTCTGATGCCTGTTTGGGCGGTACTGGCTGTGAGAAAGTACTGTCTTTCAGTGCCTGTTTGAAACCTTCTGGGAACATTTACCCACTGGCCTCAGTTCTGCCCTTCATCCTCCACAGTCTGGTCTCTCTTCTGTAGATCTCTTTTAAATATTTGAAGGCAGCCAGATACATTATCTACCCACCCACAGCCCCTCTTATCATAACTGAATATGTCATCTTCTCGCTTCCTGGCCGATTCTATTCCCTTCTTTCCAGCCAGAACAATGCTTGGGGCAAAAGAGGTTTGTGTGTGGCTGGGCCTCCCCACCTCATGGGCTTTGGAGAGGTCACACTGACACCCGGTTTTTCTGAACTGAATCTTGCTTATAGAGATGGCGTCCACGGCCTACCCTCTCAATTTGACCCTGAAAGAAGAGGAAGAGGAAGAAGAGATTCAGAGCCGGGAACTGGAGGATGGCCCCGCAGATATGCAGAAAGTACGAATCTGCTCAGAGGGTGGATGGGTAAGTAAGAAGGCGCAGGGTCCACGCAGCCCTGAGAGTTCGCCTTGCTTTATTTAATTCTCCTCAGGCAGAGGTGGGAAGTAAAAATAGCCCAGCCCAGTGACAACGGTGTGTTTGCATTCCTGAGAAAACAGCCCTGTGGCTTTAAAAGGCAGTGCAGAGAATGGAGGAGGTGGTTATGGGAACAGTCCCTTCAGCCATGTAGCTTGTCACCATTAGTTTGGAAGTCCTAGAAGCCAAGACCTTGTCTCTCTCCTCCCCACATTTCCCCTACACCCAGCTTGATGCCAGGTACACTGTAGGCACCAAATAAATGTTTGCTTATTTACTGCTGGTTGAAGGGAACCATTTTAGGTAAGACTCCGGTCACCGAGCTGATATGAAGAGAGTTAGGCCAGTTGGTTCTGCACAAGTACCTCTTAATCGTAGTTCACACAGGCCAGCTGCAAGTCCTCTGGACCCAGATTGAAATGGTAGGCAGCAGGGAGTACAGAGATTTAGCATATTCAGACAGAATAGTGGGATAGAGGTAAACTTACACAGTGTAAATACAACAGATATTTATAGTTACATATACTTATTCACAGTAGTTACTGGACTTCACGGTGATTAGGTGTAAACGATAAACATTTTAAGCAACAAATTGGCATTGTTTTCTCTGCTTAGTTTTCAATTGTGTATAAACATTATCGGTATATGTAATATCCAAGGAGAATCCCTATCCGTAGAACCATGGTGCTTCCAAATTGTTCAGTCCATACCTCCTCCCACATTAGGGAACTGGGGTGCAGAAAGTTTATCTGCTTCACCCCAAGGATATACATGTACACTGACATTTATTCTTAAAAACAGGTTCCCTGAGCTGTACCCTTAAAGGTAATGCCTTTTGCTGTATGTATGTTATACCTCAATTGAAAAAAAAATAAAACACAATACAACCCCAGGCTCTGGGTTTGCCAGTCTAGCTGTGAAGGCCATGCTGCATTTGTGTCATCGGTGTTCTTTGCCTATCCCATCCTCCTTCCCACTTCTGATGTGGGCAGGAGACAGGACCATCTAGCCTGGAGTGAGTCCTCAAGACAGTAGAAACCCTGGGCTTTGAGGCTAAATTGGCCAGCCTAGAACATCTAGATGGAGTGGAGAACTTTGGAAAATGGAGGCAGTAAAAGTGAATATGTTGGGCAAGGAAAAAGGAGCAAGGTGAAGACCATCCTTGGGCTGGGCAAGAAAGAAGTAACCAGAGGAGCTAGAGGGGCCAGGCAGCTTCCTGGGGATGGGGATTTGCATTTGTGGCCTCTAGGCTTCTGCCATCCATCTCCGCAGTTACAGAGCACAGTGCTGGGTGTAAAGTCAGGATCCTTTCCTTGTGGAGTTCCTGGTCTTGTGAGTGAGACAGAGAAGGAAACAACAGTGAGTACAGTGTGCAGAGGCAGTGGTAGAGGTCAGCCAAGGTGGGGAGGCCTGTTCCAGGCTGGAAGACTCAAGGGGCTTCATGGGCAGGGCCTAGTCTTGAGCAGTGAGCAGTTTTGCCCTCCTCCCCCCTACCCTGGACATTCGGCAATATCTGAAGACACTTCATGACTTGGGTAGGGGTTGGGGAGTGGCAGATCCTACTGGCATCTAGTGGATAGAAGCCAAGGATGCTGCTAAACATTTACAATGCCCAGGATACACACACACACAAAACAAAGAATTATCTGGCCCAAAATGTCAGTTGTGCTGAGGTTGAGAAACCCTGCCCTCTAGAGCATTAAATTAGGGGAAGAAAAGAATTGAGTCTGTTTTTTAAATATGTATTTTGGTTGTAGAGAATTATGTTAGGGTGATCAATACAAGCTTTCCAAGCATGAGAACTGTGCTATATATTAGGATAAAATACTGTAGGATTGGAGAAATACAATTTCAAGTAGAAAAGAGGAAAAAAATGTACTTTGAACTGAGTCTTAGTCATGAGTGGAAGCAGCCAAGGGAGGGAGGGGTTTGCACTCCAGGCCAGAGGATAGCTCTAGCAGAGGCTGGAGTGAGGAGCCTGTACAGTCAGGAGCAGCAACTGCAGCTGGAACCTGAAGTGCAGGCGGGGAGTGGAAGGGGAGGAGGAGGCCAGGCCCGTGCTGGCCTGCCAAGAGTGTGAGCTCTCTCCTTAGCTGTGAGGAGTGAGTCCTCAGCCCATCTTTCTAAGTGACGCCTCAGGCTATCTAAGCCACCAGGCTAAGGTTAAGTGGTCTGCTGAGAAAGCATAGGCTTTGGAATCAGACTTTCTAGCTCTGTGACCTTGGGCAAGTTTCTTAACCACTGTGTTTCCTTACCCATGGAAGTAGGGGAGTCATCCCCGTGTCCCTAGCTTATTTAAAGGATTCAGTGAGCTAATATTATTTCTGTAAGAGGGAGTGCCCCATACAGTGCCTGGCTCATAGCAGGCACCCCATCCGTGCATCCGTACAAACTCATTCCCCTGCGGTCCCCGCCACCTGTGCTGGGTGGTTGTGACGCTTCAGTGAGCCTGTGCAAGGTGTAAGCACTTCACAGCAGTTACCCTTCCAGATAAGCCCATGCGGAGCAAGGCAGTGCATGCAAGCCAAAGGAAGAACACCTATCCAGCGAGTCCTTGATCTTCTGAGGGAAGGGAGGAGGGCCCCTACCTGCAAGGCCAAGAAAGGGTGCCTGGAGGTTGTATGCAGACTGCCCGACTTGTCAGTTTTCCTCAGGGCTGGCCCTGTTTACCTTCTGCTGTGTTCGGCCAGATAAAAGGCCTCTGTGGAGCACGGAGAGGCCTGCACAGCGGGGCCTGGCCGAAGGCTTGCTCAGTTCTCACAGAAGGCTGCTGTGAGGAGAATTTCTAAGCCACTGCACTGTGCCTGTGGAGCATAATGTGAGCTTGTTTGAAGATGCTCCAGGGCTCCGTCATGAATAGAAGGAGGTGAGTCCCGCACCAGCCTCTGGCCTTCTCACAACTTCAAAGCTCCTCATACCTAAGGTTTTCACCAGGCCTAGAATACCCCTAAGAGTATTGATAGCCCCTCTGGAATGACGCGCACAGCCAGTCCTGTGTCCCGTTTTATCAGCAAAGGGAAAGGGACTATAAATAGGTATGGCCTAGATCTGGAACTTTCTAGGGAGAAAAAAGGCCAAAGGGAGAGTTGTTTAAAAGCCTGGGAAGTGGGAAGGGAGTGGGGTGGAAAATTCCTGGGCTGACTGGCTTTCCAGGTTGAGGAAGTCTGCGGAGAGCCTGGAAACCAAGCCATTTTTACCTCCTAGTATTTCACACTTAGCGATTTTTGTCCATTCTTACTCCAAAGAGTAGGCTCAGCTTTATGACAGTTAAAATTTCATGATTCTTTGAAACTGTTCCAAGTGGAACAAAAGAAGGGAAATCCAGAGATGATTTGCCTAGATCGTTTATTCAAAAACACATTTTTAAGTGATTGCTAGCTACGGCAAGTGTCCTAGGCTCAGGGAAACATCAGGGATAAGCACAGGTTCTGTCCTCAACAAGTTCGTAATTCCAGTGCGGGATGCAGACGAGTAAGCCTAAAGTATCCCGCAGTGTGAGAAGTGTCACCATTGTGTTGAGCCTCACGGGAACATGTGTGTGTGCTCACGGCATGGGACAGAGTGGACTCCCTGGGGGGCAGGATGTCTGGGCTGTCTTGGAAGATGGGTGGGTGTTAGCCAGGCCAAGAACGGGGAGCCCCTCTGAGGCCCAGGGAGAATGTGGGCCAAGGGATAGAGGTGTTGGGGGATGTTTTGTTCAGGAACTGCAAGCAGCTGAGTACAGGTGGAGCGCACAGGTGCGGGAGAGTTGGAGGTTAGTCATCAGGGAGGCAGCTCTGTTCTCTGGGTAGCCAGAGCCTTGGCATCAAACAGTGCTGGATCTAAATCGCAACCCTGCCGTTTCCTGGCTGTGTGACGTTAGCCTGGAAGTGAGTCCTCTTTGAGCCCATTTCCTCCTTGATTAAATGGGGGCATCTCTGCTCCCCCACAGGGTTGTTGGGGGAAATGAATGAAGCAGTTACAAGGCCTTTCCTACCGTGTTTCCCCGAAAAGAAGACCTACCCATAAAATAAGCCCTAGCAGGATTTCTAAGCATTTGCGCAACATAAGCCCTACCCCGAAAATAAGACCTAGTGATGGGCGTGGCTACGCAGTGTGTCTGCACAACCCATGCATTTCGTCACGGAGTGGGCAGGAAGACGAGCAGCCCTTCTCATCTGCGACATGAGAGATTGGGGCCAATGGTTCTAAAGGAAATAGAGTTGCAAGAAATTCAGGATGGAATTCGGGGTTTGGAGAGTTATGATGATGTTCCAGAAGAATACGACTTAACTATATTTGAATAAATGTAGATTGTTGTACCTTACTTAAAAGAAATAACACATCCCCTGAAAATAAGCCCTAGGGTGTCTTCTTGAGGAAAAATAAATATAAGACCCTGTCTTATTTTCGGGGAAACAAGGTAGTAAGTGCGCGTGAGGGCTGTGGGGGTGGGAGGGAATAAGTGGGTGAGGGAGGAAAGGCCAGTGTATCCCAGTGACTGGTGGCCTGGTGCCTGGACAGGCTGCAGGCTGTGCAGACACCAATTTTCTAAGCTGAGGAAAGCAATGTCATTATCACCCAGACCCAAGATACAGCTGTGGGGAATGGCTTTGAAGGCCATTGTATCCAGAAGCAAGCTGCCCAGTGATTTCTTGCCATTAAATATGGTCAGCTTTGGAGTAGGATTTTTAATGACTGAAAGAAAAAAACATAGTAAAAAGAAAAGCAAGTCATTTAAAAAGCAGAGGAGATTGGTGTGGGTGGCGGTGGCGTAGCTGCCTTTAGCTACTGAGGAGCCCCCTCCTGCTGGGGAAGAAGGGGTGGGAGGTGGAGTCTTCGCCCTTGGGGCTTTCTGCCTACCTGCTCTGGGATCAAAGCAAACTAGTTTGCTCTGGCATCTCATTACATAAATTAAGCTCTAATTAGCCCTTCTCTCCTCTTCTTGCTCTTGTGGATTGGAAAGGCCAAGTAGGGCCCCTTCTCTGGGTGGCTTTGGATCCCAAGTCATTCGGGTTAGTGCCCTTGGAAATGGAGTGCCCTGGAAAACCACAGGGATCCCATGGAGAGCAGTAATCCTATCCAAATTTACAAACCAACCCGCCCCACCCTGGGCTGAGGGTCTGACTAGAAGGTAGTGATATGGATTGGGAGGAGGTGTTGGTGGGGACACTTTCTCTGGGTGCGGGTGGCTTCTATTTCTGGGATCAGGGATGAGCTGTGAGCAGCTCTCACTGCAGTGAACAAGGATACTATGTCCAGTGTCCCCCAACCGGGTGATCCAGCAGTGGGGAGTTTCTTTCTTGAGGTGCTGCTCTCCTTGTCTGTGAACTGAGGGTGGCAGCTGCCATGGGGCCAGGTAAGAACTCAGCAGGGCACAGGAGGAACAAGTTCTTGCCCTTGTTTGCCTCCAGCAGCCATATGAATGTGGACAGGCCATTCCCCCGGGGTCAGGGCCCCTTACCTGACCTGTGAGAGGAAGGGCCGCTCCAGGTTACCTGTAAGATGCTGTCTAGTCTGAGAGCCTATGTCTGCACACACCTGTTCGTCATTGAGAAAGGCCTGTTCACTGTTCCAGGTACCAGCCCTATTTGATGAGGTGGCCATATATTTTTCTGATGAAGAGTGGGAAGTTTTGACGGAGCAACAAAAGGCCCTCTATCGGGAAGTCATGAGGATGAATTATGAAACTGTCCTGTCCCTGGGTAAAGCTTTGTTTTCTTTTGTCTCCTGGAAGTTCTGAGCCCAGAGAATTGTTGCCATGTCTCTCTTCTCTGGTGTCTCCAGTGTCCCTCTCTCCTGAACTTGGACTCTGTCTCCTCAATGTCTGAGCCATTTAATTTTCTATTTTTGATTTGGGCAATATATAAATATTGTGTCCTTTGACTCAGCAATTTGTGTCACTTCTCAGAAATTCACTCATTCAGCCTAAGCATTGGCATTTAAAACAAACAAAACATAACCTTAGAAATGTCACCCTGGGTCTGGGCCTGTGTTCCTTAGCAGGGAAGGCAGGCCTCGTTATTATCCTATCAGCTTTGGAAGCTTGGGGACATACCCCCAAAGAGTGTTTGCTCCCCCATTTCCCCAGGCCTGGTATCATCCATCCATCCAAATGTGGCTATTTGGAGGGCTTTTCCAGTTTCCTCATACGGGTACCAAAATGTTAATTGGATTAGTGGCTGCATCCACCCACTTCACTGCTAAATGCAGTTCTGTTTTGTTGTTGCTGGTACCATCCCTTTTTAACAGAGATTCATAAATTCCCTTGGGCGGACCTGTTTCCCATCATATCCCTGAGCCTTTTCCCCTTGTCTTTCACAAAGGAGGGGAGGGTGTTTCTGAAGTATAAAGCACTCCTCTTGGTAGTGCTCCAGGACAGTAACACACAGCTGTTACCTGTTTTATTTCCTGTAAACAGAATTCCCATTCCCTAAGCCAGACATGATCACTCGGTTGGAAGGGGAGGAGGAGTCTCAGAATTCTGACGAGTGGCAGCTCCAAGGAGGAGGACCCTTTGCAGGTACTATGAACAAACCAATTCAGCATCCATCCAAATGGGAGCATTATGAAGCTTGGTTTTCAGTCTCCATGTGTAAATACATTCTGTGGGGTATTTAAGAGTGAGGTGGAAAGATGAGCTTCGGAATGAAAGGTCCCCCTCTCCCAGTGTTAAGTGTGTGGCCTTAGGCAACTTCTTTCACCTCTGAGCTTCCATCTCTTCCTCTGTCAGCTCTGAGTAATAAGACTTGATGCGCGACCTTGTATGCAGATGAAGCGAAATGAGGCTTGTACGGCATTTGGCCAAGCGCACATCCTGGGTGAACTGGGCCATCTCAGCACAGCACACGCCTCTGCACACTCCCTGAGTTAGCTGGCTTTCTGTCCATTTCATACTGGATAGAAAAATCAATAGCAGCGATAGTACACACTGGAGCAAATATGTCTCAGGAGCACTTACTCCTTCATCGAGAAAAATGGTTAGCAAGGTAGCAGTCAAGTAAATATAGCATAGCTTCCAGACAGCCAGAATAGCTTTATTTTTCTTTTCTCTAGAGGTAAGAGTTTAAAATGCCATATTTCATTGACTCTAAGATATGTTTTCCCCCACTCCTTCACCATCTCTGAAACTGGAATGCCTCTTAAAGTCAGTGGCTTGTTGTAGCTTAATTAGTGGCTTTTATTCCTTCCTTAATGGCACATAATGGTGCATTCTACAGCTGATGGCATTTTAGTTTTGGTAAAATTTCCCCAAAGCATACCCAACTTCTGTGGCCACCTTCTAAATATAAACATACAGTGAAACCCAGTTCTGACATTGGTGTGCAAAGACTAATTTTCTGCCTTATAAGCTTAACTTTGTTGAGTGTGGTTTTTCCTGTAGGTTTTCTTGGTTCAGGAGATGTGATTCAGCCCATGACGGCACCCAGATCTCTGTAATATTATGTGGCAGAATGGGTTACATTTATTTGGCTTCTCATTCACATAAAAATTATTTTGACCTAAATTATTTAGTGCCTATGTTCAATTCCCAGCTCTGCCTCTTTCTGTGTGGCTGCCTTGATGCATTATGTAACCTCTGTACCATCCCTTTCCTCATCTGCAAAGAAGGAACAGTGATATGGTTATTGAGAGGATTAGATGTGCGTAATCCAGTATTTGGCTTATGGATAAGGACTTAGGCAGTGGTTATCTGTTATTATACTCAGTATTTTTGGCAAAACTCAGATTAAAGTATTCTTTGCTTTCCAACCCAAAAAGTTAGGGTATAAGCCATTTTACTTACTGGCATTATTTTTGCCCCTCCCTGTTTGTCTCCCAGAAAATGAAGAGTCGGACGTAAAGCCCCCAGATTGGGCAAGCCCAGTGAACGCTGCCGCCCACTTTCCTCAGCCTCAGCACCTTGACAGCTTTGGCCTCCGTCTGCCTCGGGACATCACAGAGCTGCCCGAGTGGGGTGAGGGCTACCCTTTCTACATGCCCATGGGCTTCCCAGGGTATGACCTCTCTGCTGACGACATAGCTGGGAAGTTTCAGTTCAGCCGGGGCATGCGCCGCAGTTACGACGCAGGGTTCAAGTTAATGGTGGTGGAATATGCCGAGATCACCAACAACTGCCAGGCTGCCAAGCAGTTCGGAGTGTTGGAAAAAAACGTTCGAGACTGGCGCAAAGTGAAGCTGCAGCTCCAGAACGCCCACGCCATGCGACGGGCATTCCGAGGCCCCAAGAACGGGAGGTTTGCTCTGGTGGACCAGCGTGTGGCCGAGTATGTCAGATACATGCAGGCCAAAGGGGACCCCATCACCAGGGAGGCGATGCAGCTAAAAGCCCTTGAAATCGCCCAGGAAATGAACATTCCAGAGAAAGGGTTCAAGGCGAGCTTGGGTTGGTGTCGAAGAATGATGAGAAGGTATGACCTGTCTCTGAGGCATAAAGTGCCCGTGCCCCAGCACCTGCCCGAAGACCTGACCGAGAAACTCGTCTCGTACCAGCGGAGCGTGCTCGCTCTGCGCAGGGCGCATGACTATGAGGTGGCTCAGATGGGGAACGCAGATGAGACGCCCATTTGTTTAGAGGTGCCATCAAGGGTGACTGTTGACAACCAGGGCGAAAAGCCTGTCTTGGTCAAGACTCCAGGCAGGGAAAAACTGAAAATCACGGCGATGCTTGGTGTGTTAGCTGATGGGAGGAAACTCCCTCCATACATCATTCTGAGGGGAACGTATATCCCCCCTGGCAAGTTCCCCAGCGGGATGGAAATCCGCTGCCACCGGTATGGGTGGATGACTGAGGACTTGATGCAGGACTGGCTGGAAGTGGTGTGGAGGCGCAGGCCGGGAGCGGCGCCCAAGCAGCGAGGGATGCTCATCTTGAACGGCTTCCGGGGCCACGCCACCGATTCCGTGAAGAACTCCATGGAAAGCATGAACACCGACATGGTGATCATCCCCGGGGGCCTGACCTCGCAGCTGCAGGTGCTGGATGTGGTGGTGTACAAGCCACTGAATGACAGCGTGCGGGCTCAGTACTCCAACTGGCTTCTGGCCGGGAACCTGGCGCTGAGCCCGACAGGGAATGCCAAGAAGCCGCCCCTGGGCCTGTTTCTGGAGTGGGTCATGGTCGCATGGAATAACATCCCAAGCGAATCCATTGTCCAGGGGTTCAAAAAGTGCCACATCTCCAGCAACTTGGAGGAGGAAGACGATGTCCTGTGGGAAATCGAGAGCGAGTTGCCAGGAGGAGGAGAGCCGCCAAAAGAGTGTGACAGTGAAAGCATGACTGAGGGCAACTGAAGGGAAAGTTAAAGGTAATGGTCAGGAGTGATGCTCAGTGCCTTGCTGGCTGACGTATTCGTGCTCTGCAAACACATTTTTCTTTCCGTTACTTTTCTGTTTTCAAGGGGATTTTTTTGTTTTTTGTTTTTTTATAGACAGTCTCACTCTGTCACCCGGGCTAGAGTGCCGTGGCGTCAGCCTAGCTCACAGCAACCTCAAACTCCTGGGCTCAAGCAATCCTCTTGCCTCAGCCTTGCGAGTAGTTAACGCCACCATGCCTGGCTAATTTTTTCTATTTTTAGTAGAGACGGGGTCTCGCTCTTGCTCAGAGCTGGTCTCGAACTCCTGACCTCAAGCGATCCTCCTGCCTTGGCCTCTTAAGAGTGCTAGGATTACAGGCATGAGCCACCACACCCGGCCCTGTTTTCAAGTTCTTTTAGAGCCTACAGAGCAGTAGTGTAGATAACAGGCCATCAGAATTTTCTCCTCTATATGAAACTTTTATTGCTTAATTTACTTCATATGTATTTTGCTCTGTAGTCTGAACCCGGAAGCACTTATGTAATATATAAAATGAACAGAGAGTGTCTAGAACATTTAATCTGAGAGCTGTAAGGTTGAAAGAAATGATTTGGGCCTGAAGGAGCATCATCTGACACTGCTCAGTTCACACAGTTTTGTCTGAAAAGCCAACTTTTTTTCTTTCCCTTATAAATTATGCTGAACATGTATGTAGGACAATGGGTGTGCCTGATACACTTGGGACAGTTGTACTTCCTCTCACTGGCCTGTAGGACCATGACCTAGGGAGAGCACTAAGTGTGCCTCCATACCATGTCCTCAGGTCACAGTCCTTGGGTGGTCTGTAGCATGCCCACCATGGAAGTAAAAATAATAGCTTCTGCTTGCTTTTTCCCTGGGGCGTTCAAGGGTTTTAAGACATCATTTTAGTCTCATAATGACCTTCACATGGAGTGGGCAATTATAGTAATTCCCTGTAGTCAGCAGATGTCTGAAGGAAGATATTTTTAAATTGAATCATTTTGTACCAAAAAAAATAAAACAGGGTGCATATCTAGAACTCTAGTGAGGAAAGTTTGAAGGCTGAGGATGACAGGCTTGGAATTTTCAGAGTTGAGTACAGGAGAGGAGCAGCTTTAAAAGGAAACAAGGAATGGGGCCCTAACGGGGACAGCACTGGTGAAATGAGCCAACACCCCCGCCTGTCCCCCCACTCCTTGAGAGGAAGAGAATGACCATGTGCGGTAGGAGTAGGGGAAACACAGAAAGAACAGCTCATTTACCCTCTCGTCCTCATTCCCCTGCCAAATAGAAGGAAGAAGCTATCCCTTTTACAAAGGACCTGAAGCCATCTTAACACATTCTTTTTCTTTCTTTTAAAGTATAATTAGGTGTTTCCACCCTCCTTGCTCTCCAAATGAAATGCTAAGGAAATCTCTCAGCCCACTTCATGCTGTATCAGTACATGTGTGTTTCAATGAGTGGCTTATGTCTCCTTCCTTGCCCCCAGATCAGTTTGTACTCGTATCACTGAACCCCACAGTAATTCTGAGATCTGGAATTACAGTGGAGCAAGGAGAAGTTATTATTATTACATTCAATATCACCAAAATTGCTTTTTTTCTCCCTATGTCCCCCACTTGTTGAAAAACCCCATGAATTCAACCTCCCTTTTCTGCTGACCTTTATACTGCCTCCATTGGTTACCAAACTTGGCTTACAGCGAGTTTTTATCCTTTCCTCACTCACCTTTTGCTTTTCTGTCCTTGTTAGGTTATATTTCTGTGCATTTTTAATTTCCTAATCTTACTACCTCAGGGACTTGATTCAAACCTGGCAGATGAGGAAAGAGGGAAAACCTTGCTAAGCTGCAGCCACCAACGTGGCATTTACTTCCGTTATCAGTCTTGAGCTTTTGCTCTTCTAGACTGCCACAGTTCTCTGCAAATGCTGAGGAAGTGATGGAAGTAGACAGGGATTTGTGGTGAACAAGAGATTTAGGAGATGTGTGGGCATAAAGCTGCCTCTTGTCATCTATTTGGAACTCTGACTAAAGGAATTACTATGTTTGTGAAAAGTTTAAAAGGTATCCAAAATTCCAAAGGTTAATTCACACTTAGGTTCTCTCTGTTTTCCAGCAAATGGAACTGTGATTGAAACAGTTGGGGAGAATTCTTCAGAAGATTATTCCTGAAAGTATGGATGCACAGGAAAAGGCTATGGGGCCTGACCACACCCTAAGGTGTCAGGAAAGTCTAGGACCCTTAATTTCATCAGAGACATAATTAGAAAAGAAACTGCTTCTGCTCCATCTCTTGTTTTGGAGATTACTCTATCTGTCCATCAAAAGAAACCTGTAAATATGAAACGAACAAAGGTATTTCCTGGAGAAGAGACCATTTGTTCAACACCAACAAGAGACTCAACATGTGGGCACAACTCCGGTGGTGTCTTTCTGTGGATAAAACCTCAAGTAAATGTTTTATTCCGCCTTTGAAAATGCTTCCAAAAGTACACCCACACAGGTCAAGACTACAGAGAAGGCTTTGTAGAAATGTGTCACTTATATATACCTGCTACTTACACATTTCCTCTTTTGGAAAAATGAGATACTAGTGATAACAAAGTTAAGACAGACATACTGGCCTGGTGCCAACAGATGGCTTTTCTATAGACAAACTAGGTTAGTGTGGAAGACATAGGTTAAAATAAAATATGCTGTTTTATTTATCTTCCCAGTCTGGTTGGCAGCTAGACTTTTTTAGGGTCTCGTTTAATGGCCCTATTTTTTTCATTATTATATTTAATGACAGGGCAGGAATTAGTACACAAGGTCTTCTGTTTCTCAGGCTGCCTACAGAAAAAGTCTCTATAAATTATCTGCTGTCTACATGGTACAAGGCCCATTGACTCATCTGATACTTGTTTTGTTAATTTCTTTAGTATTTTTTATCACAAGGGTTGTGGGAGGGCTTGCGCCTTTAGCCACAGCTGTTTCAAGACTTCTAATCTCCTTCTAGGTCGTCGAATTTACATGATAGTAATTTGCATTCCCACATAAGTTGAGTGTTATGAAAACATTCCTTGAAAGCTATCTGTGCTACAAAAAATATGCCAGAACTTCATAGAAAAAGCCATTGCTAGAAATGTCATTCCAATGTCAAATCTGGATAACAGGCTGCCATAACCACCTTTCCTTCCTGTAGACTCAGCTCACCTATATATTATAAACTTTTTGGCATCTTGAAACATCAGTTTTACTCAGGTACTCATTTTCTTGTTAGTGATTCATCTTTCTGATCTTTTTAACCACTTCGGTACCAGCGTCGACCATAGTCGACAGCCACAGATGAACGCGCACAGCGACTTTAGCCGACAGCCGTGATATGAAGGCGCACAGCCGAGCGTCGACTTTAGTCGACAGCCAAAAGCTTTTACTTTGACAGCTTTTATCTCTGCAGTTGCTGTGTGTACGTTCAGCTAACAAGTTACTACGTATCTGTGACCTTTTAACATGTCCTTAGTAGGAGTTATTATAGTTATTTTCCTAAAGCTGCCTGTAGAGTAAAACAAGCTTTCAGTGCTTTAAAGCTTTCCTCATCACACAAGAGCAAAACGGATCCGTCGTCAATGCACAGCACAAACTATCGTGTGGCCTGTGAGTGCCGGCTGTGGGCAAGGCTTCGCGGCCGGTGAGCGCCGTACCGAAGTGGTTAAACTACTTTTCCCCCTACGGGGGGAAAATTTCACTTAATTTCTAGTCTCTGAATAAACTTTCAGGATTTGACTTGTTTCCCCAGTTGCTTTTACCTATACTGTATTCCTGGTCATCTCAAATGTCATCTAAACCCAGCTACTCCATTCCAGAAGTCTCCATTCCCTGCAAGTCTACCTAATTTTTCATTTACCGTCCTAGTTACTGGCCCTTTCTTCATGTCTTATTTCACTTGCTTTGGGAGCTTAAAAGATTTTTACAAGACTTAATTTTCGGTTCCTGCCTTGGAACCATAGTTATCCTGCCAAGAAGAGTAGAAAATGGGTTCAACTCCTATTTCATTCCACCAACACCTCCGTGAGCCTCATCATCAGCTGAGAGATGATGCCTTACAGGTTGCATAGCACTGGAACTTTCCTAGAGTAATGGCTCTACTGTCAGGGTTTTTCTGGGCTCATTCTTCCACTGACTTAATTATGATCTACGCCTAACAGAGCCCCAGTACAACTATTTTGCAGAATGGCTATTACCCTAGAATTATTATAGCACATATTGAGACATAGTTGTATGCCCTAGTAGATAGGAACTGACCCCAACAATAAACTTTGATAATAAAGACAATAGGCCATGGTGGTTTTATTTAATTACCTATTAGCATTGTGAAAAGTTACATTTCAAGCTATTGTCTACACTTTATTCTCCATCCAGTTTGGTATCAGTATATTACACCCTTGAATCAAATAATTGTTTGTGGGTTGGTGTCTTTGAAGACAAAGGGAAGAGAATGTGTGTGGTTTTACAGGCTTTTACAGGTGAGGCAGGTCTGGCATAAACAGCTCTTTTCCTCAGTCAGTCATGTTCTGGATGCTCTCAGGAATGGTACATTACCAAAATCACATGAAGGAAATCTATCAAGGGATATGGATTTAAAATGAGGGGAAAACATGCTAACAAGTTAATGGATAGAAAAGAGAATTTAGTATCCTGTTTTCATAAATTTCTTTTAAAATGAAAGCATGATGAACTCGTGTCTTTTTGTTATATGCTTTTAGTAAAATTAGTCCTGGCCGTTTTCTATGCCCATACACTTAAGTAGTTGTCCGCTCTCTAAGAATAATCTGGACTTTTTTTTTCCCTTTTTAAACCATCAGAATTTAATGCTGACCCAATCTGTTGACCACACCCTCCAAGTCTGACCCCTAAGATTGAGCTTTCTGACCCTTACTCTTCCTCCCAGAGTCATTTAGGTATGAGTCAAGGACCTGATAGGACCCAGGCATTTATCTGTGGTCAAAAGAGAATAATCATTTAGAATACAATTTGTGATATTTGGGAACATCCTAGTCACTGGAAAAGAGAAATATTTAAGGAACTTTGTGCTTGGTTGATCACAGCAGCAGGTGGCAAAGGTGACAAGAATATGCTAGGCTGGCCCTCAGCCTGTCTAGTAAAGTAAGGCAGGCCTTATAAAACCTGGTTTTGTCCAGTGATAAACCTGTAGCTAAAAGACAGTTACTTAAATTCCTGCAGGAAAAATAAGCTTTACTCTTAAATCTGAAATTATCTGGTTTCTAAGAGCTTTTTTCCTCATTAAAATAATTATTCTTTCTAAATGATGCTTGATAATAAGCACTCATGGTTTTCTAGTTTTCTAACCTAATTACAAGGGACTGCACTCAAGATCCCCACAGCTGACAGTGGTGTTAAGAGGTGGAGCCAGCCTTTGGTGGGACAAAGTTCAAATCTCTTCCCGGGGCTCTTTTGAAAACCCTCAATATTACTTTTTCTATCCTCCTGCCCTGCCTTCAGCCCCATCTCCCGACTTTAGAAAATGATTTCTTGAGGAAAACTGAAATGGACAGAGATCTTAGAGCACAGACCTGAAATATGAGGCAAAGGGAGTCAGTCCTCTTGTGTTTTGTGGTCCCACCAGGTAGATAGGTGACTCTAGGAATTTAGGCCAGGTCCTATAGGGTGATGAGGAATTTTCCTGTTTGCAGTTTCCTTTGTGCCATACAGACCCCTATGGCACCTGCCCATTGGGCAGTAGGGCACAGCTGAGGCTCCTGCCTCCATCTGCGGAACTCTGAAATTTAACACATATTCCCTGGGCAGCACTGAGGTCCAAGGGTATAAGTAGTCAAAAACAAAACCACCACATTAATTTCAATATCAGTTCAAATTCTTCCAAACCCTAAAAATTCTTAAGTATTATTTCTCCTAATACTTTAAATGGCTTGTGCCAAGAACTGAAACTAAGCCATTGATTTTTAAGTCTTAATCTATACATCACAAAAGGAAGAAATAGCATACCTTAACTGGAACCTGCTTTTCAATTCACTTAGTATATTCTTTTTGAAAAGTCTCATAAAGCAAAGTTTTCATATTTCGTAGAAGGCAGTATTCCTTATGTTTAATAAACAACAAAAATTTTCTCCCAAAAGGTTTATTTGTCACATGTAAAATACAAAATCAAATACACAGATCCAGATATGTGAACCATATATACAAATCTATACATCTATTAGACCTACACAAACCCATCTATACATTCTAATTTATCCATCAACACTATTCTTGAGCAAAAACCAAGATATTTCATCAGTAACACTGTCAAATGTAAATTATCTTCACTTTATCACTTGAAAGGGTAGAAATAGATATTTCATAGGAATAGGAATTATCAAGCATAAATCCAATTTGTATAGATTTCTTAAAACACATTCTATAAAAATAATAGATGAACCTGCCAATCAAAGTCTTTGGGCATTATCAACTCTAAAAAAAACGACTTATGGGAAGACATTGTATAAGGTTAATTAATTGCATTCCAAGGGTTTTGTTTGGTTTTGGTCTTACATGCAAAGAAAGGACTTTATGTTGTGTAATAACGCAGCATTTCCAAGTCATATTTTCCATGGAGTTGTAATGACAAATTTTTTTCAGGGGCCTACCTAGAGCTGTTAAAAATTAAACTAGTCATTAAAGGAGGTATCTGATTTTTAACACTGTATAGGTTATTTCAACCAAAATCCAAGAGCACAGTTCTTCAACAGAAAGGCAGAAATTTTAGACTTTTAGATACAGAATATATATGTCACTGAACACCTGGATGTCCTGTGATCATGGGGACAAAGTATTAACAGCTTTCTTTGTTCTAAGATGTCATCTATCTTACATGCAAAGCATAGGACACTAAGCCACAGATGCCTAAACATCTCCACACCAGGCACAGACCTTCATCAGTGCCTGCTCCCATAACTGGGAACACAAGCATACAGTGATATGGATCATTATCAAAATCAGATTTATGTCAATGGCTTCACAGTAGCAACACAAAATGTACTTGATGTCACATTTCCATAGGAAAGTTTACATATACACTATACACTTCAGCCTTGAAATGTGGACCCCAAAAATATTCAATTTTCAGTAATCAATCTGGTGAGGGTCCCATACCCTCAAACCCTAATTTAGCATAGCAAAAGCCCCTCCTTGGCTGCCAAGCGCTGGCGGTGGACTTTGTCTTGCTGTAGCTCTTCGTGATTTGGATGCCACAGTTTCATGATGATCCTTTCAATGTTAAGGGCATATACAGTATGTGTAGGAATGACTTCCCTGTGTACCTGGGATTTAAAAAATTAGTAAGTCTACAATTATACTTTATTATTTCCTTTTTTTTTTTTTT
>VBSM01000662.1:4387351-4398215 GCA_008086735.1 Cheirogaleus medius
AAAAAAAAAAAAAAAAAGTGTGGTATGGCTAAAGTCTACTTCTATTTAAATTAAACAGAACACATCTAGAACATCAAAACTCTGGCCCAGTGTGAGAATGTGCAGCGACAGGTATGGTGAGGGTTAAGGGGAGCAGCCACTGCTCTCCAGCACCAACTTCCATAAACAAGTGCTCGCTGTTTACCACACTTACATCAATAACAACTTCTCTGAGGGTAGAAGAACTAGGTGTTGGAAATCCTAAGTGAATTTTTATCATACGGTAGAGGTCACAGAGAGGGATGATACAAAATATCAGCAGTTTCTAGATAAAACATGGGCTATTGACATATGATCATCAGAATCATCCTAGACCTTAAAAAAAAAAATTAATCTCTAGCAAGAGGTGGCTATCAATCTAAGTTTTTAACAGAGTACAGGACAACTTTATCATAAGGGAGGTTCTCAATGTATTTAATTATTTGTTTTTGAGTGACTGACTAAAATAAGATGGCTGAATGAGGTGATGTGATCTGTAACTTAATCTACCACTTAAGCTCCAAAAAGTTAGGGGTAAAGGGGTCAGTGTTTCTATTTATCCCTCTTTAGGTTGTAGTAACAGGTTTAGTTTCCACCGACCTCCCCAACATGAGCCTATTCCCTACCAATTGTCCTCTATCAATAATCTGCCAAACTCCCACGTGCTAATGCTCTCCCTTCCAGATGCTTATATCTTACTTAAGAATACAAGTGAAAGCCCAGGTTTCCAACATACGTTGTGGTTTTCCCTCCACTAATTCATCTCCCCTCTAACTACGGAATATCTTCTAGCACCAAAGGCCCTCTCTTCATTTCCTTCACCTTCTTCATCCTGATATCCCACCCTCTTCCTCGCTTCTTAAGTAATCTAAAATGCAGCTGAGTTGAGAGTAAAGACCAAAAGTCAACATAAGTACAGGAAAATAACCTGCTTTAAAAAGGTCTGTAAAAGAATTCATATCTACATAATAAAATTTTTCTTCTGAGCAGTTCCAAGAACATTTCATCACAAACACCAGATGTGTCTGTCAGAGGGGGCCAAAGCCTAATGCGCCATGGCTTTGCTGGCTGACATACACTAGAAGTATTTCCATTCCCTTACCTGGTGTAGAAACCAAAATCTGACAACGTGTGAGAATGGCCAGGAGGAAATCGTTGTGAGAATGTACTGAAAAGGGAAGATTGTCACAAGTCAAATACAAAATATTTTCAACATAAAGAAACCACTTTAGTCTAGCTTGTAAGGATTTTAGATGTCTCCTACTCTGCCATTCTTTATACTTAAGTTTAAATATTTTCACATTATTAAGATGACCTTACACATCACCAAAACCAAAATTTTATTTTTTATAAAGTGACAAAGCTTTAATTTATTGAACATCTCGAAGAACTTCAGAAGAGCAAAAGAACTCCTCAGATAATTATTTTACCATTATCCTGTGTGAGAAGTCTATGAGCTTCAAGGTCAAACTCTTCTTTGCTGATCTTCTGCTTGAACCACAACTTTAAGTTAGCCCAGTATCTGTAGAGGCAGAAACAACATTAAGAACCACAGATTTGGCTTCTTTCCCAAGCTCACCTTACACGCTCCAACTCCCAGGGAAGGAATTGCATTCCTTGGAGTTATGGGCTGAATTGTGTACCACCCCCCCAATTCATATGTTAAAGCCCTAACCAGCACCTCAGAATATGACTGTACTTGGAAACAAGGCCTTTAAAGAGGTAATTAAATGAAAATGAGGCCATTAGGGGCAGCCCTAATCCAATATGATTGGTGTCCTTTTAAGAGGAGGAGATTAGGATACAAAGACACCAGACATGTGCACACACAGAACCACCACCACGTGAATGCGCAGCAAGAAAAGAAGGCTGTCATCTGTAGGAGGGAGGTCTCAAAAGAAGCCAAGCCTGCCAACACCTTGATCTTGAACTTCTAGCTTCCAAAACTGTGAGAAAATAAATTTCTGTCATATAAACCAACCAATCTGTGGTATTTTGTTATGGCAGGCCTAGCTCACTAGTACACCTAGGAATTAGAATACCAACAAAGAAACAGATAGGAAATTCCTCCCTAAAAGGAGACTGGCAGGTATTCGCAGAATTGGACTTCGGATTCCCTTAGCCAAAAACACAGCTATACCTTTCCCTCTCACTGTCACTTTTCTAAAAGACCTGCTCTCCAGAATGCTACGTTTAAGATCTATATTTTAAAATGTGTACATGTTTTACAGAGAGGGGAATGGTCATTTATATTCATTATAGACAGTATCTTTCCCTTGAGATGAACTCAATTTTTAATCTAACTGGCTGAAGAAATGGGTTTCTAAACACATTTTCACCACAAAGAAAGTATCTATGAACATGAGAAACTTAATGGTTTTTTTTTTAAGTGAAAACCAACACCTAATATTACTAGGTAACTGGTAGGAAAAAAATGATTTAACCTTTTATACCTTAACAACAGTGTTAGAAAT
This sequence comes from Cheirogaleus medius, assembly GCA_008086735.1. NCBI lineage: Eukaryota > Metazoa > Chordata > Mammalia > Primates > Cheirogaleidae > Cheirogaleus > Cheirogaleus medius. The sequence goes on from VBSM01000662.1 coordinate 4,389,844, forward strand.
AAGAGTAAAATACATGGTTTTTCACCTCACATTCACAACCCTTGTTTCAGTCCTTAAGGAAGCTGCTGCTTATTCATGGAACAGGATTAAAAATTACTCAGTACTTGTTCTGTCACTTTCAGTTCAAGCCCACTTACTTTCTAATGTTCATTTGAGCTCCTAATAGAAAAAAAAAATCAGATTTCTGAATGAAATATTTTAATGCTCTCACTGCCATATTATATCCAGACTTCTGTACGTGGATTACCTCCAAGTCATGTCCGTGACTACCTCTGTACGTAACTGACTACATATGTGAGTAACTGCATGCAAAGCTTTGGGTTCATGTGCATTTTTTTTACAGGAGCACACCCCCAGCTTTTATGGAGCCTTTAATGGCCCAAATCCCATGACACCGCCACCGTTCAGGCCCATTTCACTCAACAGTAAAACATTTATAGCTCTAGAGCTTGGCACCCCCTCCACCTGATCATCACACATTCATTAGTCAACAGGTCAATAGTAACTTCCCAACAATGGACACTTTACTACTTTCTTAAAAGAACCGGAATAATAATGAAATGAAATAAAGCTCCACAAAAAAGTCTTTTCCTACCTCATTCTATCCAACAAAGGATAAAGAGTAACAGGAAGAAAACTATTATTTAAAAGCCCTGTGTCACTATTTTATAAGAAAGATGCTAATAGAAACCATATTTAGAGTAGTGAACTTGTTCCAGAACTACTCTGCCAAAATGATGCTGTCTTCTCCAAAGGCAAACTTTCTAGCCCAAATAGCCAGGACTGACTATCAAGAGTTATGAATAGAAAACTTGTTCCCCAATCCTTGGCCCTTTGTTAACTCATAGTATAACCACAGACAAATGACTGTTTCCCCCAATAATACCAAAAACAAAGTTAGTCAATCTCTATGAAGGTGAGGATGATGGGTGAGGAGTGTGAGTCAGACTAGGAAGCACTGGAGATAACCTGGAGAAAATTAAATAACACGAACAAGACGTCAAAAAAAATTAAACAACCATTTCAACATGACACTTTACTGGGTAGTATACAAAACGAGTGGGCTAGCGAAGCCCGTGTCTTTGCGGGAGCTGACTTGGGCACACAACTTGACCCAGTCAGACGTAAAGGGCATCTGGACCACTGGATAAACGGCAAATTATTCATATCCAGGTTTCTTGTATAACCTTATGTTTTACCCACCACCAAGGACCACATTTAAATGGTGAGGCTGTACGAACCAAAGCAAACTGCTTATGGAGGAAATGTGAGAAATGATTGTACAATATAGCAATATTAGACTATTTAATCAAGAGGCACATTTTAAGGAGCAGATGGGGAAAAGGACAATGAGGGAACAGAAAAACAAATACAGAACAATACTGTTCCAGGCACACAAACCTCTTTTGATTGCATTGCTAGTGGGTATTCACACTACAAATGCACCAAATTTAGCTACAGCATTGGTATTTGACCAACATCTGACAATCAGTTTTGGCCTTTAAAAACTGAATAAGGTTATATGTACAGCAATTTGTTTGCTTATGGATTTGTCTGTTTTGTTATGGTTTGGTTGACATTTGTTTTGGGGAATTTTATACACATTAAAGATAATTTTCCATTGCAAAAAAAAAAAGAGGGGGAAAAACTGAACAAGGAATACTAACTATGAAAACACTTCTGGCAGCCCTGAACCTGTGTGTAATTGATGAGTGTGCGATCACAGAGGTCACCACTGCATCTAATCAGCATTAAAGTCAATCGTCACACAAGCAAAGTCCTTAAGATTTACTGTAGTATATAAACATTCACTTTCAGATATTTGTAAGCATTCTAGATGGAACAGAATTAAACATCTCCTATCATGCTTACAAAATGTAAATTTTATCAGTATTACAAAAGTAAAAAGCTATAATAATGAAGGTAAAAGCTGTCAATTTAACCAATTAAAATGATTAAGAATTTTGAATTAAATAAGCAACAGACTGACAGTAAACATGAATATTAAAAGATAACTGTCAGTGGAACATTCTCTCTTTAAGAGTCAATAAATGTTTACCAAAAATTAAATAATTATACTACAATAATAGATTAGATTTTAATTCTAGTCTTTGTAGAAGTGTGATTTATTAGTATTTTGTTAGGATGAAAAGCAGACTGTCAAATCTGTCACCCCAAAAATTCACATGAAGGAAAAACTCCAAAAATCACTTGTGACATCCAAGCTAAGTAACTTCAATCCAGTCATAGTAAAGAACAAAGAAAGATGAAAAGAAGAAAAGTGTTGGAGAGAAAGTATCCACAAATACCTTACTCCTCCCACCAACATCATTTAAAAGTACGCATCTATTGCATAATGCAAATATGCAGAATACCACAGAAGCCATACAGCATCAACAACACAGCCACTATAATTTTAAATGTTTCAAATTTGCTTCCTATATTTTGGAAAATAAAGTTGTAATAGTGTTTTGAAAATTTCCCAATTTATCCTTGTATCTCAGGGGTTCCTTCTATTATATTATTTGGCTTTGGCCTTCGCTGGATATTGATTATACCCTCACCCATTCTGCATCTGACCCGACTGCATACTGGGTCCTCCACCATAACCCGGCTGAAGGCTGGGCGCCTCTGGGATTTTTTTTTTTTTTGAGACAGTCTCACTCTGTTGCCCAGGCTAGAGTGCGGTGGCCTCAGCCTAGCTCACAGCAACCTCAAACTCCTGGGCTCAAGCAATCCTCCTGCCTCAGCCTCCAGAGTAGCTGGGACTACAGGCATGCGCCACCATGCGCGGCTAATTTTTTCTATATATTTTTAGCTGTCCGGCTAATTTCTTTCTATTTTTAGTAGAGACGGGCCTCGCTCTTGTTCAGGCTGATCTCGAACTCCTGAGCTCAAACTCCTCCCGCCTGGGCCTCCCAGAGTGCTAGGATAACAAGCGTGAGCCATGGCCCTCTAGGATCCTTTACACCCCCTGTAAGGCATAAGCGGGGAATCAGAAGCGTGGGCCCCAATCCTGGCAGTGGTTTTTAAAGAGTTACTTAACCTCGCTAGGTCTCAGTTTTCCCATCTACCAAATGGGAATAATAATTGTGCCAATCTGGTACCTGTAATGAGGATTAGACGAACTAATATATATGAAGCGCTTAAAAGGTGTTTAAATGTCCCCTATTGCTATCGTCACTGTAATTGTCGTAGTATCCTATGACTATTATTTTACAGGAGGGTCCGTCGGTCTTCCGAAATTCCTGCCAAAGCGCTTACTAATAATGCCTGGCGTATCACAGTAGCTCAATAGGCCTCCGCCTCCAGGAAGCCCTCCAGGAGCGGGCCACCCTGCGCAGTGCCCTCTCCGGCTGGGCGCGCCGGGCTCCGGCTCGCTCAGCCCCAGGCCGGCCTCCCGCGTCCAGCCCCCTGCGCCGGGACCCGGACCTGCTCAACAGGCCCTTGGGCGTGAAGCACGCTTCGCCCGCCCCACCCAGGGCAGCGAGTGGCGGCGAACGCGGCCGCCCGGGTCCCGGGACGCCGAGGAGGCCGGCCCTGCGGCGGGGTGAGGCCGGGCTGCCCGCCCCGCCCCGGCCCGGCCCGGCCCGAGAAACCCGGAGGCCCCGCCGCCGCGGACGCGGAGACGCACGGGCCGCGGGGCGGTGGGGTCGGCGGCCCGCGGCCAGGAGGGCACGCGCGTGCCGGCCCGGAGGCTGCGTGGGGCAGCTCTTACTGTTTCACGTTGTCGCCCAGCGCCTCGCTCAAGTTCTTCTTGGCCGCCTCCAGCTCGCTCACAAAGGTCGCCATTGCTCCGCGCGTCTCAGCCCGACCGTCTCAGCACCGCCCGACCACGGAGACCAACAACCGAAAAGCCAACTCGGCGGAAGGCCTTGGCTCTGGGCGCTAAGCTCGCTCCCGTCGGTCCCACCCCCAATCGCTCAGAGGACGTTTGTTTGGTTTTCGGCTCCGCCCGCCTTTTTGTAGGGAAGGTGCCCAGCCAAACTCTGTTCTCGTCCTCCCGCCCCTCGAGTCACGTGACCGGCTTTACCTTGTCGCGCGCCCAACCTGACCCGCCGGCCCCGCCCCACCCGGGCTGCGGCGGCGCCTGCAGGGCGGGCGCGTCTCAGCCCTTTCGGCCTGTGACCCCTGGGCCAGTTCCGGATTTGACTCGCCGTGTACCTGGAGGAATAGTTTTCCCCCTCCGGGTCAAAAAGTACATGTAGTATCAATTTTATTCTCTTTCTTTGCCGTATTTTTTTACTGAGCGCTAATCATCCGATATGCCAGACAGGAGTTGTGTTTTACTCACTGTTTGCCCCAGTTCCTAGAGGAGCGCCTGGCACATAGTAGACGCTCAATAAATATTTGCTGAGTAAATTAAGTATCATAATTATTAAAAATTAGGAAAATACATAAGTATAAAGACAAAAGAAAGAAAACGTGTTTTACCACCCCCTGACAAACACTTTTAACTGAGACTTCTCCCTCACCATCATAACTTCTAACCATACTCTATGTTCAATTTCACAACTTTTTTAAATTTAGGAGTATTTACCTGTAGTATTACATTGTCGTTATACTCATAATTTTAATGACAGCATATTAAATACCCCCACAGATAGAATGTACACAATAACTAGTTTCCCAATTGTTAGGCTGTTTTCATTTTTCTCTATTAAAAGTAAAACTAATAAACTCTTTATGCATAAAGTTTTTCCTCCTTTTAAGATTATTACTTTAGGATAGAGTCCCACAAATAGAATTACTGGTTCAAACGATGGGAATATTTATAAATGCTTTGGTGCATGTTGTCAAATTGCTTCTCAAAAGATTTGAAATAATCCTAAATGGCTTTTAAATCTTGTGTAATTTCTGCACCAAGGCCCCTGTCAAGTCTGTTCATTCATTCAGTTCATCTTTGGAGCCAACCTAAATCCACCAGCCCGCCCTGGCCGCGGCGTGGCCTGTAGGGCTGGCTGGGCATCTCCTCTTCACTTGGACTGAATTCATACAGTGACCTCCTATCCTATCATGTGCCTGACACTCTTTGGGTTCTGGGGATACAAAGCTAAACAAGGCATGTAAAGTCTTCCTCTCTAGTGTCAACACTCCAGAGAAATTTTCACCCTTTTAAAAAAAGTTTTGCTTTGTTTATTAATCATCCATTTAAACTTTCCATGGCTCCCAAATGTCTGTGGAACAAATTCCAGACTCCGGCATTCAAATTTTCTCATGGCCTGAACTCAGCTTACCTGTGTACCCTCCACAGACCCTGGCTTGCTTCCATCACCCCCACACTTGTGCTCTGCATTCCAGTTAACTTGACTTTCTATAATAAACCACATGGCTCAGTCTTTACACATGTCTCCTCTCTGCTGGTTGTGAGATTAATGGGTGTGTACCTCCATTTATTTCAATCAGGTTATATGTGAACCTATTAAATGATGAATTCAACAGGACCAGAAAAGGGTACAGATGTCTGGGTATATATTCCAGGAATATATCATCATCCCCGTCTCTACCTAGCCACTAAGAATGATAGGCCTCAAAGATTTTCTTTCTTCTTGAATCCATACTTGATAACACTCATACCTCTACATTTAGTACAATTAAATATTCCTTTCTTTCTCAGCACTTTATACACCTATTAGCACTAATTTTAGTGTATTCAGTTAAATGTCCATTTAAACTGTAGCGTTAAACAATGTACTATATACAAGTGGACATCTAACCAAACAAGGTAATACTTAATAGAAATGAACACCAAAACCACTTGTAATTTGGCAGTTTACTTTAAAGAAACTAATTCTAAATCTTCTTTTAGTTATAGCAATACTTGTATAATGCATACCACAACTATTAAATATGTTCAGAAAACGTGTATCAAAGTGCTTTATAAAATGTAAAGAACTTGACAAATGTTAGTTTAGTCTAGTTTTGAGGGGGTTGATTTTTTTGGTTTTTTTTTTCTTTTGATCCATTTTTTGGATCATCTTGTAGCTGGTTACAAACTGGTTTGAGGATAACTAGTAGAGTCAACTCACTAGGACGTTGGTAAAAGACATTATCTGAGGACCCAACCTTCCCTAATATCTAAGTATTTATGAGAATGACTCATAAATACTTAGATGTGTATGTATAAATATATATTCATATGTTCTTCATATATATAAATAAAAATTTCCGTTATTTATATTTTTCATATCTTTTTTCCATTTCATCAGATGGATAACTGAAGGTTGGTGATATTAGTCACATATTATATATTGCCTGTTTTTATGCAACTTCTTTCCCTCATAAATATAATTGTGTACAAAGGAAAACCCTCCAAAAAGTTTATTTTTATAGTGTTTTACTTAAATATTTATGAAAGCTTGACTTCTTCTTCCTTAATTCTTCCCATTCTGTATTTTATTAAGAACTGGTTTTTTGGCATTAGGATTTTTTTATTGTGGTATTTTTGTGGTATAATATGAGATCTATCTTTTTAACAAACTTTGAAGTGTATAATACATTATTGCTGACTCCAGGTACAATGTTGTAAGGCAGCTCTCTAGACCCTGCTCATTTCACTTGACTGAAACTATGATTAATACCTCCTATATCCCCTCTCACCATCCTCTGGCAAATACCATTCCACTCTTCAATTCTATAAATTTGTCTATCTTAGATACCTATATAAGCCGAACCATGCAGCAGTATTTGTCTTGCTGTGACTGGCTTATTTCACTTAGTATAATGTCTGTCCTCAAAGTTCATCTATGTTGTCATGTATTGCAGAATTTCCTTCTCTTTAAAGACCAATGGTATTCCATTGTATGTATACACCACATTGTCTTTATCCATTCATCTATCCATGGACATTTATGTTGTTTGCACATCTTGGCTATTGTGAGTAGTGCTACAGTGAACATGGGAGTGCTAATATCTCTTCAAGATGCTGATCTCAATTCTTTGGGATAAATACCCAGAAGTGGGATTGCTAGAACATATGATAATTCTGTCTTTTAAGTTTTTGAGGAAACTTTACTCTGTTTCCCATAGTCACTGCATCATTTTGCATTCCCACCAACAGTGTACAAGGGCTCCAATTTCTCCACATCCTCACCAATACTTGTTGTTTTTTGTTGGCATTAGAATTTGATGTTGAGTTTGGGTGAGATGTTCTACCTCTGGAGATTCTCTAATTATTATTCTGTCTTTATCCAAGATTTGATATTTAGTTTCTTCCGATTTTTTTATAAATAATTGATGCCTTCTTTAGAGTGGCTAAGACCTACCACGGTAGAAATATCTGATTGACTTTCTTACTCCATCCATTAGCATAGACTCATTAGCCTTTTTCTCTAAGCAATGTCAGCAGATATGTGAGTTGTTTTCCATTTCAGACATCAGCAGCTCTGCTTTACTAGAAGGACACTCCAAGTTCAGCTTTAAAATATTATTAATAATATTTTTAAATGTATGTAACCCAAACAATATTTGTACCCCCATTACAAGATGGAATAAAAAAAAAATAATAATATTTTTAATTTCCTTGTTGAACTTACCATTATAACATTTGCTGTGATTTTTAATACGTATATGGTATACTATGGTACATAAGGTACATGCATATGGTAAGTATACATATAGTACCTATACATATGGTTATACTATGGTACATAGTGGCTCACACTCAACATAAATGTCTGCTAGAATTAAATATTTTAGAAAATTCTATGTAATGTTTCCCCTCATCTATGTCTATACCCATCTACAGATTTTGGTATAGTTAAAGGTTATAGGTTTGGAATAGATTAGGCCCTAGTAAAAATTATGGTTGAAAACAAACTGAGAGTCATCTTTTCCTGATACCACATATATTTATTTCATGCCTACCAGAAGGAGCAGAGGAGATAAAGAGGTTCTTAATTTTTTTTTTCTTCTTAAGGTACAGGGTCTCACTTTGTTGGCCAGGCTGGAGTGTAGTGGCAAGACCATAGCTCACTGCATCCTTGAACTCTTCGGCTCAAGTGATCCTCCTGGCTCAGCCTCCTGAGTAGCTGGGACTATAGACTCAGGCTACCACACCTGGCTTTTTAAAATTTTATTATTATTTTTTTTAATGTCATGGACCTCCTTGGCAGTCTGGTGATGCCTTTGGAGCCCTTGTAAGAATAATGTTTTTAAATTCATAAATTACATAAGATTACACTTAAAACAATTTTATTGAACTATAGTTCTATCCATGGACCCTTTGGGGGCCCATAGGCCCAGCTTAAGACCCTCTGAAGCTTTACAGGCACTTGTCTTACTCTGCTTAGGTTTCTATAACAAAATACCACAGGCTGGGTGGCTTAAACAATAGAAACCTGTTATTTCGCAGTTCTGGAGGCTAGGAGTCC